>OX383978.1:3329746-3902246 GCA_947532105.1 Athrips mouffetella
TCTTTTCTTCTCCCTCTACCTCTCCCTCTCGCTCTCCCTCTCCCTCTCGCTCTCGCTCTCCCTCTCCCTCTCGCTCTCCCTCTCCTCTCGCTCTCGCTCTCCCTCTCCCTCTCCCTCTCCCTCTCCCTCTCCCTCTCCCTCTCCCTCTCCCTCTCCCTCTCCCTCTCCCTCTCCCTCTCCCTCTCCCTCTCCCTCTCCCTCTCCCCCTCCCTCTCCCTCTCCCTCTCCATCTCCCTCTCCCTCTCCCTCTCCCTCTCCCTCTCCCTCTCCCTCTCCCTCTCCCTCTCCCTCTCCCTCTCACTCACCCTCACCCTCTCCCTCTCCCTCTCCCTCTCCCTCTCCCTCTCCCTCTCCCTCTCCCTCTTCCCCTCCCTCTCCCTCTCCCTCTACCTTTACCTCTACCTTTACCTCTCTACCTCTACCTCTCTACCTATCTACCTATCTACCTATCTACCTCTCTACCTCTAACGCTCTACCTCTCTACCTCTCTACCTCTCTAACTCTCTACCTCTCTACCTCTCTACCTCTCTACCCCTCTACCTCTCAGCCTCTCTACCTCTCTACCTCTCTACCTCTCTACCTATCTACCTATCTACCTCTCTACCTATCTACCTATCTACCTATCTACCTCTCTACCTCTCTACCTCTATACCTCTCTACCTCTCTACCTCTCTACCACTCTACCTCTCTACCTCTCTACCTCTCTACCCTCTCTACCTCTCTACCTCTCTGCCTCTCTGCCTCTCTGCCTCTCTACCTCTCTACCTCTCTACCTCTCTACTCTCTACCTCTCTACCTCTCTACCTCTCTACCTCTCTACCTCTCTACCTCTACCCTATCCCTGCCCCTATCCCTACCCCTAACGCCAATTTAACCGCTAACCAACCCCAGGGGATGATGGTATTTCACGTCCATCACGTTGGATTTCAAAATTATTGTAGTTTTCGAAATCAGCGACCCGATAAACCATACAAACGACACCCATATTGATTTTTAGGCATCGCACCTCAACCCTATCCCTAGGGGATGATGGTATTTCACAGGTGTGTAATATATGATATAACAACTTTTAATATAACATTTAATTGATATAACATCGTTTCATATAATTTTGTTTCATATAATAATTATTTCGTATAATCGACATTTCACATATTTTCATTTCATATAATTTCAAAACGTATAATAAACATTTCCTATAAAAATATTTCATATAATCATCATTTCGTATAATACCCATTTCATATAATATCAGTTCGTTATTTTCATTACTTATAATATCCACATTAATTATAAAGTAAATGAACAAGCAAGCATGCATTATGCAAAAAAAAGCAAGCAAAGGCAAGCAGGCATGCATGCAAGCAAGCAAGAAACAAGCAGCAAGCATGCATGCATGCAAGCAAGCAGACATACGCATACATTCATGTCAACCTAACCTGAAGGGTATGGCGGAATGAAGCGGAGCTCGCTCCGCTCGCCTCCGCTCAATTCCGCCATACCTTCGAACCTAACCAACTGTGTCGGGGTGCCCCGAACTCTTTTGCTCGTTTCGCTCGCCTATTATCAATTCTACTAAGCCCTTGCCATTAACAGACAAGTAAGCAAGCATTCAAGCATGCAAACAGCAAGCATGCATACAAGCAAGCATGCAGGCAAGCAGGCATACGCATGCATTCATGTCAACCTAACCTGAAGGGTATGGCGGAATGGAGCGGAGCTCGCTTCGCTCGACTCCGCTCAATTCCGCCATACCCTTCGAACCTAACCAACTGTGTCGGGGTGCCCCGAACTCTTTTGCTCGCTTCGCTCGCCTATGATCAATTTAATTGAGCCTTATCGTTTCGTTTTTACAACAATTTTAATTAAGTAAGCATATAAGTATAAAAAAATATTATAAACTAATTGATTATTATGTTTTTTTTGTTTTATTATTATTAATTAAATAAATAATAAGTAAATTAATAAAAAATAATGTATCAAATGAATTTTATATGAAATAAATTTTATATGAAAGATATTTAGGTGAAATTATAGTTATGCCAAATGTTAGTATAGAAAACGTTCATTATAGTAAAGGTACGTTATATCAAACAAAATTATGCTATAAGTTGTTATATGAAATGTTTATTACATCAATTGAATTTTATTGAAACGTTGATATACGATAAATATTTATACGAAATGATGCGCACCGGTATTTTTGTTGTTTTTTTAATCAGCGACCCGATAAACCATACAAACGACACCCATATTGATTTTTAGATATTCCAACCTTATCGCACCTCAACCCCATCCTCAGGGAATGACGATATTTCACGTTCACCACGTTGGATTTTAAAATTGTTGTAGCTTTCGTAATCAACGACCTGATAAACCATACAAACGATACCCTTATTGGTTTTTAGACTTTTTCACCCCATTTTCCTTTTTAAAGGAGTTGAATTTTGGGTGGAATTTCAATAAAAGTGATATACTTTCCACAGAATTACAACCCTAATGCCTAAACAATAAATTTTGTGGATTTTACTTTGAAAATGAAGGTTTTTCAAATTCATACCCCTTTTCCACCCCTTTTGGTGTAGAATTTTCAAAACCCTGAGACACGTGAAACTTAATTTTTAGTCGTCAGCCTAAATTCAAATTTGAAGATCCTAACTTCAAAACTGAGGGACTTTCATACAAACTTTCATCCCCTATTTTACCCCCTTAGGGGTGGAATTTTGTGAAACCCTTTCTTACTGCACCCCTAGGCCTCATAAGGAACCTACATGCCAAATTTGGAATCTCTAGACCTAGCGGTTTGGGCTGTGCGTTGATATGTCAGTCAGTCAGTCAGTCAGTCAGTCACCTTCTTCTTTTATATATATAGATTTATTAATAATCATGTACACATTCTTGTCCCCGTCTATATACTTATACATATTTTTCTTACTTAAGATTGGTTGGCTGGAAGAGATCTCTTTAAAGAGATAAGCTCGCCAATGTAAAATTCATCCATAACATAATTGTTTTGTTGTGTACAATAAAGAATACATATTCAGACAGACAGACGGAAATTGGAGGCATATTAATAGGATCTCGTTTTTCCATCCTTTGGTTACGGAACCCTAAAAAAGAACGACAAAGTGCGGGTTGGTATCACGCAATGACGGTTACGTACGTACACACGGCCGCACATCAGTAGAAATACTTTTGGACCTTATGGCGTGGCAATAGAGTTGAAAAGTTTCTACCGACAAGCGGTTGACCGTACCTACTAGCGTGTGCCACTAAATGTATAAAAAAATATTTTTGAAATTATTCAAGGTCAACGGTAAGTAACGTAGATTTTCAAATTTATGTAGGGTGTCTTTTAATTAGTTCTTAATAGAAAAAGGTATGAATCTACTCATGATACTGAACAACTTTCCCCAAGGAACATAGGTCGAAAATGTCGAAATACGAAAATCAAGTTTTGAACTCTCATAGAAACTGCATCAGCTTATAGCGCATTTTGTATGGGAGGTCAAATTTGGTTTTTCGTATTTCGACCTATGTTCCGTGGGAAAATTTGTTCAGTATAATGAGTACAAGCATATCCTTTGCTGTCAAGAACTAATTGGAGATGGAGCTAAAGCCGTACCTTTCAGTTGTGTTAAATTTAGACGCTTCAAATTATCGCACCTTCAATGCTCCATAGTATTTCATACTAAATTCTACTTGAAACGATATTTAATTTTTACTTAAGAGCGGAACGAGAAAGGTATTGTCGTCGTAAATAAACATTTTATAATTTTCTCAAAAATGATTTCCATATCAAGAAGTTTTAGTATACATATAGCAGTAAAACTGCAAAAAGCAGTGTGGCGATTAGTGCTCATGCTTTTCATTTTTTCAAGCTTCTACTGCATCAAGTTTACAAAGTGAGAAAGAAAAAAAACTGGTCAAGTGCGAGTCGGACTCGCGCGCCGAGGGTTCCGATATACCTATAGTATTTTTGGAAGCAATAAAGTCCATTTTCAGGACCGCAAAACTAAATTTGTTTGTAAAGGTTTTTTGCAGATTTCTGAAAAACTGTGCAACTTAGAAAGATCGTTTTATTTTTGCTGTAAAGTTTACATAAACCTCTGTCAACTGTAATTAATTCAGATTTTCCCTTACTCAAACTTCGGAGATAAGGGGGGGGGAATGGTATTTTTTTTGACATTTTTCATCATAACTTGAAAACTAAGAAACTTAAAAAAATACAAAAATATATTTTAAAATGTACAAGTAAAGCCCTTTCATATGATACCCCACTCGACCTAGTAGCGACAATTTGAAATTTGGCCCCCCCTATTTTGGCCCCCTTTACATTAATAATCATACTTTTTTTGCCTCTTATGTTTTGTATGTATCTTCATTGGCAATAAGATTTTTTTTACTTTTCAATTTAATTAATTAATTATGAAATAAATCAGAGGTATTGTATGTATCTATCTTATTTATTGCATGTGTATTTATTGGCAATAAAGAATTTTAATTTAATTTTTTTTAATTTAATTTTAAAAAATTTTCATGTGCAATTAAGTTGGGCAACTATATTCTAAAACTATTCCAAATTTCAGCTCGATAGCGTAAGTGGTTGCTGAGATATAGAGGTGTGACAGACAGACGGACAGACAGACAGAGCGGCACCATAAGGGTTCCTTTTTTTTACCATTTTGGTATCGGAACCCTAAAAACAGTTATTTGTTATACAAGGCAGCAAAATATCGTTTGGCGGGAGAGCAAAGCGACTGGTTCAAAGACAAAGTCAAAATGGTTTATTCATTGTTGGATATTAGAATCTCTTAATGACATCAGCTAAACTACATCGCTTCACAAACAATGTGGCGCTATGGTGGACAAAAAAGAAGCGACAATAAAATTCCACGCGCTCTTTAAATATGTTTGAATGTTCAAGGTTGATATACAACAAACATAAGTCAGTTTTAATTTTGAATTAGCCTGTTAGAATCGTAGCCTAATCCCATGAATTTTCTCTTCTAGATAGTCTGATATTTTATAATAACCCTTCATAATTTCTGCTTGATAACAGTTTTGAATTTAACTAACGATAAACTTTCAATATCAGTGGGTACCTTATTATAGAAGCGTATACATTGACCTTTATATGTTTTACTAATTTTGTGAACACGGCTGACATGAGAAGCAAGTTGATTCTTGTTTCTTATGTTGACACAGAGCCTGTCACAATTTTTCTTTAAAAATATGTAAATTCCGTTTAACATATGAAATTCTCATAAATGTATTGCGACACAAATGTCAAAATGTTGATTTCTTTTAATTAATTTCAAAGAGATTTTATATGTTTCATTTTATTAATGAGGAATCCTCAGCGTAGCAAGAATTTTATGTCACGAGACGCGAAACAACTTTGCAGCTGAGTGAAACACACAATTTTACAACTCACTACAGCAAGGAAAATGCTAATGAATAGCGCCAGCACCTTATACCATAATTCATCATCACGTTCTAATTTCAAAAATATTTTCGACGCTGGTGGCCTAAATAACTTTTGCACGCAGACATCGATCCATTCGAATTTCAAAAACATTAACCACGCTAGTGGCCAAAACTGACACTTTCACGCAGATTTCGACGAATAAAGTCAAGCTTTCCGAGTTTGTGAGGTAAAAATATAAATGTATCATTATCACAACAAAATATTCAGACAAGTGTCACAGAAAATACATATTCCATGCAAAAGTGAAAAAAAGAAATCGAAATATAAGAAACGAGGAAACAATGAAACGGTGCTACAGTACCTAGTGTACCACCACCTTAAAAAAAAACCGGTCAAGTGCGAGTTGGACTCGCGCGCTGAGGGTTCCGATATACCTATAGTATTTTTGGAAGCGATAAAGTCCATTTTAGGACCGCAAAACTAAATTTGTTTGTAAAGGTTTTTTGCAGATTACTAAAAAACTATGCAAAATAGAAAGATCGTTTTATTTTTGCTGTAATATCTACATAAACTTCTATGTGCTTAACTGTAATTAATTCAGATTTTTTTTTCACAAACTTCGGAGATAAGGGGGGGGGGAACGGTTTTTTTTTGACATTTTTCATCATAACTTAAATACTAAAAGTCGCAAAAAAATTGTAAAATATATTTTAAAATGTACAAGTAAAGCCCTTTCATATGATACCCCATTCGACCTAGTAGCGACAGTAAAAAATTTGGCCCCCCCTATTTTGGCCCTCTTTACATTAATTATCATATTTTTTTCAAATTCTTTCATATGCAATTAAATTTGCCAACTATATTCTGAAACTATTTTAAATTTCAAGTTGATAGCATGAGTGGTTGCTGAGATATAGAGGTGTGACAGACAGACGGACAGACAGAAAGACAAAGTCGCACCATAAGGGTTCCTTTTTTTTACCATTTTGGTATCGGAACCCTAAAAATGATCAAGTGCGATACAGACTCACACGCTGAGGATTCTGATTTACTTTTAATATTTTTGGAAGCAATAAAGTCCATTTTTAGGATCGCAAAACTAAATTTGTTTGTATAATTTTATTGTAGATTTTTTATAAAACTGTGCAACTTAGAAATATCGTTTTATTTTTGCTGTAATATTTACATAAACATCTATAGACTATAATTAATTCTGATTTTTCCTTACACAAACTTGGGAGATAAGGGGGGGGGGGGGGGGGAATTTGAAATTTTTCATCATAACTTGAAAACTATGAGACGTAAAAAATACACATACCCCAGATGACCTACTAGCGACAATTTGAAATTTGGCCCCCTCTATTTGGGCTCCCTTTACATTAATTATCATATTTTTAGGGTTCCGTACCTCAAAAGAAAAAAACGGAACCCTTATAGGATCACTTTGTTGTCCGTCTGTCTGTCTGTCTGTCTGTCTGTCTGTCTGTCTGTCTGTCTGTCTGTCTGTCTGTCTGTCTGTCTGTCTGTCAAGACCCTTTATTTCACGAACAGGTGAAGGGATCAGGTTGAAATTAATACCATATATTAGGATCCATAAACCACACAAGATCAGAAAATTTCAATTTTTTACAACGACACAATCAAAAGATATGGCATTTTATGTCCTCATCTCCATACATTTATTCAAAAATGTAAAACCTACAGGGTACTTCCCGTTGACCTAAAATTATGAAATTTGGCAAGAAGCTAGGTCTCACAGTACAAATAATGGGAAAAGTCTGAAATCATTAAATATTACAACTTTTCTCACAACTAATGGTAACCAATTGTGGTGAGCTCCCGTTTCAAGAACATTCATATAAGAGAGGGGTCAAGTTGGATGGTCGCTGAGGCGATTTTTATTTTAGTTCTATTTAAAAACGGGAACACTTACAAACTTGAAAATTGGTATGTTTATAGTGCATAAGCTATAAAATAATAACAAATAATAAAATTTGGTCAAGCGCGTGTCGGACTCAAAAAATCTAGCACATTAACTTACTGAAATTTCAACTAATACAATGTTTATTTGGTGGTACGGAACCCTCAGTGCGCGAGTCCGACTCGCACTTGGCCGGTTTTTTTTTTTATACTTTTATTATGCAATTAAATTGGGCAACCATATTCTATAACTGTTCCAAATTTAAAGTCGATAACATGAGTGGTTGCGAGATATACAGGTGTGACAGACAGACGGACAGACAGACTAAGTCGCACCATAAGGATTCCTTTTTCTTACCCTTTTGGTATCGGAACCTTAAAAATTGTCAAGTGAGAGTCGGACTCACACGCTGAGGATTCCGATATACCTGTAGTATTTTATTAGTAATATTTTTAGGACCACAAGACTAAGATCGTTTGTAAAGTATTTTTGCAGATTTCTAAAAACTGTGCTACTTAGACAGATCGTTTTATTTATCCTCTAATATTTACATAAACCTCTATCAAACAGGTATAGGCATGTATTTAACGTGGCGACAAATTAATCTGAATTCGAAATTTAAAAAATATTAAAACCGGTAGCAAAAATAATAGGTTGGCAGCTACAGTGAAGGATAATTTAAAAGAAGAAAGCAGCTTTATAATCAGTTGTAAGCGTTGTTTTAATGTTAACTGGCATCGATTTTTTGTTCTGGTAACTGAATTTATTGTTAAGCGAACACTTGACGACGGATTTAAACTAGAAAATAGGCTTTCTTAAATGATACAATGCGGTTGAATATAAAATTAACTGGAATGAGAAGAAAATATGAACATGGTCATAAAAAACATACTTTGTGCAAACTTTTAAGAGCTTCAAATAAAGCAAATAGTGACATGCAAAAAAACATTAATTGTCTGTAGTTGTATTTCTTGACTTATAATTTTCCTACAATGGCGAAACAGTAAAAATATTTATTAAATTTTATTGCTTATTATTTATTTATTTATGCCGACGTGAGTGTCCCTCTTTGTTCATTGTTTATAATTAAAGCTCCAATAAAATCCTCTTGACTCTAGGTTAGTACTACGGCGACCCGCTGTGCGAGTCCCCTACTTCTGTGTGCGAGGGGCCACAAGGGAACCCAAAATAACCTACCGTGTTGACGCCGTCCTGTCTGGAGTTTGTGTTTTTTTGTCGCCCCCCCGGGTCTCGCTTACTGGGGAGCTACGCCCCCTCTTCCCCCAGCTTTGTGAAGTAGTGGTCATTTTGAGAAAAACAGTAATTATTATAAAAAGGTTCGAAAGCACTTGGAAGTATGATTACAAAGAAAAGCGATTTTATACTTAATTAAAGTTCCAAGGTTATGTTAGGCTCCCTTGTAACCCCTCGCAAACAGAAATAGGGGAACCGCACAGCACAAAAAATATATAAAATCTTTAAATATATTTGACTTGCACTACGCTTCTATGCGATGAGTACGTTTGTTGCCGTCTTCATTAAATTATAATTCTACAAACATAAATACTGAAATCCAAATATTTAATTAAAGTACCTTTTATAATTTTAACAGCTGCTTGCAAATCGCAGCCCGAAAGTATTTTTATATATGGGAGCAAATAATACAATGTTTGTTACCCCACTGCAGTTAATATTGGTCGCCATATCATTATTTTTAGTACCTCTCCTAAGATTTCATTGCCCCCGTTTAATATAAATCCTTGCATTTTAAAGCTCATCTAATATAATTATTGCCATTATATTGAATCGCTGCCAAGTAATTTTTTAAGTAACAACATAGTCATCATTTCAACTTAGTCGTCAGTCAACATTTGTGCACTTCAACTTAGTCGTCAGTCAACATTTGTGTACAATAAAGAATATATAGTCAGTCGCCCTCTAAGTTGTTAGTCGCCTCGAAAATAATGAGCCATTCGGATTTTTCATTTCGCAAACTTCAGAGATAAGGGGAAATGGTATTTTTTAAACATTATTTAACGTAACTTGAAAACTAAGAGAAGCAAAAAAGTAAAAAAAACCTATTTTGATATATGCAAGTAAAGCCCTTTGATGTGATACCACACTTGACCTATTAACGACAATTAAATATTTTGCTCCTATTTGAGCTCCCTTTACAATAATATTAAAAATATTTTCTAACCGTTTTGTTTGCAATAAATTTGGGCAAGCATATTCTAAAACGAATCCGAATTTCAACTCGACACAGTGAGTAGTAGCTGTGATAAATAACTGTGACAGACGGATAGACAGACAAAGTCGCACCTTAAGGGTTCCGTTTTTATCATTTTGATCGGAACCCTAAATTCATAATAATTCATAATTCATTTATTCATGTAAAGTAATCAGGTAGGTACATAACTTAGGAGTTAAACATATAAATTTAGTCTCACTGAAAACTGCCTTCGCAGGCATTTATTGTACATGAAATTTTATAAATTTTACATTAAAAGAAAAAAAAAGAAAATCAAAATGTCGATTCAAAAGCTTATGTCAAATTAAATTCAAAGTCATAAATAAGTATTGTGTCAAAAAGGCTATGTCAAGCAATAAAATTTTATAACTGAAAATGTCACAATCGATAAAAAAGTGATATCAAAATAATCCAAAAACAATACTTACGAGTAATAATAATAAATTAAATAGCCCAAACAGAGCAGTCATCCGCAATCCGTATAATCTTGTAAGTTATAAAAACATTCCGTAAGCCACAGCTTTAGTGATCTCTTAAATTTATTTACATCACATTTCTTAAATTGTTCTGGAAGTTTATTTAAAAATTTGAATGCACATCACATAAACGTTATTTTTAATTAATGTCTGTCTCACGGGAGGTACATGAAGTTTATGTTTATACTGCGAACGTAGTTCTCTAGTACTAATCGTATGATTTTTTAAAACTATTCAAAAATAAGTATTCAGTGATTTTTCTGCCTACTGTACGGGGAAGTGATTAAGGTTAAGCTATAAATCAACATGCATAGGTACACAAGATGCTCTCATGTAGATAATTTACTTTTTTCTTCTTCCCACGCACACTGTTGATACTTGTGTTTTTATTTTGTTTCTTTTTAGGGTTTCGTACCTCAAAGGGAAAAACGGAACCCTTAAAGGATCACTTTGTTGTCCGACTGTCAAGACCCATTTTCTAAGGAACGCGTAAAAGTTTCAAGCTAAAACTCATACTAAATACTCAAGTCTACTGTCCCTTAGAGCTGTGAAAAAATCTAACTTCTAATCCAACGAAATCAAAAGATACAGCCGTTTATGCCGAAAATTTTCGACACTCGCAAAGGAATCAAAACCTACAGGGAACTTCCCGTAAACTCAGAATCTTGAAAATTGGTATAAAGTTATGTTTTATAGCACAAATAAAGGAAAAATTGCGGAAAGCATACATTTTTCGATACATCACTTAATATATATATTTTTTTAAACTTACTACCCCTTTCCTCATGAATTCGTAGAGGTATCAAATTGAAATTCATATCAAGTACTCAAGTCTATAACACCTTTAATTTGTAATTAAATCAAATTTCTATAACAACGCAATAAAAAAAAATAGCAAATTGAGCCGCATATTTTGAAACTCGCAACTACTCGAGAGGGAATCAAAACCTAAAGGATACTTTCAGTCGACCCAGAATCTTAAAATTTGGCATGAAGCGACGTTTTATAGCATACACAAAGGAAACATTTCGAAAACCTTAAATTTTTAGTTAGATCACATAATAAAATTTTTAGCGATAAAAATACCATAACTTTTACTTATATACCTACAGGTTTGTACGTAACCCTCGGTGCTCAAGTATTTATTGATTTATTTCTTAACAAAGTACATTGTATTGAAAATTCATCACATAAAAATCACATTAAAACATATAAATTTAAAAAAAAATCACAAAAATTAAAATAATCATTCTGATAAAATATAAAGTTCATCCTGTCAAAAATAAAAACAATCATAATTCCTAAAATATCATAATAAAAAATAATTAAAATCACAATAAAACAGCATCATTCATAATATAGTACGACTCGCACTTAGCCGGTTTTTCTAAGTGGGAGGCCTTTCAGAATTAAAATATTTTATTTTATTTAAACAATCAGAATAGTAAGGGTCATTGTCTTCAGCTGCGATATTTGTCGAATGCATGCAAGCAACAAATATTAAACCTAGTTTTTATTTCAACTGAACCCTAAAAATGAGAAATGTTTGAAACAGAACTCTTTATTACCGTATCGTAGAAGATTAATCCTTTTTTCGGAAACAAAGATGGTGATACGAGACCGGGGCAGGTGTGAAAGTTAGGGAGGGGAAACATTTAAAACTATCGCAATTTTTTTTTAATCAATAACAGCCAGATGTATATCGGGCCACGCGCAGCTTAAGGTTCCGTAATTAAATTTTTAGGAAATGAAATAATAATTTGCCTCTGATGGACAATTATGTGTCAAGATTGTAGTTTCTTCGAAGGTGAAATATGAGTAATATTTCTGTTGGGATAAATTTCAGTTCAATACCTTGATTAATACCTTGATTGGTTTTTGCTAAATTCTATCTATTTGTGTATGTTTATCAGTTTCTGGTACCCATAGTACATGCTTTTCTTAGTTTGGGATCAGATTACCTTGTGTGAAATGTCCTCCCAATATTTAATTATTTATTAAAAAAAAATCTCAAGATCAGTATCGAGCTGTCTGTTTACTCCCTCTTGCGTAAATGTTGGTCTAGGTACTATTGTTAATTTATTGTCGTTATACTTTCTCATCATGAAAACAAGATTTTCTGTCTTTGTGTGTCTGGTTGTGTTGCCTAAAAAATATATACCTACTTTTAAATAGCTCAATCTAAGTTCATCATTATACTTAATGCCGCCCAAAGACTTATACAGTTAGATATCGGCCAAAAAACGGCCCTGTGTTTATTAGTGCTCATATAGACCAGCGACAAGGTGAAGCAATGACTTTCGACCACTGCCGACGACAACCACGCGTGACCTTAACGACCGCCAACAACCGTCGTAGACGTTGTACGCCTCTCTCTTCAGCAGTCTTCGACGATCGTTGGTGGTCGTTGAGGTTTGCGCGAGGCTATGATCGACTGTCGCACGCGGACGTCGTTGGCAGTCAAACTCAAAATATTTTATTCATTGTTGGATATTGACACCTCTTAATGACATCAGCTAAACTACATCGCTTCACAAATAAAGAGACGCCGCCATGGTGGGAAAAAAACAAGCGACAAGAGTCTCCGGCGGCAGTCTGGGTCGCAAACAAATGTCGTTAGCAGTCGTCGCCCACCCTGTCGCTGGTCTGTAAGAGCCCTAGATCCTAGATAGCATACTGCTGACAAGGTTGTTAGAAAGAGATGCAAGCACTTTTAAACTTTTTTTTAGGTCAAAAATATTATTTACGTGAGCACTCTAGTTGTATACAGAAACATTATGTAAAATATTTTTGATGCCGCCACTCATTTGTAACGTCTGCTATACATATTTTTTAAATTGTACTTATTGCATATCGATATGTCGATTGTCCAAGTTCCCAGCTCTATCCTTTATAAGTATGCGGGTTCAGATGCCCCCGCTCATTTGTAACGCCTGCCACGAGTATGGAGATAAGATTTTTTCTTGACATTTCGCACGGTCGAGAAAAAATTTAATAATTCATAAGGTTTTTTTTGCGATCGTATAATGATACGGTTTTTAGTGATTCGGGGCGTTTGGTTAGTAATAGATTAATGGGGGTTTTTTGGCGGGAACTCGACGTGGGCTCTTGCCTGCTCGGTTGAAATTCTTGTTTTTTGTGTATGTAGTGATTAAGTGGATGATAAATATAGTGTTTTATGCAGTAAATTTGCTACCGAGTGCGCAGCTGATGAAGATTTCAAGCCATCTCGTGTTTGAACCCAGTTTGTGTTGTTTCAAAAAGTCATGGACATTTCCTTCGTAAAGTCCACTATGAACCATGCCGTTATTCATAATCTAAGCTATGACCAATTTCTCCACTTGACACTGGCGGTTCGCCATATTTTTAACTTCTATAAAGGTGAAGAAATTACAAAACTGAACAATGTTCTTCAACACGACACTGGCAGAAATGGCCCCAAATATGGGTTGACGATTGCCAAATAAATAAATAAATAAAAAATAAAGGTTAATGGGATAAAATCAATGATATTACAATTATATATATATATATATATTATTTATTAGGGCTAACAAACAGTGAGCACAATTAGAACTTATAATTAATTTTAATACTATATGATTCGTGATTGTGTCACCAACATCGTTGGCCACAGGTTGGTTTCAAGTGTTGAGAAGTGGCTCTAAATTAAAAACATATGACACAAAAAATCAGTAGTTAGTTTAGTAGTAGTAAGTAAACAAGGAAGTTAATATTCTTAAATACATTAATATAACTATACTTGATAGAAGGAAAAGACAATTTAAATTCTAACTGCCAAGAATAGATAAAATATTTCTTTTAAATGCGCTTATGCTAGTAGAAAACATGTCTATGGAGTTAAGATAACGATTATATAAATTTACTATTCTGTACAACGGACAGCGTTTGCCAGCATTGGTGCGACATGAACTGGTAGTAAAAAGAGCAATATCTCTGCGACGGTGGGTCCTGATAGGAACTCTAAATTTTAGCTTATTATGTAGCGTTATACAATCATATTTATGATGACATAGATCATATAATAACATTGCTTGCAACTGAGCGCGTCTAGTTCTGAGTTTAGTTAATTTGTATTTTTCTAAAAGACATTCGTAAGACAGTCGACTACGATACATTTTATACTGCAACCGTCGCAAGTATTTCTTTTGTACTGCTTCAATTGTATCTTTACATTTATTATATAATGGATCCCAAACTGCGACAGCATATTCGAGTTGGGAGTGAATTAGCGCTTTATAGATATAAAGGAAAGTTGATGCTTGTTTAAATTTAATCCCAGAACGAAAAACGAAACCATACATCTTATAGGCCTTATTAATAATATTATCTATATGCGTATCAAGGTGCAATTTTGTATCGAAGGTGATGCCAAGATCTTTAATTGAATCTACATTATCGAGTCCAGAGTTACATAGAAAGTAAGTATTACGACTGACAATTATTTTTTTAGTAAAAGTTATTGATTTGCATTTATTAAGACTGAGGCTTAGCTTGTTTGTGTGACAGTATTCAGAAAATCTGTCCAAATCCTGTTGGAACCTAGCGTGGTCATCGGGGCTTGCAATAGTGTGATATATTTTTAGGTCATCTGCGTATAGAAAAAATTACAGAACTTAAAACAACGATTTACATCGTTGATAAACAATATAAATAACAGGGGTCCTAAAATAGATCCCTGCGGGACACCTGACGTAACCGGGACAAAGTCAGACTCAAAACCATTAATTACGACCTTTTGTGTGCAGTTAGAGATGTACGACATAAATCACCGCCATAAATTTCCACGTATGCCGTTAAAGGCTAGTTTTTCAAGCAAAATTTTGTGATCCACTCTGTCAAAAGCCTTTCGAAAGTCAGTGTACACGCTATCTGTTTGTTTGTTGGCGTCTAACGCTTCAAATAAGTACGTAGCATAGATTAATAAATTTGTAGTAGTGGAGCGCTGCTTCACAAATCCATGTTGTTGTTCAATGATTAATTTGTGCAAAAGTGGATATATTGCGTCATGCACTAATCTTTCGAAAAGCTTTGACAGAGTGGGCAAAATGGATATAGGTCGGTAGTTTTCAACTTCACTTCTACTTCTATAACCGAGGTAGATACGTTATTAGTGCTACAAAAATGAAGCTCATAAGTTGCTACAATTGTAGCAACTGCTCTCAGTCGCTCTCGAACAAGGAGACTATGTGCACGTCCTGTAATATTTGAGACCTGGTTTACTTTTTTGTATTATTTACACAAAATGCCAACGTGTGTAGTGTGTAAATGTAAAAATAGATGGGCTAAAGAAAAAAGTCGGGATCACATATCACAGGTAAGTTAGACAAAATTGTTACATTTTATGTGGTTTATTATTTTATTTAAAAAAATAAGACGCCATAATGACGTAGTAGAGGTAGCATGAAAGAAAAAGATAACCATATTCCTTTCGAAACTGGAGTGATCAGATAGGGACATAAAACATCTCTCGTAGATCAACTAACAGAAGCGCCATTCTTATTAACTTCGAAAAACTTTAGTGCTTAAGGGAAGCTGTAATACGTTTTAGATTTTTATCGAGAATGTTATGAGAACAGTCACTGGGCTTAGGTTTGAACCTTCAACAATGTTAATTTAAGCGGGCACGCTTAAAATGTGAGGCATAAAATGAGTATAAGTAATAGCATTTAATCAAATAAAATTTTCGAAACCAGCGTTACGCCAAAATATAAAACCAAACACTCGCTCAAGGTCATAGTGTCACCATTATCGTGCGGCTAACTGTAACAAACGGCAGCAATGACACCTTTATAATTAGGTTAAATCTATCCACTTGTTACCTACCTGGGTCAGACAAATATCTGCATAATTTTTTTTTGTTAATTTTCTAATATTGTTACTGTTTTAGATTTCTATGTGATATGCTGCTTAAATAAAAATGAACCACTAGTTCGAGAAGAGTTCGAGAATCAGGCACTAGGACCTCACTGAGCGTTAGGAAGTAAATAATATGTTATAAACGTATATACGACGCTCAAAATAACTGTGGCCCTGTCATTGATGCGCAGAAGAAAAAAATTTACTATTTTTGCACATTATTGACTTCTGCGCATCAATGACAGGGCCACAGTTATTTTGTGCGTCGTATAATTACTCAAAACCCGCTTTGCGATAAAAAATCATAAAAAAAACTACGGAACCCTATACTGCGCGTGACCCGACCGGGCCGACACGCAATTGGCCGGTTTTTATTTCAGTATTTATTGAATATCAGTTGGAGTGCCCGGAATATACGTCCACGGATTGTACGACCGCGGAATACGAAGCCAACAATTTGGCTTCGGATTTTGAGGTCGTACAATCCTTGGACGTGCATTCTTGGTTGGGCATTCCGAGCTCGTGCAAGGATTGTCCGGCCGCGGATTTCACGGCCACGGAATTAGGATCCATTGTACATGAATTCCGAGGGCGGTCATTCCTCATCGTACAATATTGGGCCGTACATTCTTGGTTGGGCATTCCGAGCTCGTACAAGGATTTTCCGGCCGCGGATTGCACGGTTCCGGAATTGGGATCCATTGTACATGAATTCCAAGGGCGGTCATTCCTCATCATCGTACAATAAAGGGCCGGCTTTTCTTGTATCGGTCCAATAATAACTGGCAACAGAAAACGTGTACAAACAAAGACTTTTATAGCAGAGTACTATGTGACACATGTTCGCTTCTGGTTTTCACCGGCCGCTACCGCGGCACGCTTGCTTCGCTCACTCGGCTCGTGCGTTGTGGTTGCAAGATATGAAATGAAAACAATCAAAAGGCGTGTTGTCTTGGCTTCAAATTCCGAGGCTGTACAATCCCAAGGTCGGCCATGATTGGCTTCGGATTCCGAGGTCGTACATTGCGTGGTTGTCAATTCTTGGTGGGCCATTCCGAGCTCGGACAAGGAATGTCCGGCCGCGGATTGCACGGCCAGGGAATTGCCAGCCAGGGTGTACACGGATTCCGAGGGCGGTCATTACTTGGCTTCGTATTTCGCGGTCGGACAACCCGAGGTCGTACATTCCGATTTACCAAACTGCAGAACCGATTTTAATGAAATTTGCACTGTAACAAGTTGAATAATAAATAGTTAAACTTAAAAATTATTATTGCAATCCGAGTCAAAGTTCCTGAGATATGCGTAAACTTTTAGTTTTACTGGACCGATTTTAATGAACTGTTGAACTGATTTTTATGAAATAAGCACTCGAGGGAACTACAGTGTTACGAGTAAGTCCGAGTCTTACTGACTAAAACTCCGTGGTGGCCAACTCCGGCATATTTGGAGAGGTCCCAGGAATCGCCACAGGTATACGGCCGGTACTCTCAGTCTCTTGTCGCTGCCAAAGCAGAGGCCTACCTCAGGGAAGTTTCTGGCTTCCTCCTAGCACCGTATCGGTGCCACAATAGCACACGGCCAATGTGCGCTACCGTCCGCCTTGGAGTTGTGGTTATTCCGAGCCCCCGCTCTCAATAAACACGACTCCAAAGGTTTCCGTAGCCCTATTCTAAGCGTAGCCCTATTCTAAGTTAATTAATACCTAGTTCATCTAAAAGAGAATTATTGCAATTTGAACTTGAGTTACAAGCATACAAACATGCATACGCTTATGAAATTTGGTAGATTTATTAAGAAGCTTTATAGACAGAAATACGCAAAAATTGTGTATTTTTGACAATATTATAGATACAACGTGTGACGGAAAGGTAGGATAATACTAAAGGGTGTGAATCTGCTAATGAAACTGAACAACTTTTCCCAAGGAACATACTCGAAATACGAAAAACCAAATTCGACCATGATGCAGTTTCAATGGGAGGTCAAAAATTTATTTTGTGCTATGGCTTAAGTTTCTTGGAAAAAGTTGTTCTAGACTTGAAGGGCACAACATGTTATCCTATGTCATAGAGTTCACGAAATTTGCAACTTTGTAGCTATAGTAGTGGCCTACTAGGTCCACAAAACGTTGCCATTCCGCAACCTGGCAGGTTTTGTACAGTCGGAGCAAAAAGTGGGTTCTTGGCGTCTACTCTTAAAGTTCGACATCGAACAATCGGATCGATACGATACTATTTCGATTTATCGATAAAATGGTACTCTATTGTACTGTCGAAAGACGAACGCATCATCGAAGCATAGACAATAACAGTTTTATTTTTCTCGTAACCATTGACAATTCCAGATAGGGATGTCCGTGATTGAGGGTTGATTGAACGAAAAGGTTGTTTTCAAGGCATTTTACCGGTTTTTAATAAATTACTTAAAAAAATTATTTTAAACAGTTATTTTATTGTATTTTTGTACTTTAAGTGTAGTTTTAATTTAAAAGAATAAATACGACTGCCAACTTGTGTGTAAAGCATATGTATATTACTTAAAATATAATTAAACCGCAGATATAAAAGCGGCACTTTAAAAAACCTACAAATGTCATTTCACCACGCGCCTCGACTTGACGTTGACATATGCTGCTAAAATTCTTCCGACTGCTAATATAAGTTGAAGTTGAAATTTTCAAGTTAAAATGGAAGGGCCAAGGCCAAAAAGTTGTAGGATCAACTCACCCAAGAGCTCAATTCACTAGGAGGCAGTAAAAATTTGTCCAACAGTGGCAAAAAGTAAGTAAATATATTTTCATTATTAACAATCAGATAACCTATTTATCTTGCGGCGAATTTTTGCTGTGAGGCTCTTTCGAGCCGTACAGCAGCCAAGTCCGTCTGGGGAAGTACCACCCCCTTGTTTTTTTCTGCCGTGAAGCAGCTGTTTGCACTGCTGTGTCTCGGTTTGAGGGGCAAGGGAGCCAGTGAAATTCCGGGCACATGAGACATACCAGCTTAGTTCTCAAAGTGAGCAACGCGCTTTGCTTTCTTATTAGTGTCAAAATATGCCATTAATAAGTCAGTGGGTGCTATGGGCGGTGACCACTTACCATCAGGTGGCCCACCTGCTCATTTGCTCTCTTGTAACATAAAAAAAATATATAGTTAATAAAGATTAGGTATTAACGAAGGAAACAGTCAGAAATAAAATCTATAAATAAGAAATTAAGAAGTTAAATATCATCATGAAATCCCATGAAACATCCACTACAGGACAGGAAACTCCCTCCAAAATTCCAGCTTGTGCAGAAACAATGTGGAGGGGATGTACTATAGTCACCACGCTTTTTAACATAATGGCTGGCACCATGGACCGTTGTTGGTAACTGCAGAATGAAAGATGATATATATGAATATGACACAGAAGGATGCTGCTGTCCATTGTCTGGTTCATTAACCCTTAGTCGCCTCTTACGACATCCATAGGTAGAGATGGGTTGGTATTATTCTTTGCCAGCACGACACGGAGCAAGTTATTTATTCATTTCAAAATGTTATTTATTATTTACCTACAGCCAGATGAAGACTCCGATGAAGATGCTATATCCACTGGCAGGCATTGCTCCCCCAGCCGTTGGCAGAGAGGTAGCTTGTGCCATTGAAAAACTAAAACAGGAGACCGACCTGAGGCACCCAATGTAAAACCAGACCCCACATGTAAAGAGGTTGAAAAGCCGCTCTAGTTTCTTGGACTCAGTGACCACCTGCGTGGATGAGGCCTCAAAATCCAGGGTAGACTTATGGAGTAACAAGTTCTCCCTGCCCAACTTTGTCCCACCTGCAGAAAAACTACCACCTGACATAAACTTCCCTGGCCAACCTGGAAGGCCCTAAATAGACTGCGCACCGAGGTTGGAAGATGCAGAGACAACCTGAGCTGGTGGGGCTACATAGAAGCTAGCAAAAACATCTGCAACTGCGGTGTGATGCCACAAACTACTCGTATGTCTCACCTCACAGCATGCGCATCAAGCCCCACAATATTCTCGCTAAAGGATCTGTACAAGGCCAGACCAAATGCCATCTGCGTTGCCGAATACTGGTCTAAAAAAGTGTGAGTGTTGCCATCGACACGATAGAAGAAGAAGCCAGACGAAGGCCTTGCATTCAAGAAAGTCTTTACCGTCTCGAACAGAACAGACTTACTAATGAACCAGAAGAATTAGCCGAGCTGAGACGTATATGAGAAGAAACAGAACTTGTGGACCTTGCTAAATAACATTTCCAGTGAGAGGGAATCATAGGGTGACTGTTATCAATCCCAATCATCAAAATTTGATGATATATATTGTTAATTTTTAATATATTTGATAAAAAAAATAAACATCTTTTATTGATACTTTTATACTTTTTAGGGTTCCGATACCAAAATGGTAAAAAAAGGAACCCTTATGGTGCCGCTTTGTCTGTCTGTCACACCTGTATATCTCAGCAACCACTCATGCTATTGACTTGTAATTTGGAATATGGTTGTCCAACTTAATTGCACGTAAAAGAATTAAGAAAAAATTATCATTATTGATGTAAAGGTGGCCCTAAATTTCAAATTGTCGGTACTAGTTTGAGTGGGGTATCATATGCAAGGACTTTACTTGTACATTCTAAACTATATTTTTGTATTTTTTTAGAACTCTTAGTTTATAAGTTATGATAAAAAAATAAAAAAAAATACCGTTCCCCCCCCTCTTATCTCCGAAGTTTGTGAATGGAAAAATTAAGTTTAATTTTTCCTTATTAAGTTAATGGAAGAATTAATTACAGTCGATAGAAGTTTACATAAATATTACAGCAAAAATATAACGATCCTTCTAAATTAAACAGTTTTTTAGACATTAGCAAAAACCCTTTACAAACAAATTTAGTTGTGCGGTCCTAAAAATGGACTTTATTGCTTCCAGAAATACTAAAGGTATATCGGAACCCTCGGCGCGCGAGTCCAATTCGCACTAGACCGTTTTTTTTTTAAGTTAAAAATGAAAATAATTACATAGGTGCATTGTTTATATTTAGATTATAGAATATTTCAATGCCTACATTAACTAAAATTAAAAACTTTCAATCTGAAACAGATACAGTCGGTAAGTAATATTCTTATTTCTTTTTTAATAATCTTAATTATCTAAAAGGTGTAAGGGATGGTGTACCGAAAACTGAAAGGGCGTGCTCAGCCAACGAAACTGAACAACTTTCCCAAAGAAACATGTTTGGGAAATGTAAAATTTTTTTGACCTCCGTACAAATTGCTCACTCTGCTCGAACAGTTTGTATGGAGAGGTCAATTTTTTTTTTCATTTCCCAGGTAAGTTTCTTTGGGAAAGTTGTTCAGTTTCGTTGACTGAGCACGCCCTTTCAGTTTTTGGTACACCGTCCCTTACACCCTGTATATTCAGTATAATGCAGAATACAATTCAAATAGAGCGAGTCTATATTATTAATATATTTATTCACCTCAACCAAATTTTACTTTATTTCCAATCAAGCGACTGACATGAAAATTAAGTAAGATTACTATTACATTTGATACACTAGCAGCACATGGTGCTGATGCGTGTATATCACTGCACTTGTGTCAAATGTTTATCTAATCTGTTTTTAAACGCAACTGAGGCGTTCTTGACTACACGGTTTAGTAGGAAATGGTACCGAGGTTTGCTTGCACTCGAGGAGTGTGAACGTTTCTTTGTTTTTAATCATGACAAAGATTTTTCCATCTTTGGCTCATTGTAGCCACTAGTTAGTATCTTATATGTTTCTTCTTCTCTCTTCTAATGTGGTAAGGCCTAGTGATGCTAAGCGTTGCTCATAGTCCAGGTTTTAAAGGCAGGTTACCATTTTCTCTTTGCTGTACTGTTTCTGGAAGGTCGATGTCCTTTTGAAAATATGGACTCCATATTTGATATCCGTACTCTAGCAAGGGTCGAACATAGATTTTGTATACCTTTAGGAAAAGTTCTTTGTCAATGTGGAAAAATGCCTTCCTTATAATGTATAGTAGAGAATTTGCTCTTTTTGTGATACTAATACTCGTAATGTGTTCTTCCCACTTCAAGTTTTGAATAACAGTAATGCCTAGATCCTTCTGACAGGACGCGCTAGTCACTACTTTGCCCTCGATGGTATAAAGATTCTCAGGGTTTTTATTGCCAATGTGTAAGATAACAGTAAAAAATACCTAAAATAAATTTTTTGTTTGCTCTCCAGCATTCTCACTAAGTTTTCTTTCAGCCTTTGCCCTCTTCGCAGATGTTGGTGGCTGTCTCCGCCTCTCTAAGTTCTAAATTAAGTGTGTGGTTTCCGCACTTCGTCATATATGGACCATTGTGCGTGGGCTTATTTAGCCATCAATTTAGCCACCCTAACTGTTGCCAGAACTCAGTCAGTTTGTCCAGTTTGTTTGGTAGTTGATCCAAAGATATGTCTGCTCCAAGCGTGTTTTCTCTGATAGTGTTGATTACTTCGCACTCCAGAATAACGTGTTCGATGGTTTCGTCCCTTTCCATACAGGCCCTGCATAGAGGGCTGTCTGTTATGCCTAAAGTGTAGTAATGTTTATTGAGAGCAATGTGTCCTGTTATTGTGCCTACTGCATGCATTACGGAGCTTTGTCCTATTCTAGGCGACTTGGCAAATGGCTGTTGGTTGATGTTATTTCTTTTCCGCCTCTCTTGGCGCAGCTGCTCTAACGTCAGATCTAGCCCTTCAACTCCAGCACGAACACACATGTGCTATACGTAGCATGCTACTTCTACAATTTTTCCTTTTTTTTCTGGCAAGAAATCCAGCTTGTGTGTGGACAAGAGGCAGCTGTTTCAACATTCCAAATGTGCGTTCAATAGTAGAACAGGCACATTTCTGCACTTTATTAAAACATTCGTTCTGAGGTTCATTTCAATTGTTCTAAGTTGGTACCGGAGTCCCCTGAAAATTAAATAGAAAAAATATCATGTGCTAATTTATTTGCCTTGAAGTAGTTATTTAAATCTGTGGCTTTGGTCGCTCAGAGAATGCATACACAATAAAATTTATACATGCATGGAAAACTGGGCCCTATCACTATGAGTTCAGAAAATTTCAGTAGATAATGCAATTCTCTCAGCGACCAGACTAAAGACACAATAAAATTCATAACATGCTCACTCAGAATATATGCAGTTTCATTTTGAGAAATGCTTTCAAAATGGCTTTTTATCATTGAATTGTTCCAAATAAAAACATAGTGAGTTGCCCCTCCTGAGTTTGAGAATGACCTCCATACTGTGCATCCACATTTAAAATATAATTTTCTGCATCACTAATCTGAAAAGGAAATGGCTGTTTTAGTGGAATTATATGATTTAGAAGGAAAAATGTATAAAATAGAAGAGAAAAATTTACCAAAATATTTTACCAAAGTACAGCTATTTCTTACTCATTTTTCTCAATAAAAACATTCAAAACAACTTGCGCTTACCTCTTAAACTTGCTCTTTTACTATAAACATAATAAAAATTTAATTATACAGGGAAAAAGCCGCAAATTATCCAATTTCGAAACTTTGAACGATACCTTTAGAGCTGTCGTAACAATTGTCGTTTTCCACAAGTGTCAAATTCAAATGTTCGAAGATTGACATTTGTGTTAGAGTAGCATCTTTCACGATGGAAATCTATCGATTATCGGTCGGATGAATTGTCGAATCGATAGTGGTTAGAGTTGACAACGATACGATAACGACAACGAATATATCGAAGTTGAACTTTAAGAGTAGACCCCCTTGATAGAGTACACAAATGAAACCTATTTTTTTAAATGGAAGGTTCCTATATAAGTAAAACACAAAAGGTCTGCCTTTCATCCAGGCAGTTTTGCTAGTCGGACCACAAATGTGGTCGGATGTGATCGGACCACAAATTTGGTCGGACTGACGAAACTGCCAAGAGGTTGCAAGGCAGACCTGTTGTGTTTTACTTATAAAGGTACCTTCCATTTCTACGAATAGGTTTCATTCGTCTATCACGAACCCACTTTTCGCTCAGACTGTACAAAACCTGCCAGATTGCGAATTGGCAACGTTTTGTGGACCTAGAGGCCACTACTATCGCTACAAAGTTGCAAATTTCGTGTAGGTACTCTATGACGTAGGATAACATGCAGCGCCCTTAAAGTCTATTCAGTTACATGAGCAGATTCACACCTTTTAGTATTATCACACTTTTCTGTTACACGCTGTATACTCGTACATAGAGGTCAAATTTGATAACCTAATTTTTCAAGTCGGTTAAATAAACATTTCATTCGTGTTATTCGACCAAACTACGCATTTAATCGAAACACCTGTGATTACATCATGCTTCATACTGAATGTTAGGGTAACCACTGTTTTCTCGAAAAACTGAACTACTCCGGTTAAGGAACATAGGTTGAAATATGGAAAAAAATATTTTCATTTAGATAGCAGCTGGAGCCGTTTCTATAGGAAGTATTTTTTTTTTGTTTTTTAGGCAAGTAGTTCAGTTTTACGGTCTAAATAAACAGTTTTAAGGAATACAGTGGTTACCCTAACAGCCAACTTAACAAACAATTCATCTCAAGGTTTAATGTATAGTTTGTAAAGTGACGTGTTAAGCGAAGAAATATTGGCAGATATTACTGACGATGTTGTAGCCATAAATAATTTTGTTTCGAAACCTAAACTCAAAATTATTAATTATTTTTTTTTTTTTTTTTTCACGTATAAGTGTTGAGTTAAAAATGAAATGAAATGAAATAACTTTATTTGCAAGATTTTGGTAAAATATAAGATGTACCTACAAAATAGTAGGGTCTGCAAAATCTGCTTAAAATATAGCGTGCAAATATTAAAATAATTATACATTTAATTAATTGAAATTCATTATAAAAAATATTTAAAACATTACCATATTACATTAATTTATTTTAAGTTTGGTTTTCTATTAACGTTTGCAGTGTGTAATCTGTATGTTCAGCATCCTGATTCCCCATGACACCCCTGGTGGTATCATTCGGTGGCGTCAAAGGGAATATACGCCGTAGACTAGTGGATATGTTCGACTCTCTCCACTGCACTAGTTGGGTTAGGTTCAGACACTGCAGGGTGAATCACTTAAAGTAAGATGATGCCATGCATCGTCAGGTAGATTAAGCTGTCGATTAATGGTGGTTGATCAACAGAAGAAGTCATCAAATCAGCCATTTGAAATGCCTTGAGCAGCAAAAAGATAAAAGAAAGAAGTAATTATTGGGCTCATGGTTAATAAGGCCAAGCGATGTATTAATTGCATCGATCTCAAATAAATTGTCCTAAAAAGTCAGGCGGACGATAATTCAAGACCAACGAAAAGTTTTAAAAGCATTAAGGTTTATCAAAATTATTGTTTAGGCGTATAGTTTAAACAAATGAACAGAAAAAAGTCCAGAAATTGTAACAAAAACTAACATCTACACAGATGTACGTAATGTCAAGAGCAATTCAAGTAGAACATGCTTAGAACAAGTTGAACAACTTAAAGTTCACCTAACAAACATCAGGGGGTTGCATTCAAATATCGACCCGGTACATCATCATCTCGAGACTGAGAAGCCGCACTTATTCTTTTTAAAGGAGACGCAAATAGGAACAACGCCGCACGCGGCGTACTTCAACTACCCAGGATACTCGTTGGAACACAAGTTAAAAAAACGGAATGGGGTCTGTGTGTACGTTCGCAATGACATTAGCTATCGGCGTCTCCGTTGCTTTGAGGATTCCGGGTTTTCTACAATCTGGCTACTGTTAGACACTGGGGTCGAGAAATCTCTCTACGTCGCTGTCTATCGGTAGCACAGCAGTGACGAGGAGACAACCAGGCTCTATGAACAGCTCATGGAGAAGGCGGATTGTGCCTCACAACGGTACCCAACAGCGCAGCTTCATTTTCTGGGGGACTTTAATGCCCATCACAGCGAGTGGTTGTTCCCATACCAGAAAACTGACCGCGCTGGGAGAGTGGCGCGCAAACTACCTGGGCGGTCCCAGAAATATTCGACCTTACTTACTTACTGGCAGTTTTTATTTGATTAAATACTCTTTTTAGGAAGCGTGAACATTAAGAAATTTAAATTTAGAATTCGAACGCGCTAGGTCATTTGGCATTTGTTCTAAAGCATACTTAGTGAATGTTGTCATCGAATTTTTCGATAATGGATAAAATTGGTGTTCGTTACGTAATTCAATACTTTTATTTGAAAGGTCTCAGCCCAACTAATATCAAAGTGGAGCTTGATTCTACTTTGGGGGAGTCTGCTCCTTCATTTACAACAATAAAATATTGGGTGGCAGAGTTCAAGCGCGGCCGCTCGAGCTGCCAAGATGAACATCGCAGTGGACGACCAAATGAGGTGACTAATCCAGAAATAATAAAAAAAATCCACAAAATTGTACTGGATGACCGTCGACTGAAAGTACGCGAGCTAGCAGATATGGTAGGCATTTCAAAAAGTGCAGTCCATCGTATTTTAACAGAAAACTTGGACATGAGAAAGCTATGCGCAAGATGGGTGCCGCGATTACTCACAGTAGAACAAAAACAGCGCCGTGAGGATGTGTCAGTCGAATGTTTAGCAAAATTTCGCAGCAACAAAGCCGAGTTTTTGCGTCGATTTATCACCATGGATGAAACATGGGTTCATCACTTTACACCTGAGACTAAGGAACAGTCAAAACAATGGACTGAAAGAGGAGAATCAGCTCCAAAGAAGGCAAAAACAGTTCCATCGGCAGGAAAAGTCATGGCTTCAGTTTTCTGGGACGCGCGTGGCATAATTTTTATAGATTATCTTCCAAAAGGAAAAACCATTAATGGCGAGTATTATGCCAACTTATTGCAGCGTTTGAGTGAAGAAATAAAGAAAAAACGGCCTCACTTGTCAAAGAAAAAAGTTTTGTTTCATCAAGACAACGCTCCAGTCCACACATCTGGCATTGCAATGGCTAAAATCGAAGAATTAAAATTTGAATTGCTTCCCCATGCACCTTATACACCAGATTTGGCCCCGTCAGATTATTTTCTGTTCCCAAACCTAAAAAAATGGCTCGGCGGGAAAAGATTTTCGAGCAACATAGAGGTTGAGTCGTTGGTTAATGGCTGTTTTGAAGAGTTTGACAATTCCTACTATAGACTTGGCATTGAAGCTATAGAGCACCGCTAGGAAAAGTGTATCGATCTACAAGGAAGCTATGTAGAGAAATAAATATAGTTTGTCCCATTTATTTTGATTTTTGCATGGCAGCCAGTGTGTTTTTCTTCGAGCGATTCCACCTGTTCAGCTGAAACGGTTGCAGATTCAATTCAATTTAATTCAATTTATTGATTAATAAAAACGTTAAAAATTACAGAAAAATCCAAGGCTTTTAACATTTCATAAATTTTTAAAAGTAAACATTTAAAAATTATATAAAAGATGTGATACGGCAGGGAATGGAATACCACATTCCGTTCTCCGATATACCGCTCGGTCACAAAGCCCAAACTTGGTTCAATGCGGACTGCGCTCGCGCTGAGGCTTGAATGCAGTCTGCATACCAAGCCTGGGTTCAAGCCCGTGACCGCAAAGTTCGAGATCGGCGGGTTCGCGCAAAGAAAAGGTCATTTAATTCAGATGCAAAGTCCTCCAAACGGATGATCCGGAAGGCTCGTTACGACCACGTCAGTCGCATAGGGACCAAACTTGCATTCTACCCCTCTGGTAGTAAACAATTTGGGTCCCTTTCCAAGTCAGTCGAAACCGACTTCTGCCGTCCTACATTTTACCTCCCCTGCTGAAACCAGACGGGTCGCTATCCTACTCCGCAACAGAGAAAGCAAATTTATTTGCATCTCTTTTTGCGAGCAATTCTCGCCTAGATGCCGACTCTAATCAGCCACCGACGCTTTCTCGCTGTGATTCTTCGATGTCGGAGATCACAATACACTCAAAAGAGGTTTGTAGAGTACTTCGAAGTCTAGATGTGAACAAAGCTAGCGGTCCTGATGGAATACCAGCAAGAGTCTTGAGGAACTGTGCGCCTGAGTTGTCTCCTGTACTGACACGTTTGTACCGCCTCTCTCTTGAAACAAGAACGGTGCCTAAACCTTGAAAGGTGGCTAATGTACAGCAGGTACCCAAGAAGGGTAGTCGTGCCGACCCCACCAACTATCGTCCGATCGCCATCACCTCCATACTCTGCAAAGTTATGGAAAGGGTACTAAATGTAAAATTGCTGATATACCTAGAAACTAACGACCTCCTCAGTGATCGTCAGTATGGCTTCCGCCGGAGACGATCAACTGGGGATCTTTTAGTGTATTCTATGTATTTCTGGAGCGAGGCTATCGATAAACACGGCGAAACACTTGCCGTATCACTGGAAATCTCGAAGGCCTTTGACAGGGTATGGCACGCAAGTCTGCTGAGCAAACTTCCTGCATACGGCATTCTCGCTGAATTTTGCTCTTGGATTTCTGACTTCCTGAGTGAACGGTCAATCCGAGTAGTCCTTGATGGCTGCTCCTCTGACCTCATGGCTATTGACGCCGGGGTTCCTCAGGGGTCTGTTCTCTCTATGACTCTTTTCCTGCTGCACATCAACGACCTACTGGGTCCTAGTATTGTTGGGTACGCAGATGACAGTACTGTCGTCGCGAGATATATGTCAAGCGCAAAAGCCAGCAGTGAAGAAATACGTTCTTCGAGAGAGGCCATGGTAGAGCGTAAAAACTCAATCTTAAGTCTTGTCTCCGACTGGGGTGACAAAAATCTGGTAAGTTTCATCAACACCAAAACACAAGCGTGTCTGTTCACTGCCAAAAGGAGTCCATTCAATCTGGCTCCTATTTTTTTTTTTTATTTGTATGGATAGCCAAGATAATACATATTAGTTTAAAGATTTAAAAACATAGGTCTATAGGTTACAAGCGAATATGCATCTCACTTAAAGGCTACCACATCATGCTAGAAGTTAAAAATTACATAATAATTATAATATTATATCATTATAAGAACTAAAATATCATGCATGTCATGTCAATTTACCGTTAAAACTTACATACCTAATTATAATATCACTAAAATAACTAAAACATCATGCATGTCAATTCAATTTTAATTTTTTTCGAGGTACATTTGTACCGGTTACTGACAGCCTCGAGCTTCTTGGCATGAATCTGTGTGCAAACCTGAACTTTGGCGCCAACATTGAGTCAAAAGCGCAAACTGCGGCCGGAAAGTTGGGTATCCTCAATAAGGTTAAGCGGTATTTCACTCCTGTACAGTTGCTAGTTTTCTACAAAGCACAAGTCCGATCTTGCATGGTGAATTGCTGCCACCTTAGGGATGGCTCAGCCAAATACAAACTAGCCGCTCTAGACTTGATCGATCGCAGAGCCAAGAAGCTCGTTGGTGATGAGATGCTAGTGAAAACAAAATTTCACAGCCTAGCCCACCGGCGCAAAATTGCATGTTTGTCGGTCTTTTGCAGATTGTACTTCGGAGAGTGTGCCCAAGAGCTTCATGAGCTCATTCCGCCATCCCCTTTCTACCATCGGGAATCTAGACGCACCGCAGGATATCACGCATATTTGGTTGATATTCCACACATCCGCACAAAGCGCTTTGAAACATCCTTTAAAATGCGCAAGGCTAAAGAGTGGAATTCTCTGCCTGGGTCTGTGTTCCCGAGCTCTTACAACCCGAATCTATTTAAGTCGCGAGTGAATAGGCTTCTTCTGGGCAAGCTCGTTCCTTCGTCCACCTTATCTCTGTCCTCAAGGCTAGATCGAGGTCAAGAGTAATAGTAAAAAAGAAAAAAACATTATTGTGTTTTTACCATAGAATACATGACTCTGTTTCATGTATTCTATGGTTTTTACCATTCTTATGTCCAACCTTCTACGTGCTAAATTAGCACTACATGCGCCAAGTTGATGTTCTTTTGAGTGTACTAACACATGTTTTGTTACAGTTTTGTCGATATATTAGTTTGTACAGCTGCTTTTTTTATTGTGATATTTCTAATAAATGGTTTCACGTACTTTAGATTAGGGTATAAAAGGGAGGCCCAACCAACAGAAAATGATTGACTCAACTTCGTTCATTACGAGTACAAACTGATAATCAACATGAATTTCGTCTTAATTCTGCTACTTAGCATGGTAAGTAAGTCTTTTGCCTTAACTTCTCTAATTTTTTTTTTACATTTATCGATTTAAATCTATAAAGTTCCAACCCATACATACCCGTGGGTGTCGTAAGAGGCGACTAACGGTTACTTGGAGGATCAGCAGCATCCTTCTTTTATATAACATCTTACTCACTGCGGTCACCTACAACAGCGGTCCATGGTGCCAGCCGTAACGCTAACAAGCGAGGTGACTATGGTACTTCCCCTCCACATTTTTCCAGCAAAAGCTAGAATTCTGGAGGGAGCTCCCTGTCCTGTAGTGGACGTTTTATGGGATGTTATGATGATGATCTATAAAGTTAAATGTTCTGCGTTCTTAATACAAAAGTAATTCAAGATTTCTTATAAATTGACATTGACCGCTTTGAAGGACGATTATCAAAAAAATTGAAAACTTACGATTTTTTTATTTCTTGTATAAAATCATCGGAATTTTTGTCGTGATTTTAGTTCATGTCCATGGGCGAATGTTAAAATGCTTGAATATTTGGTTATTAATTTTACATAGAAGAATAAATTTTGATTTTTATTATGGTTTTTGGCAAATGTCTGCACATCTCTCAGGTGTTTGCTCTACCTATAAAACTGAAGAGCTTTTCCTAAGAAATCAAAATACGTTAAAAATATTTTCAACATCCCATACAAACTGCATCAGTTTAGCTGATAGCGTATTTTGTATGGGAGACATTCTTTTTTGGGTCCGTACCTCAAAAGAAAAAAACGGAACCCTTATAGGATCACTTTGTTGTCCGTCTGTCTGTCTGTCAAGACCCTTTATCTCACGAACGGGTAAAGGTGTCAGGTTGAAATTAATACCATATGTTAGGGTCCATGAACCACACAAGATCTGAAAATTTTAATTTTTTGCAACGACGCAATCAAAAGATATGGCATTTTATGTCCTCGTCTCCACACATTTATTCAAAAATGCAAAACCTACAGGGTACTTCCCGTTGACCTAAAATTATGAAATTTGGCAAGAAGCTAGGTCTCACAGTACAAATAAAGGGAAAAGACTGAAATCATTAAATATTACAACTTTTCTCACAACTAATGGTAACCAATTGTGGTGAGCTCCCGTTTCAAGAACATTCATATAAGAGAGGGGTCAAGTTGGATGGTCGCTGAGGCGATTTTTGTTTTAGTTCTATTAAAAAACGGGAACACTTACAAACTTGAAAATTGGTATGTTTATAGTGCATATGCTATAAAATAACAACAAATAATAAAATTTGGTCAAGCGCGTGTCGGACTCAAAAAATCTAGCACATTAACTTACTGAAATTTCATCTAATACAATTATGTTTATGTGGTGGTACGGAACCCTCAGTGCGCGAGTCCGACTTACACTTGGCTGTTTTTTTTTATATTTTGTCCAATGTTCCTCAGGGAAAGTTGTTAAATTTTATGGGTGGAGCAACCACCGGAGAGGTTCGCAGATATAAAATATAATTTTGTATTCGTTCATCATTTCATATCCAGGAAATAATTTTCTTTATTTCCGATACCTAACCATAATTCGAACACTTAATTCGAACAAAGACAAATATCATTTTTATTTAATTATTTTGTACATAAATTCACTTCCCCTTCCACTTTTTCGATTTTTTTGTCAATTTCTGGATCCACTGCGATTGCATTGTCTCTGCTAAAAACAAAACGGAAAATGGAGTTACAGCTCTGACTGCTAAGGAGAGATTTTTTGGTTTTAAGCATATCTGTTTTTTACTAGTGAGCAGGTTGTAGATGCATTAGTGTGCCTGACTAGGGAATGGACAACGTTTTTGAGCTTATCGAATAAATAATGCATAGTTGAACTGAATAAAAATCGTTGTACTTAAAAATCTACTTCATTGATCAAATAATTAAAATTAATTTTGAATTTATCATAATAATTGTCATGTATGTTAAAGAACACATCAAGCTTGACACCTATATAGCGTAACTAGCAGGTACGGTCAGAGATTAAAATATATGGGTTATTTTAAAGGCTGTCAGTTATCCCGTATTTCGGCTTTGATCCACTAGTATCATTGCTGAGCATTTTGAGAATCTAAAAAAATTATTTCGATGAATATGATACTCATTAGAACTTAATTAGTTGACTCATTTCTACAGCCTATAAGCAAAAGTTCGGATGTTATTTTTACAACTTTTCAGTAAACATAAATAAGTTTTTTTTGCGTTGTGGAGTAAACATCAAAATTTATTACTTTGCAAGTTTAAATATAAAAATCAAACAAAAAACACTACTTATTGATGCTGTAGCATACACGTCTGCGCGCGCCTACACTGCTGACGATGTCTGGTCGCGGCAATCTAACCGCCGCGGGTGCGTGCAGCCTCTCGCGCCTGCGCTTTTACTCTTTGTAGATGTCTGAATAAAATTAACATTCTTCCGATTATTTTTCCTTATTTATTACTAGTCGCAGTTTCCACATTGGTGACCCCGACGTGATAAAATTGTCGGCTACTAAGATGACTGATGGAGAAAAACAAATCATCGAGTCTGTTAGTCTATGGTTCGCCCATTTTGAAGCTGTGCTTGCTCCTCAAAGACAAACGACACCAACATGTTCAGCTTAGCGATAGCGCAGCTGGAAAAAGCTGATGTCGAGCAGGTGAGCGATATGATTATGACACCACCTTCAGAAGGAAAGTACTCGTACGACGCCCTTAAAAACCGATTATTGGAGGTATACGAAGAGTCAGAAACAAAATAACTTCAAAAGTTGCTACACGACATGAATCTCGGTGACCAACGACCGGCGCAACTGCTTTGCCGTATGAAAGACCTCGCTGGATAAAAAATTAAAGAAGAAACACTTAAAATACTATGGTTACAACGGTTACATACATCATTTCGAACACTTTTATCAATAAGTTAGGGAACATCATTGCAATCATTAGCAGTAATAGCTGACAAGATGCACGAGCAAACCAGGGAGGTGTACAGCTTTGCCTCGACTTCTAGCGGGCAAAACAACGGCAATAATGATCTACGAGCCCTAGTAATGGAGCTAACGTAGAAGGTCGCCGAACTCAAGTTGGCGCCGGTCCGATAGCCGTGCGCGTTCACGTTCCCGCTCTCGTGAATATTCAGTACAGCGAACAAGTGGTCCATGTTATTACCATGATCGATTTGGTACGCGAGCTAGGAAATGTAGATCTCCCTGCAACTTCAAGAGACAACAGGAAAACTTATAAAGTCTTCGGTAACGGCAGTACCCGAGGTCGGCGCAATTTGCCCACCGTCTTTTTGGAAACGATAGTCAAAATCGTCTACAATTTTTAGTTGGCACTGGAGCCAATATGTCAGTTGTTCCAAGTCAAGAAGTGAAAAGAGCAAGAACAAGTAACTGTACGCCGCAAACGGAACCAAAATAACGACATACAGACCAGTCGTTGAAGAAAATCAAGTTATAAAATTATTAGACTATCTTGTTTTTTGATATGTTGTTAACGACATACTTTTAAGTAATTATCAAAAACTTCAGAAACCCATGAATCCGGCTTCATGTTTAATGTAGGTATTTACATTTCTTTAAAAAAAAACTTTAATTATAGAATTAGAGTAGAAAAATATTAAGACATCTCGTATGTTTTTTTTTATCGTCAATGGGCTTACTCTTGACCTCGATCTAGTCTTGAAGACAGAGATGAGGTCGACGATGGAACGAGCTTGCCCAATAGAAGCCTATTCACTCGCGACTTGAATACATTCGGGTTATATGAACTCGGGAACACAGACGCAGGCAGATAATTCCACTCTTTAGCTGTGCGCATTATAAAAGATGTTTCAAAGCGCAATTAAATTAAAGCGCATTGTAATGTTAATATCTTTATACTATTATGTTTTCAGAAATGTAATTTAATCGGCCCATATCTAAGTGAAAAATTGTTCGTCTGCCTCCCTCTTCCATAAAAAAATAAATAAATATCTTGCCAGTGCAGTTTTTAAGTCTTTGGTATTTCTAAAATAGCCTGTAAATCTCTTACTTAACTTACATATAAAAGTTTAGAAAAGAATGTTTAATGCTGTTATATTTTTTTATACTATTGTTATAGTGGGGCCATTGTTAAATTAGAGTTCATAAATTGGAAGGTACTTACTCATAATAATGTACTTGATTACTAAACAAAAGTTTAGAAGCTTATTTTATCAGCGTTATTGCTTTTGGTGACACTGTGGTAGAGAACAGAAGGTGGCGTAGTAGGTGGGTACCCAAACGCAGGACGCGCTGGCTGCGTATGCTTTGGAGCCCCGGTTAGAGTTGGCGGTCAGCGCGTAGCATCATCAGATTTTTCTATAAAGGGCATTGATTAAAGTTAGCGTCGTTTTCGAACTTTGGCGGCCACTTATGAAAATTCTAAATTTTGAAAGATCAGGTAACAGGGAACAATTCATAGTATGGGCACCATATAGCTAAGTAATATCGAGGCTGAGGTACAGGGGTTCAAAGATTACCAACAATTTTTTTTTTTCTACTAAAATAAGACAAGATAGGTCTTAGTAATTTATAATCATTGGTCATTTTACGATGTGCTGTGAAAAATACAAAGCGCTCGTCAAGTATTGTCTGCGGATCCTACGCGATCCCCAAAATCAACAGCAAAGCTACCGATACCGCTTTTGGTTTTACAACTAGAGCATTTCCCAAACTACGTAAGGCATGTTAAGTAATTTGTATTGCTCACTGTTAGTATGTGTAGTCGTTAAGCCAAGTCAGTGTTCATTTCGCGGCTTAAAAACTTTAACAGCTTGGTAAACCATGAATTCAGCGAACGCCTTATCTGGGATTGGGTCTGCTATTGCCAAAAAAACCGGCCAAGTGCGAGTCGGACTCGCGCCCTAAGGGTTCCGTACCTATCTACCATATGATATACTAAAAGCTTTTGCTCTTTGATTTTAAAAACTCCGCGGCCATCCAACTTGACCCCTATTTTATAGAAAAGTTCTTGAAACGGGAGCTCACCTTAATTGAATACTATTAGTTGTGAGAATAATTGAAATATTTAATGATTTTAGACTTCTCCCTTTATTTGTACTGTGAGACCTAGCTTCTTGCCAAATTTCATAATTTTAGGTCAACGGGAATATAGCAAAGACAAAGGAAAAATCTAATATTTTGAAAATTTTACATCAAAATATTCAGGGCTTTTCCGGCAAAATTTTGGAAGTTGAAATGGGCTTAGAAAAAACTAAATTTGACATTTTATGTCTAACTGAACACTGGCAAATGATAACCAAATATTAATTATTTATGATATTGAATAGCCAGTTCTTTCAATAGAAAATCTGCTTTACACGGTTGGTCACTGATTTTAGTTCGTAACAGTTTTAAAATAAAGAACCGTACAGATATTGTTGGAATTTCGGTTGAAAGATGTATTGAAATATCTTGTGTTGAGCTGGACAAACATGTTGTAGTATGTGTATACCGACCTCCCGCTTATCAAAATTTTTCTTTGTTTGAGTTAGTAATAAAAGATGTTTTATAAATAGTGACCAAAGAAAATAAGTTTGCGGTAGTGTGTGGCGACTTTAATGTAAACATTTTAGAAAATAATACCTATAGTACCAAACTTTTAAGTCTTTTTAAAAGTATTAATTTAGAGCATGTATTTTTTGAACCTACTAGGTGACGTTATCCTCGGATACCTGAATTGATAACGTATTTTGTAACTATGATTATTTTGAGGAAAGTATCATTAACTCGCTTTAGTCTGACCACTCTGGTCAAAGTGTTACTTTTAATTATTCTCGAGTAACCCAGAAGATAGATATAGAAACCAGGAGTCTAACGAACGGTAGGTTAGAAAAGTACGAAAACACGTTAATAGAAAAACTGCCCTGTCACAATTATAATACTTACAACCCTAATAACTCATATGAACATTTATTCACATTGATTAATACTGAATTCAGTAAAATTTTCACTATTAGGAAAAAGCAAATTATTGTAAAATTCAAATTCAGTGACTGGGCTACCGCTGGTATTCGCAAAAGTAGAGAGAGACTTTTTGAATTATATGAGCTAAGAAATTATTCAAATGACGACAGTTTCATTGAATATGTCAAAAGTTATTCAAAATTGTTTAAATTAATTTGTTTAAAAGCAAAACAATTTTTTCTACGGAAAAAAATACAGTCTGCTGATAACAAAATTAAGGCTGTATGGAATGTTATAAACAGTGAAACTGGTAAAGGGAAACCGCGTGACAATCAAATCACACTTCATACAAATAGTTCAAACGTAGAAGTGGCTCAAGGATTCGAAACCTTTTTTACTAATATTCTTTTGAAAACAACAGAGTTACTCAATTCATCATTTTCACTTGCTAGTGGTTTACTTCAAAAGAATGTGGACGCCTGCGAAACTGAATTTGGGTGCAATCATGTCACCCCTAACGAAATTGTTAAAGCCTTTAAAAGTATTAAAATGAAAACTACTGAGGACCTATGGGGAATGTCAGTAAAAGTCTGTAGTGCGATCATTGCTACTATATCTCCATATTTAGCTGTTATATTCAATAATTGTGTCGATCATGGTACTTTTTCTGACTTAATGAAAAAAAGTATAGTAGTTCCATTATTCAAAGCTGGTGACAAAAAGGATCCGAGTAATTCTAGACCAATATCAGTCTAACCTGTTCTTCGTAAAATTTTTGAGAAGGTCATACTCAATCAAATGTTTTCGCATTTTAATAGAAATAACTTACTACATGATCATCAATTTGGTTTCAAGAAAGGGCGCAGTACAACGGATGCCGGGACTGCACTTTTAAAATTATTTTTTCGCGCGTGGAAAAAATCTAAAGTTGCCATTGGTATCTGCTGTGATCTATCCAAAGCATTTGATTGCGTAGATCATAGCACATTGTTGCTAAAACTTGAACATTACGGTGTTAAGAATAATTCACTTCAACTACTTAAGTCATATTTGAAAACAGGATTCAAAAGGTACAAGTAAACAGAACGAAATCACTGAAGTCTGTTGTCAAAATTGGCGTACCTCAAGGATCCATATTAGGGCCATTTTTATTCCTTATTTATATAAATGACCTCCCTTCCTTAGTGAAGAATCTGTCAAAGATTGTGTTATTTGCTGATGATACTTCATTAATATTCGATATAAGTAGGAAATAACAAAATTATAACGAAGTCAATGATGCACTTGGACAGATTCATGCATGGTTTACTGTTAAAAATTTAGTCCTAAACGCCAAAAAACTAAATGTATTAAATTTTACTACCAAATGTAAGGTGTCCTTCACATAACATAGTATTTAATAATGAACCATTAGATTTTGTAAATAATAGAGTTTTCTTAGGGTTAACACTAGACTATAAAATTTAATGGGGCCCTCATATAACGGCTCTTTCTAGTCGATTAAGCTCGGCTGCATATGCTGTCAGAAAAATCAGACTACTTACTGATGTAGCTACCGCAAGGTTGTTTTACTTTAGCTACTTCCATAGCATTATGTCTTATGGCATACTGGTTTGGGGCCGAGCAGCTAATATACATTAAATATTCGTTTTACAAAAGAGGGCTATAAGAGCAATTTATTGCCTGAAGACTCTTGATTACCTGAGAGAACTGTTCAAGGAAATCAACATAACGACAGTGCCATGCCAGTATATCTATGAAAATATTATGTATGCTAGAAAGAACATTCATCAATTACCTAAAATTTGTGACAGGCATAATTTTAATACTAGAAATAAGCACAAAATTGATCAACCATATACTAGATTAACTAAAGTCAATACATCTTTCGTTGGTCTGTGTGTACGATACTACAACAAAATACCTAACAATATAGTGCAATTACCTGAGAGAAAGTTTAAAGAATGTATAAAGCAAATGTTATGTAAAAAAGCTTACTATAGATTAGATGACTATATGAATGACAAAGAGGAATAGTGCTCTGATATTACAGCGAAACACAAGAAACACATTGTAAAAAGCCGACTCTTGAAGTAGGCCGTGCTGCAGTGGTTTCTTGCCGTTTCTTTTACGCTGCCATAGCACGATCCGAAACGGCGTAGACTCGCTCTATTTGAATTGTATTCTGCATGACTTTCAATAAGTATTATGTAAAGAATCTACATTGAATAAATTATCTGTATCTGAAATCTAATCTGAATCTGAATCAATACTGTTCTACCAGAGTGAGCAATTTGTATAGAGAGGTCAAAAATGTTTTTTATTTCCCAGAAATATTTCTTTGGAAAAGTTGTTCAGTTTCTAGGACTGAGCACGCCCTTTCTGTTTTCGGTACACCGTCCCTTACAGCCTGTATAGTTTTTGTACCTTTTTTTATATTTGTTAATTAAAAGGAAAAAAACAGGAACGATTCGCCCACTGAACATTGAATATTCAACTGTATACCGTCGTATGTCTGGCTCTTAGTTTAAGTTAGCGTTCAGCTCTCGATCCGAAGATTCTGGTTTATCTTACCGTTGGAGACACTGACAAACGAAAATCACTTTTGAGTCCTTCCAAATTTATTTAGGACATTTCTGGATGAATCACCTAATTTTCTGACAGGAAGAAGGCAGAGCAAGCCGTTAGTTCTGGCTATTGTTTACGGAAGCAGCCATTTATTAGCAATTTCTTAGTCCTTTTGCGGCTTAAAAACACCTTAATGTCAATTATTGAGCCTTATACAACTCAAAACGATATGATGATGTGATGTAATGAGTAATCATCCTTAACTTTTTTTTTATTTACAGGCTGTTCTAGCATTAGTTCATCCTAGCAGCGGCCGTCCAGCTTTAAAAGATGATTTAATAGACGAGTGTAAGTTATACCAGGTCTCTTTCACTCCACAGTACTCAGCACTGTAGGTATGACCGCGGCGCGTGAATGTGACCATCTTTACCACAGACCTAACAAAAGCACGCTAAATCTTTACTGAGGCAATAGAATGTCACGCATATTTGAAACATGTCACGCGCTTCGCTACAAGGAAATGCAGTACAAATTTAGAAAACAGTTTTTGTAAAACTTTTACGATGAATAAAAAGAAAAAAACCGGCCAAGTGCGTGTCGGGCCACGCGCAGTATAGGGTTCCGTAGTTTTTTTTACAATTTTTTATTGCAAGGCGCGTTTTGAGTATGTATTTCATAACGTTTATAACATAAACTTTTTACCTTCTAATGCTCAGCGACGTCCTAGCGCCTGATTGCTATTGCTGTTTTTATTATTTTTTGTTTTTCGGCTATAGCTCATTATCCTGCTAAGCCTTCTTAAATGTGATAGTTTCCCTTTTAATTTCATTATACATATATGCTACTACTGTAAAAATTTTTTACATTTCTAATAACAACCGTTTAGCCGGCAGGGGGGGGACACTCGACTCCAACAAAAAATTGCGCTTTTAAGCTTAATATTTCGCAAATGGATCCCTAAATCGAAAAATCATCCTAGCAAACTCTTATTACTTTTTAAAGACCTATCTAACGTCACCCCACACTATGGTTTAGACGAGAAAAAAAAAACATCCTCACTTTACATGTATGGGAGGTACCCTAAAAAAATATTTTTCAAAATTTTATTCTAGCACTTTGTCGGCGTGGATAAAATGTACCTATATCCGTACAAAATATAAGTTTTCTAGTACTAAGGGTCTCTGAGCTAAACCGCGGACAGACAGACAGACGGACATGACGAAACTATAAGGGATCCTTTTTTACTACGGAACCCTAAAAATTCAAGAAAATATTCTTGAGTGTATGAGGGCGTTGCTTTTTTAGCAAAAAAACAAAAAAAAACCGGCCACGTGCGCCGAGGGTTCCGTACTACCTCATAATCATAAGTATTAGTTGAAATTTCAATAAGTTACTGTGCTAGATTTTTTGAGTCCAACACGTGCTCTTGACCAGGTTTTATTATTTTTTAGCTTATGAACTATAATTTTAATATACCAATTTTCACGTTAGTAAATGTTCCCGTTTTTAAGTAAGAGCTAAAACAGAAATCGAGCAATCATCGCCTAAAACAACTGGCTTTTAGTATGAGAGCTTCCCTTAATTTATGATTTTTTATTTTTAGCGGCAACAAAAATACATAATATGTGAAAATTGTATTTGTCTAGTTATTACTGTTTATTAGATAGGTACAGCTCAATTTTTTTTTTAAACAACTGACTGGTGGCATCTTATTTATTTGCTTTTAAATATTTTTAGAACAGAAAATGCAGTATTTATCTACTCAACAAGTTCCAAACAATGATACTACTCGATGGGTTAAACTTTTTTTTCGCTCCCCCCTTTATCTGTTTGGGAGCCCCCCTTCATTATTTATTTTTAAAATATTTAGTATTTGTTGTTGTAGCGGCAACAGATATACACAATTCGTGAAAATTTTAAATTTCTACTTATTACGGTTCATGAGATACAGCCCGCTGACAAACAGACAGACATCAAAGGCATATCAATAGGGCCGTTTTTTTTTAGGGCTCTATAGAAACAATGGAATTACGGCTGAGCTTCTGAAAACCGGCGAAAAGCCAGTGCTAAAAGCTCTTCAGGAGCTGTTTAATCCTGTCAGACTCGAAGGCAAAACCCCACAGGCATGGCACAGAAGAGTGGTGGTGCTCTTCTTCAAATAGGGTAACAAGACCCTGCTGAAGAATTACAGACCCATCTCAATTATTTTGAGTAATGTAAGCTATTCTCGAGTCATTAGGAATTGTCTCGCGCGCAGGCTCGACGACTTTTAGCCTCCCGAACAAACCGGTATCGCCGGTAGGTGGTTCTGAAAAAGTCAATTCAATTTTAAATAATATTTCAAATAAAAACCACTTGATGTAAAACGTTTTACAATAAGCAGCATCTCAAAGAACAACTAAAGTAAAAATTGATTTTTGTTCTTATTTTTGTAACTCATAGTAATTAAGTTCCATTTTCAAAAAAAGGTTTGAGTTTTGTTGATATGCGAACCGACCTTGCATTTGGGCGGCTGTTTCATTTTGACACTATTATTGTAGTTTTTTGGGATAACAACCCAACCCACCAGGTGCAAGCAGAATTCAATTTTAAAGCCGACTTTGTCTGTCTGGCTGCGAGTCTGACCTCTGAAGGATTAATTTCTTTTTTTGAACTATATCAGTCATTTGATTCGTTATAAGGTATCTTCCTTTTTTAACTCTGATACTTAATTTGATTTTTTTTTCACTTCAGCAAATTTCGGTAAGTATTATTTGATATATGCCGAAAGACGACTGGATGAGGAAGAGAGACAGCACTATGTGGAAAGGGATAGATATCAGGAATAGCAGAGAACACGATATTGGCCGAACTATTGGTAGTGGACATTTAATTTATTTATTTATTTAGAAAATCTTACAGCATTAAATGTGTTTATAAACATAATACATCGAGCTTGCCAATAAAAAAGATCTCACAGTTAAACATTTAAAAGTTAATAACAGCTATTACGAATAATAATAATAATAATAATAAAAAAAACAAGAGGATGACAAAGGAAAACACGATATAAGTACAAAAAAAAATAAACATCGATTACATCTTCGACAATCGCCTAATTCATTCGAGTGTGACTTACTTGCATAGCGACCATTCATCCTTACTTGTCATTTACCGGTCGTACCCATTCTCTTCTATCACGTCTAACCACAGCGGTATGCAGGTTTCGTTGTCCCACCTGTTGTTTTAAATTAAAGATTAACTAAATGCCACAACTACGTCAGCCCTAAAACGTTGGAGGCTTTGAATCCTTTATCTACGTGGCCAACTAAATCAGACTCACAGTGCACCGTGTTTTAATATCATAAAATGTATTCGCGTAACATAAACTAAAATCTCACAGTTTCGGGCAGAACAACATCCTAAGACTTATCTGTCATTAAAGGGTCGCTCCTGTCATCACAAAATTGCCACGGCTCATCCACCAGCGGCTGCAGGCTTCATCTCTTAGCTAACTATCGACTACAACTTGACGTGGTAAAATCTCGAACAAGAATGAGCTGTTGAAAATGGCGGCCTCGTCTTCATATTGCATAGTGTTGGCTTAACTGACACAAACTACGCCCCTTTACGCGCCATCCGTAATAGAAGTACCAACCTTTCGATCTAAATAAAGCCGTCATTGCCAACTTCAACGTCCAACCTCGATAATCAATAATGGTACGGAAATTCAGTACTGATTGCGTTCGCCGTGCTTGGGCCACTGCATTGGTGCTGCTGGCACGAACGTTTGTCTTTGAAAATACCGCGCGAAATTTAAAATTTCTATCAATCTACGACATATAGATTTATTAATTAAAGGAAATATAGATTTCTGTTTTTATTTTTCACAAAAAACTTATTCAAATACTCAATACTCAATACATTTAATGCATTCCATAAGATTTACAAGGTGTAATAATAAATAGGTACATCATGAACCCTTTCGGGCACAGCAAAAGTAGGAGAGAGGAGGATTCCTTAGCCAAAATAAGATTTTTTATTACCATTTATATAAAATTATTTTTAATCTTTATAGTCCTAAATTAGAAGAATCATAATGTTTTATTATTAATTTGCAATACTCGTAGTTAATAGTAAATTAAGATGCACGTGCGCTATTTTGGATATTACGGCCGAGGCTCAGAAATTGCAGCCCGAGCCGCAGGCGAGGGCGTAATTGAGCCGAAGGTGTAATCACCAAAGCGCACAAGCTTCTTACGACGTTTTTCAACACATTTGCGAATAAAAACAAATCAAAATCGGTTACCTTTCTTTCCTAAGGAAATTTCGTAGACGTTTTCCTCACATTTCTAGGTCTCCCGATACACCGGACTTGTGTTTCTGTTCAAGTATTTTCGACGTTCTACACTTATCACTGTTTTTCTTATTTGTAGAAGTCATTTATTTTTAAATTACATTAAACACATTTCACAAAAAGAAATATCTGTTAAAATGGCGCGCGTATTACTTTTTTCGAAGACACAGATTATACATGCGCGCGCAGGAGACAATGACTTAGCTATCAAACAGACTACTTTTTAATATTTTGTTACTTTAAAGACAAATTTGTAGTAAGATAATATTTTCGTTTAATTAACGTTTATTTATCATATAATCGGACACAGTTTCTTATTTCATTAAATTATTATGAATGTTATAGATATAGAAACTCCTTGCACCTTGCCGCTATAAAAAAAAAACAAAAATAAAACACTAACCTGCCAAACAGCTTACTCAGCAAGGAGGTCTTTGTTCTGAGGCTCACTCCCTTGAATTATTTAATATTGAATATTTTGTTACTTTAAAGACAAATTTGTAGTAAGTTGGTTGATTAATATAAGTATTTCCATGTAATTAACATTTATTTATCATATTATAGAACACAGTTTACTTTTTCATGAAAATATTATGAATGGTATAAATATAGAAACTCCTTGCATCTTGCCGATTAAAAAAAAGACAAAAATTACAACACTAGTGAAATTATAGTAATGAAAAAAGCACGCGTGTTTAATAAGCTGGATTGTGGACCTAAATACAGTGCAAATAGAGCTTTTTTATGAGCAAATGTGTTGAAATAGTACATTAAAATGCAAGTGCGCTATTTTGGATATTACAGCCGAGGCTCAGAAATTGCAGCCAGAGCCGCAGGCGAGGTGTGCCGAGGGTGTAGCTTTTTACGACGTTTTTCAACACATTTGCGAATAAAAACAAATCAAATTGGTTACCTTTAAAATACTAAACTTTGCTAACCTTACGTCCACCGCACGTCCACCGGAACATTTTTTCGGCTGCATATGTTCATGCTTTCCTTTAATTTTACCAAATTTCAAAATTGTATTTCGTGTATGAGTATTTTAGACGGTTCAGGATCAGTTTTTTATATGTAGAAGTCGACACTATTAGAAATCTTACACCATCAATCTTTTATCAATTATTAGTGAATCTAGTAACCAAGCTATAAAAAAAGTAATTGTCACTCGGTACCTAAACATCGTATTCCATTTACCTTGAAATAAATTATCAAAAATTTAAAATCTTGTTACGTAAATGACAAATTTATTGTTAATTAGTTAATTGCTATAAATAATTTCATAAAATCAACATTTATTTTCCAATCAATTTCTATTTTCTCGAAGTCGGCTTGAAATTTTTAGTAACATAATAAGCATAAAAACTCCTTGCTCTTGGCCGATAAAAAAAAAATAATAATAATAAAACACTAGTTAAGTAATATCATGACAAAAACACGCGTGTTTAATGAGCTGGATTATGAACCTTAATACAGTGCAAATAGAGCTGTTTTATGAGCAAATGTGTTTAAAATTATTTTAATTTATTTATTCCATGACAAGATTACTATCACTACTTTTGTAATTGTTTATTTATATTTGATTTAATGTGTTATATAAAAAAAATCTGAATGTCACAAATAGTTATTGTCAAAATATTAAAATTATAAAAAAGTCACAAATTATAGTCCATACTAGCTGTCACCCGCGACTCTGTCCGCGTGGATTTAATAAAAAAACAGCACTCGAACTTAACTGAAACATATTTTGCGGAACGCTTTTCCTTCTTGATCCCTACGTAAAAGATGCATTGGTACTTATCCAAGTTGAATATTATCTTACTACAAATTTAATTATCTTTTTAGTTTATTCAAAGTGGTAGGTAATGCGGAATTTTCATTGTCAATCGTTACAGGCGAACTTAAAAAAGAAGGCAATAAAGAGAGTGCATGGGTAGAGAGGAGGTATTCATAAAAGTCAAAAATTCCCCACTTCCCCTCACTTTCCCTACCCCCCCCCCCCTTCTCCCTATCTCTCCCTCTCCCCTCCCTCTCCCCCCTCCCTATCCCACTTCCCTGCCTATCCTAATCCCCCCCTCCCTCTTACCCCTCCCTCTTCCCCTCCCCCCCTCCCTCTCTGGCGACCCGATAAACCATACAAACGACACCCATATTGATTTTTAGACATTTCAACCATATCGCACCCCGACCCCATCCCCAGGGGATGACGGTATTTCACGTCCACCACGTTGGATTTCAAAATTGTTGTAGTTTTCGTAATCAGCGAGCCGATAAACCAGACAAACGACACCCATATTGATTTTTTAACATTTCAACCCTATCGCACCCCAACCCCATCCCCAAGGGATGATGGTATTTCACGTCTACTACGTTGGATTACAAAATTGTTGTAGGTTTCGTAATCAGCGACCCGATAAACCAAACAAACGACACCCATATTGATTTCTAGACATTTCATCCCTATCGCACCCCGACCCCATCCCCAGGGGATGACGTTATTTCACTTTCACCACTTTAAATTTCAAAATTGTTGTAGATTTCGAAATCAGCGACCATATAAACCATACAAACGATACCTATATTGGTTTTTAGAATTTTTAACCCATTTTCCTCTTTTAGGGGTTGAATTTGGGGTGAAATATCAATAATAGTGATATACGTTCCACAGAATTACAACCCTTATGCCTAAATAATAAATTTATTGGATTTTACTTTGAAACTGAAGGATTTTCAAGTTCATCCCCCTTTTCATCCCTTAGGATGTAGAATTTTCAAAAACCCTAAGACACATAAAATTTTATTTTTAGTCATCAGCCTAAATACAAATTTTTAAGATCCTAACTACAAAACTGACGGACTTTCATATAAACTTTCATCCCTTATTTTACCCCCTTAGGGGTAAAATTTCGCAAAATCCTTTCTTTGTGGATGCCTACACAGTATAAGGTGCAAAATTTCAAGTTTCTAGGTCCAGTACGTGCAAAATTTCAAGTCTCTAGGTCCAGCCGTTTGGGATGCGCGTTGATACCTCAGTCAGTCAGTCAATCAGTCAGTTTATCCTTTTATATATTAAGATTATAAATCCATATAATTATACATTAATTTATCTATATGTAATTGTTTATTCACTTTATTATATTACCTACTTGACTAAATTAAAATTAAAACTTTATTCAGTCATTTATTTTTTCTTCTAAATACTCGTTGATTGTAAAATAGCAATTATGTAGTAATATATTTTACATCTCTCATATTCGGTAAGTAGGTCCTTATTACCACCAAATGGGGCTTGTAGGTGACCAATTAGCGCTCTAGGGTTATAATGTAGCTAGAAAAGCCCTAGGGCGGTAAGTAATTAAATTTGAAAGAATGAAGTGTTTTTTTTTATTACTTACCGCCCTAGGGCTTTTGTAGCTAAATTATTACCCTAGAGCGCTAAGTGGTCACCTTCAATTTGGTGGTAATAAGGACCTACTTACCTCACAATCGAGATGTAAAGCAGAGTAGTTAGCTCGGGTGTAAGCATCAATTGCACCCTCGAACTATAGGCGCCCTCGCTGCGCTTGTGCGCCTAAATATCTCGGGCTGCAATTGATGCCTTACAGCCCTTGGCTACTAATCTACTATACAATTCTGCAAGCGACTGTAAGCTCTCGGGACATTGAAGTTTAGCTGTTCTAATACATCAGGGACATCCACAAAACCATGTATTAACTAAAACAGTAGAAGCAAATCAGCTTGCTTTTGGCGATCTTTAAGGGATGCAATATGAAAATGAGCCAGACGAGACTTGTATGACTGCAAGAGATGACACTTGTTGACGGTGAAAGTCAATCGGTACACAAAACGCTTTTGAATACGTTATGTTATAATCTATCCGTGTGCATAGCATAACCTGGGTTCCACACCTGGCAACTATATTATTTATCACACCTGGCAACTATATTATTTATCATTATTTGTCATTTCTTATATTATTAAGTAAATATTCTGATAAACTGCACTATCGCATTAGGTTTATCCTGTAATGATAGATGTAAGTTATGTGAATTAAATAAATAAAAATAAAAAAATATATTCTAGGATACTTCTCACAACACAATTATAGATGACGATAGTAAGACTAGGGTTTTTAAAAATCTTCATTTGCCTAGTGATAATAATTGTGATGATTTTTTTATTATATAGTCATAATGCAACCTGAAACTTAATTCACTATCTGCTATAACACCTAAATCTCTAATGGGTTTTACTTCTTTTAATAAGTTATTGCCGATACGATACGTGATATTAAATAAATTAGTTTTTCTCGTGAACTTTATATGAAAGCATTTGTTGGTATAAAGTGACATGCAATTGTTTAAACACCAATTTTGAATACTTTCTAGGTCTGACTGAAGTTTAGCTACGTCATACGGTGGTTGAATAATGCGACATATCTTGAGATCATCAGCATATAGTTTAAAACTAGATTTGAAAATGAGGAAAAAAGTGGTCCCAGGTGAGATCCTTGAGGAACTCCGGAAAATACGGTCTCATTTTTCGATTTGTAACCAGATAAAGAAACGAGCTGAAAACGGTTCTCCAAATAAGACTTACACCATCTCAATAGTGATCCATGTATACCCATTGATTCTATCTTAGCTAACAATATTCTGTGTTTGACGAGGTCGAACGACTTACGAAAATCAGTATATATGGCATGTACTTCTTGTTTATCGTCTAGAGCAGATGCTATATCACATACGTAGCTAAGCAAATTAGTAGTTGTGGATTTCTTTGGAAGAAATCCGTGCTGATTTTTATTTATAAGTTGCTTGACATGGGCGTAGATTTTCTTTTGTACAATAGACTCAAGAATTTTGCCAGCCACAGACAATATGGATATTGGTCGGTAGTTCTGTATATTGTCGCCTTCGCCATCTTTATATATAGGAGTGAGATGTGCTATTTTCCATCAAATGGGGAACTTACCGGTTTCCAAAGAGTAATTATATATTTTAGTTAAAGGTATATAAGTATAAGTATGAGGCACATTTCTTGAAAAAGATAGGCGGTATGTCGTCCGGTCCTAGTCCTTTATTACAGTTTAATTCCAACAATGCCTTGTGAACGTCTTTTTGAGATATACGACATCCTCCTTATGTTTCAAAATTATGGTAAGTAGCAGCAAGCGAGGGGCCCTGTTCACTGGTACTGCTTGGAAATGTTTAGAAAACAGGTTGCATGTCTCTTGTCCTCCAATTACTACTTCACTGTTTAAGTACATTTGATGAGGTATGGATGTGTTACACGATTTTTGTGACTTTGAAAACTGATAAAAATACTTAGGATTTCGACGTAAGTTCTCAGCTGTGTAACAACCGTTCCCCACTTCTTGGTATGTTGCCCACAATTATCCGATAATTTTGATTGCGGGCAACACTGGATTTCGGAGTGGAAGGGTTGGGTTGTGACAGAGAAGGGGTAATGCTTTATAAGGCCGGCACCCGACTCGGAGCGCATCTTGTCGTGTGAAACGTTGGCTAGGGGAACCTATGCCCAAATATCGTTACAGTTATTTATGTACAAATAAATCAAACAAGTGTAAGGAAGTGAGCGTATAAGAAAATAAACGTTGTAAGACAAATAATCAAGTGTTGAGTTATTTATCATAATATAATACGGGGCGGTGTGTTACACTAAGGATAAGCTGTGTAACAACTTCAGAAGCGGGATTAAGACCACAGGCCCACAAAAGGTACGTAATTTTCTTGTCTCTAATAAAACACGTGGTATTTTTTTTTTCTCTTTGCTCGGTGTTTTTATTATTCTTTTTCCTTTTCTTCTGTTTTTTTTCTTATGTTATTTTGTTTTTTTTATAATATACTCAGATAACTACCTTTTTTTACATTTTATTTTTTTATGATTGTTATCGAGTATCAGAATAAAATTTAATAATACATGCTAGTTTAAGGTAGTCTGGTGTGATTGCCTAGCCGAGACTACTCTGTAGGACCACGTAAAGTTGGAAGTTTTCATATGCCTCACTTCTTATAATATTATTGCGAAAGAATGGAGGTTTGCTTGTTTGTTCCACTGTTACTCCTAAACGGCTGAACAAATTTCGATGTTTGGGAGGTAGATAGATCTGGACAAACACATAGGTTACAATCTTATCTCAGAAAGAGCATGGTTCAAACAGGAGACATTACGATGAAAATACCGACCATATACTTTTCTAGAATCGTTCCGTCTTACTTAAGCTATTTATACGAACAAGTAGGTTGTTTCCGTGGTTGTCCTATTAGCAATAATATAAAATACTTTCATGGACTACCCACTTGTGAGCGATTGATATAACCCGATGGTGGAAGCGGATTTTTACCACATTAGTCATGACAAGCTTAAAATAGTGAAGTATCTAATATATCGTTAGGGACATGTTTTAAGACATATCTGTAAAATTTCTGAATTTTTCAGAACCTGCGGTAGGCATACATTAGGTATTTCCACTTAAACTCGATAAAAACATTAGTATAGTATCTACGTTTGATATTCTGGTTCAAGCTGTCATAAAACAATAAAAACTTAATCATATGTATCTATATGATTAAGTTTTCAGAAACTTTAGGTACATGCGAAAGGGTCAAATAGAAAATGGTCCTACATTTGGCCATTACAGATTTAGAGGACCTGAAATTCATAGTGCACAAAGATGAATCAAAATAGTTATTTGCCGCGTTATGGAAATGATGTTAATTTTAATATCGTCACAGGATATTCTATATGTACTAGTAGATATCGTAGTTGATTGATGTTATTAGTTTACAGAAGCTACATAACTGAATGAGTAGGTGGGGTCAATCTATGCGTGGTATTTTATATTGCATAGGTATTATTAACGTTTTAACTTGAAAAACCAGTGCTTATTGTACCGTCATGCCTAAAATAAGGCTATATTTTATTTTAAATTAAACTACAGACATTTATTTGTGACTTAGTTCTAATGACAGGCTATTTATTCAATTACCTATGTTTTGTTTTATACGAGTATACCAAACAAAAATAGATGGAGTATCATACAGTTTTATCAATATCTAGATAGATTACTAGCTAGCTACTTCTATTATTACAGCTTGATGAGGATCCTGACAGTTACACATCCAATTATCAAATTAGTAGCGGATGTACCTAGGAACAAATAGCAACCCAAGCAATATTAATCTAGCAACTCGCCTAGCTGATAATAATAAGTAAATATTTTTTTGTGAAATACTTGCTAAGTAAGTTTGTTTAAGTTTCAGAAACCGAATAAAACATGGATGTGGATTACAGTACGGAAAACGAAGAGCAAGGTAGCCCGATATTGCAAAGAATAATAACGGAGGTGGATATACATAATGAACCAGAACGTACAATGGAAATAAGGAGTCAAAGGTCAGATAGAATTTTGAATACTCCAAGGCGTAGTCGAGATAGGAGCCGTATAGTTCATAGGAGGCGGAGCCGGTCGCGGAGCAAGTCACGTAGCCGCTCACAAAGTCGTGGGCGATACCATAGCTGCAGACAGACGCGTACATGTAGCCGTAGATGAAGCTCAAGGCGCAACCGCACACGCAGTCGTAGTTTTGAGGGCAAGCATAGATTACAGCAGGAACTAGAACTGGAGAGACAGCGTCGGCGTTTGATGGAAAGTCAACTGAAAAAGGAACGTGAACGCCAAGAATTTGAGGAGCGTGAACGACTTAGGGAATTGGAGCTCCGTGATCGGAGACGGAGCCCTGGAAGGGACGAGGAGCTCCGCAATCGGAGACGGAGCCCTAGAAGGGACGAGGATACGAGGTTTGAGTCAACATCTATGATTTTTAAAGAATTTTTTAAAATTCTTAAGGATAGGACCGGTGAGCGTGATAGTTTCCCCGTTTTAAACAATGTCATACCTGAGTTTGACCCCATGTGTAAGGAACAGACTGTAACTGTCTGGCTGCGCAAAATAGACGAGTGCGCTGAAATATACAAGTGGAACGACACGCAAACTAGCCACTATGCGTTGCCAAAGCTGACTGGTCCTGCTAAATTATGGTACCAGGGTTTGCCTTCTCTCAAGCGATCATGGTCCGAATGGAAAACATTACTAACAGAATCCTTCAGCTACCGAAAGTTTTGCAGAGTTATTGACAGAGATGTTAAATAAAAAAGCACGATTTGGGGACTCTCTTGAATTGTATTATTATTCAAAAATAAAATGTTGAACCGCTGCAAAATTTTCGGCATGGATGCAGTTAGTTGTATAGTACATGGAGTAGACGATAGGGGAGTCAGAGTAAGTGCGCAAGCAGCTAACTTTGAGAAGCCTGAACAAGTACTTCAATTCTTTAAGACACTAAAAGTACCTGCAAAAGACAATACCGCAGATGTGAGGAGGGACAAACGACCCTTGAATACCCAAAACATAAATAACCGACAAACTGACAAAAATGTCCCACCCAAAATACGTGCTAACCCCGATAATATGACATGTTTTAACTGCAAAGAGAAGGGCCACCCAAGTTTTAAATGCCCGAAACCCATTATCAAGTGCTCATATTGTCATCTAATAGGTCATGCTTTAGCTGATTGCCCCAAAAAGGCTGGGAAGTCGGAAACTAAGGAAAAAAGCGTTTTAAGAGTGCTCTTTGACGAGTGCTCTGATGCTATTATACCTGATCCAGCTCGGAACAAAATTGTAGTGCATGACGTATCAGATGATAATTCCAGTAGCAAATATAAGATAGCCATAACAATTAATGGTAAACCAATACCTTGCCAGGTAGACTTAGGAAGCGAAGCTACTCTCATTCGCAAAACAGACGCACAAAATCTCGGCTTGCTCTGGACCACAGTTGATGGCCCACTTCTACGCGGCTTAGGTAATGTGCCATATCTTCCGATAGGCAGAACTGAAGTAAGCATTGATGTACAAGGTGTTGTCGAGAAAGATGTAGAAGTATTCATCATTGAAGACCGTCTTATCAACAGCCCTGTACTTTTAGGTCACTCTTTCACTGAACGACCAAACGTACGCATCATAAAGACCGCGACGGATTTAAAATTTGAGAAAGCAAGTCCGTTCTCTGAAACCAAAATTCCTCTCAAAGCGGAACATGATGTAACTATTGATGTAGGAGAAATGAAGACTGTTCGGGTGAATGCAGAAGAACAATTTAGTGGAAATGTGTACGTTGATGGTTCAGTGAGAGGGTGTATGGGAAGTGAACATTATCTTTTACCAGGTGAGTACGAAATTCATCTTGGTACTTGCCTATTGTTGATGCAAAATCTAGGTATGAATCCTATAACGCTGACAAAAGGTTCGTTGCTCACCCGAGCTAGATATTTAGGTGCAGCAAAACACGTTCTGAATGTAACAACAGATCGCGAAATTTCAATTGAAGAGGAGGATACGAATATTCGTTGTGGAGAACACCTATCTTCTGATCAAAAACTTAAGTTAGGCAATCTGTTGGAGAAATATCAAGTATGTTTCTCCACCGGAATGCATGACCTAGGCTATACTACTGAGACCGAAATGGTTATTCAATTAAAGGATTCCGATCCAGTCGTATACCGACCTTACAGAATGTCACATTCAGAGCGGCAACAGGTACAGAGCATAATAAATGAACTGGTCGAGTGCGGGATAGTTCGCGAGTCAAATTCGCCATACGCTAGCCCGATTGTTTTGGTAAATAAGAAAACCGGCGAAAAGCGACTCTGCGTAGACTATCGCGCACTCAATAGAAAAACCAAGCGAGATCACTACCCTCTTCCTAGAATTAAGGACCTGCTGGATCAACTGTCTGGCCAAACTGTTTTCACAACACTTGATCTTGCATCAGGGTATCACCAAATACCCATTGCGGAGGACTCTGTAGAGAAGACTGCATTTGTCACACCTGACGGGCAATACGAATACACTCGTTAGCCCTTCGGGTTGGCAAATGCACCAGCAGTATTTCAAAGGGTTATGCATAAGGTACTTGAAAAGGCCAAGTACGTGATCATATATATGGACGACATTTTGATACCGGCATCCTCATTCGAGGAAGGGTTGACTCGCCTGGAGGAAGTACTTCTGTTGCTGCAGGAAAGTGGCCTTACGCTTAAAATGCAGAAGTGTAACTTCTTCCAGGCAAGTATCGATTTCTTAGGATTTGAGGTAAGCGGGGAAGGGATAAAGCCTGGTCTACAGAAGGTTAAGGCTGTGTCAAATTTCCCCGCTCCGTCTAACCAACATGAGGTTCGTAGATTTCTAGGTCTGGCCAGTTTCTTCAGAAGATTTGTCAAAGATTTTGCGATTATAGCGAGACCATTGACGAGCCTTTTGAAGAAAGACAAAGCTTGGCAGTGGGGTGCCGCTGAGGAGGCAGCATTTGACACTCTAAAACGTCACTTGGTTGAGAGACCCGTGCTGGCACTGTACGATCACACTGCTGAGACACAACTTCATACAGATGCGTGTAAAATAGGCTTAGCTGGCATTTTACTTCAACGATCTGGTTCATCAAACCCCTGGAGACCTGTAGCGTACTATAGCAGGCAAACTACCGTTGACGAGCAAAAGTTACACTCCTTCGAACTCGAGACCCTTGCAGTGGTAAGTTCACTCAACAAGTTCAGAGTTTATCTGCTCGGCGTCAAGTTCACCATCGTTACGGACTGTAACGCCCTCCGATCAACTTTCACCAAAAGGGATCTCATCCCACGCATCTCACGTTGGTGGATACAGTTTCTCGAGTACGATTGTGAAATCGAATACCGAGCAGGAGAAAGAATGGCTCATGTAGACGCGTTAAGCCGGGGTCCCGTGTTCGAAGGAGAGGAACAACCCCACACATTAGATGTTCTAACAGTCAATTGCGAGGACTGGGTTACCACAGTTCAATCTGGCGATTCAGAAATCAAACTCATAAAAGAGGTCCTGGAAGACCCTTCAACTCTCAAAATCGCTAATATTCACAAAGAATACAAGTTTAAAAACGGGCGGGTTTATCGTATCATTACGTCTCAGCTTGTCTGGAGTGTGCCCATCACAAAGTTCCGTCAGGGGCTAAAGAAGGGGAACTTCATCCTATTCCAAAGGTTGAAGTTCCATTCCATACGATACATGCTGACCACCTGGGGCCATTTGTACGTAGCAAGCGCAAAAACTGTTATTTGTTGGTAATCGTGGACTCTTTTACCAAATACGTTAATTTGACACCAGTCCGTAGCACCAAGTCCAAGGCGAGTATCAAAGTATTCAAAAACCTTTTTAGTTACTTTGGAACCCCGACCAGATTAATAACTGATAGAGGAACTAGCTTCACAAGTAGAAAGTTCAAATCGTTCATTCAGTCTTCAGGTATCAAACACGTCTTGAACTCTGTGGCTACCCCTCGCGCTAACGGGCAGGTTGAGCGTTACAACCGTACAATACTCTCTGCCCTGAGCACAATATCTCATGGAAAAAGCCCAGATAGATGGGATGATTATGTGCAGGACGTACAAATGGGCATTAATTCCACCGTCCATGAGGTAACGAAAAAAGCCCCTACTGAATTATTATTTTGTAGGAAAATTGCTAATCCCTCACAAGGTTTATTAAATGGTGTCATAGAAGATGTGGGAGGCGGTGTTATTGATAATAGCCTACAGGAGGTAAGGAAGCAGGCCAAGGAATTAATTGAAAGGGACCAAGAGCGAAATAAAAAACGGTTTGATAGGCGTAGGAAGAGGGGTACAGATTATAAAGAGGGAGACCTTGTTAGGGTATTGAGAACTATAGTAGGAGGTGCGGGACAGTCCAAAAAACTTGAATCCAAGTGTCAGGGGCCATATCGGATTAAAATGCCCTAATGACCGATTTGTGATCGAGGATACCCCCCTTACAAAGAAAGGTAGGCGCTATGAAGGTGTCGTATCAATAGATAAAATATTCCCATGGCTAAGCTTTGACAATGACCCTACTGATGACGCTTCCAGTGAGAATAGTTCCGCAGAAGAATAAAAAAAAATCCGGTAGACTAACACGTTCACCCACACTATAATTAAAATTGCAGTGAGATGTTGATTCAGTTCCTGATTTCAGTGAGCATGAATCACTATGATAGTGGTCATGACTAGTGAACATGAAACTGAGAGGTTCATGTCTTGGAAACACAGTGAATGTGTCAGTAAATGTTGAGGTATCCTTAACATCTTAGTGATAATACCCTAGTGATAATACCTTAGTGATAAAACTATTATTTACCCTTGTTAGTAGATTCACCGAAAATTCTGTTGTTATTTTTGTTTTGTAAGTATTAGATATTTGCTGATTGTGTACATGTTTTAATTTCAGTTTAGTAATTTTTATAGATACTAGGTTGTAGTACTAAGAGCTCATTATTTGCCCTTGTAAACACTTACAGATTAAACAGATATATTTATAAGATTAATGTAATCATACCTTAATTTTTGTGATGTTTGCAGATATGTAAGTGCTTGAATTTCGTTAGGTCTGTTTCTTTTTTTTTATATAAAGTTCTTTTGGAAATTAACGCACTGTAAAATCACCTTATTGTTTAGATCTGAAACGAGGGGACTCGTTTCGGGTCGGATGGCCGACTGTAACAACCGTTCCCCACTTCTTGGTATGTTGCCCACAATTGTCCGATAATTTTGATTGCGGGCAACACTGGATTTCGGAGTGGAAGGGTTGGGTTGTGTGTGACAGAGAAGGGGTAATGCTTTATAAGGCCAGCACCCGACTCGGAGCGCATCTTGTCGTGTGAAACGTTGGCTAGGGGAACCTATGCCCAAATATCGTTACAGTTATTTATGTACAAATAAATCAAACAAGTGTAAGGAAGTGAGCGTATAAGAAAATAAACGTTGTAAGACAAATAATCAAGTGTTGAGTTATTTATCATAATATAATACGTGGCGGTGTGTTACACTAAGGATAAGCTGTGTAACAACTGCATTCAATTTAAATGTGTTATAACAGTTTTTAATATGTCGTCACATCGATCCCTCAGTAGGTCATAAGTGTACTTGTCCATAGGATTGCTATACATCTTATGTAGATTATGGTATTTAGCTTTTTCCTTAAGCATCTTTATCAAGGATCTACTGTATCAAACTGGATAAGTGTTACTGCTCTTTGTTTTAGACTCGTGTGTTTAAAAATTAAAGGCATAACAGTATCATAGAATTTGTCAACCATGTCATCGATAGATATACAGTTCTTCCATACTACATCCCAGTCTTAAGAAGAGAGTTAGTCAAAAATAGCATCAAAATTACATTTGTTGAAATTTAAGATTATAGTTTTTTTAGGCTATAGAGTTTAAGTTTTTTTTAAGAGTGGTGGATGATGTGCATCAATAGTTGACAAAGGCGCAGTCTCTTCGACAACATTTATTTATTATAATACAATTAAAACGGTATACCAATTACATTAATTGTTCAGTCAAATTTGTCAATACATTAATAAAATAACATTTAAGTCTAACATAATATTCAACAAAAATACAAATCTACTGCACTTGCACAAGAGAGGATGGACAATCATCCCTCATCTCACAGAACATCAAACACTCACTCAGAATTACCTTCCATTCATCCACAAAGACATCACATTCACGCCTTTGGTCCAAGAGGGCATTGAGAGATCGCAGGATCTTGCAGACAGGTGATCCTGCACGAGCCACGGTGCGGCTCGGTGGCAGCGCGAACGCTAGGGGGCGGTCATTGATACATTCAGGATGGTCAGTTAAAAACAGATCGAGTATACGCTGATTCAGGTTCGCTATTTTATTGCATTGTCGCAAATCAAGGTAGGCCAAGTAATTTACAAGTTAGATTTCAACTGTACCATTAGTGGGTAGCGGTGAGGTTGTAGTGAGTGTAGCAGCATCAAAGACCCAGTTGATGTTACCACACAGTAAGTAACTTGGGAAGGTGGAGGTATATAGACTGCACAAAAGTTCACATTAGTTCCTTTGTCTAATTTAATTTACGTCCAAAGTTCCTCACAAGGGGATTCCCATTTAGGTTTCCTAGACGCTTTAAACTTTTTAAGTATTGCTATTAACACTCCTCCACCTTCTTTTTTATTTGAGTTAATAGTATATCTATCCCTCCTAAAGACATCGTACAAAGTCAAAGTCATCGTCAAAGTTTGCATTACCTGACCCCCCAGAAAGTGAAATGGTAATTTACGTTCTGGAAAGCGCCATCTATTGAGTAAGTTGAGATCTATGCGCTCAAACCTGATCTGGGCTCGTTACTCGGCCAGATCGTATTCATTTTATTTATTTTGTGTTTTCTTAGATTCCATTAAACTTTAAGTATGTTTTTATAACAAAAACAATTTTATGAGGTTGTTGGGTATCGAACCCGATTCGTTATTATTAAGGCAACACCTTTAACCAATGCGCTATTAAGCTTGTTGAGAGTTTGATGAAATTTGTCATCATATGTTTTGATCTGCTATGATAGCAGAGCAAGTGACGCAAACATATAACAATGAAGGTAGGTTGCTAACAATATTTCAATGAAGGTAGTTTGCATCAGGATACAAATCAAAATTCGCTTTGAGATGCTTTAAGTCACACGATTTCTTCAATTAATTATCATGTGTCGTTAAACTGATCTTTAAAGTGCAAAATTATAACACTATGGGAATAATAGTATTAAAAGTATTTCTGGAAAGTTTAATATCGCAGTGAGTAGAAAATTTGTGCAAAATAAATAAAGCAAGAGTGAAGTGTTGTGGTGTTCTCATAATGTATTTGTTTTCTCCTTTTAATAGAAAAAACGGTGCGTTTGTGGGTTCGACAATACGAAAAACTGGCGATGTTAATGAAGCAACAGCAAAGGAAAATCATCATCATGATATTGTCAAAGTTTACCCCGAGGATGTAATATAACCTATAACATATCGAAATCGAAAACTTCGTGCAGCTGGTCAAAAAGAAATAAACTGTCCGTAGCTCATCGTGAAGCAAGACTTAAAAATTTTGATTGGGAGAACAAATACACTTTACTAAAGAAATAAAATTCATTTCGGATAAAGATGGATGAAAATCTAGTGGAGTTAACATCTCAACCAACCCAGGAGGAACCTTTGATCTTGCAAGTCTTAATATTTTTATATTTTGGAATGTTTTCTTTTGTTATGAATTTTTATTTTTGTATGTTTTTTTATAGAATCATTTCTAAAATCTCGAAAGATGTAGATTGTTATACTACCATGTTGGTTCTTTTGAGATAAAAAACGATGATTCTTAAGTGCCTAGTTTTAAATGAAATTTTTAATAAACTGTCTAAAAATAATTATATTTGTTTGTTTTAACACCATATTACTTAAACTATGAATTAATATTATAATTAAAAAAAGTGAATAACAGACAAAAAATATACATATCTCAGATTCGACCCGTGAGCTCAATGTTTGTCATGCAACCGTTAAAGCCACTACGCCAGACAGGCTAAAGAGAAGGTGCATTAAATAAGCATACGCATTTTAGGTTATGAGGGTCTTATTTTATTACGTCTTATTACGTAGTTCTATTATACAAAAATTGATGACACTATTTCGTGTAGGATGTTTAAACAGTTCCTCAATTTCTCGAAAGAGCGCGGGTAGGGGAGCGCGCTAGGGGGGTGAGTTTTATCGCGAGCAGACTGTACCTATCATCGAACAGCTATCGGTCGAACACAGTGTTGTTTAGCCAAGTCTCAGTTAAAATCGCAATATCATAGTCGGTGTTAAGAATAGAGAGATAAAAGTCTTCAGTTTTGGTTCTTAAGCCTCTAACATTCTGATAGAATATTTTCAAGTTGAATTTTATATATAAAAAAACATAAATACAAACAAGTTAATTAAAAACTGCTTAAATTAATTAGCCTTTTGACAAGAAAAAAGTTTGAGTAAAATTCTTTAGGAACTCCACACTTTTGACCTTGACAGGATCGTAGTCATAGCTCTTCCGAATGTAGATGGAGCCGTTCCACACCCGAGTAATATAGCTCTTTTCTTTAGCAAGGGTTCTCGCTGCTGCTTGAATTTTCTTGTTAGCTAGGGACAGATGTTCAGTGACGTAGATAGGCTTCTTCTCTCCTCCAAGACCAATGTGTGAGGTATTCAAACGATCATCTGGATGAGCCTTGTTGAAAGTCTTAACTGCTGCAAGAACCGTGTCACGCAGGCGAGCACCTGGAAATTTTATTATAATGTTTTTTGGGCGGTTAGATTCGGCGTTAGACTTCGGGACTCTTTGGATGGCGAGGATTGAAGACTCAGGAACAGTGCAGGAGACCGTTGCTGCAAGTTGCTTAAATACAGTTGGCAAATTTTCTCCTTTATATTTTAGGACGCACTGCAGCTCCAGATTACAATCGCGCGACATTTGCTCCATTTGAAGCATCTTGGTTTTAAGCTCTAGAAGTTGAGATTTCAATTCATTTTCTTGGCTAATTTTGGGCAGTTCTTTGGAAACTCGATCATAAACCTTGAGCGGGGAGTCATGATGCTCCGTCAGGTATTCCGTAGATTTAACTACAGTGTCTTAATCTTTACGTAAAACTATCATTTTAGAATTAAGTTCACATAGGGAGGAATTGATCTTTCTGGATGCTTCTTCCTGGAATTCAAATTTAGTGTTTATATCTGCGCGCAATTGAGATATCTCGGCGATAATTCAGTAAGTGAATGATTCCATGCTAATATTTGACTGATCATGACTTTTTTGTTTAGACTGCTGTGGCATAGACGTGTTAGTTTCTGACTTTGTACTTTTGGAATTAGGTACACAGTCGGAGCACAACCACTGAAAGCGTTTACCAGGTAGATCCCCAAAATTTACACAGATTGAATGAAAAATATGTGCACATACATACATAACATCACGCCTCTTTCCCGTCGAGGTAGGCAGAGACCAAAGTCCTCCACCTGCTACGATCTTAGTTAGTACATTTAATTCTCCTTTGTGAGAGTAAGACTGGTTCAGAACGTATACCACGCTAATAAAATTGTGTTTTTAAGACTGGTGCTGCCCTCCGTATGATATAAGTCGAAACAGCAGCGCACTAATCACGCAGAATCAGCCCGGGCTTTAGATCTCGGTGTGCGTCGTACGCGCGTCTCACGATGCGCTTCGTTGAACAATACTCTGCTTCACTTCACCGTAATTCAGACGAAGCCTTATAGATGGCGTTAATGGCGGCGATTTACTTTAGTTGAAAGTGGATTTCAAGACTCGCATGAATAGGTGTTTCCTAAGCAGTCTGTTAAATTTTAAATAACATTTCAAACAAAAATCCTTAGATGTCAGGTCCATGACGTGAAATTTAGTAATGAGCAGGATCTCATAGTAGAAAAATTGATTTCTGTTCTTATTTTCGTAACTAATAGTAATTGAGCTCCATTTTTAAAACCATGTTTGAGTTGTTTTTGCATTTAGTTCTATACGAGTATAGTTTTGCCGTCAGTAAGGAGGCCGCTAAAGTAAAAAATCAGAAACCTAGCGAGGGCGTGTCTGGCCACGCGTTGTATAGAGTTCCGCAGCATATTTTAAAATTTTTATTGCAAGGCGGGTTTTGAGTAAGTATTTCATAACGTTTATAATACAAACTTTTTACCTCCTAATGCTCAGCGAGGTCCTAGCGCCTGATTGCTATTGCTGTTTTTCTTATTTTTAGTTTTTTGGCTATAGTTCATCAAGCTGCTCATCATCATCATATCGTGTCATCATCATAGCAAGGTCGATGACCGACCTCACAAACCCTGGTGTCAGAGTTGTTGAGCCGCCAAAGGCCTCTGACATGGCTCATTTAACGACTACATCCTTAAGCTGCTAAGCCTACTTAACTGTAGTAGTTTTCCTTTTAATTTCATTAAATATGCTACTACTGTGAATTTTTTCACATTTCCAATAACAACAGTTTAGCCGGCAGGGGGACACTCGACTACAACAAAAAATTGCGCTTTTTAGCTTAATATTTCGCAAACGGATCCCTAAATGATCTTAGAAAACTCATATTATTTTAAAAAGACCTATCTAATGACACCCCACACTATGGCGTAGACGAGAAAAAAAATTTTGCATCCCCACTTTACTTGTATGGGAGGTACCCTAAAACAAAATATTTTTTTAAATTTTATTTTACCTCTTTGTCGGCGTAAATAAAATGTATATCCGTACAAAATTTCAGCTTTCTAGTACGAAAGCTAAACCACGGACAGACAGATAAACGGACATGACGAAACTATAAGGGTTCCTTTTTTACTACGAAACCCTAAAAACTCACGAAATTGGTATTCTAGAAACCCTAAAAGACTCAAAAAACAAACTTTTTTAAACATATAAAGACTAAGAGGAAATATTTACATTAAAAATTATTAAAAATTGTTTATTTTAGTATTCAAAAGATATAAATTGTTCGTCTAGCGTTGTACGCGTATAATTTTTTTTGTTGTCATACTAGGCTAGAAGGCCGCTACAGTAGAGCCGAATCCTAAAGTTACGTATGACAGCTCTGCTGTCTAAACACCAACACATAGGGTTAATTTTTCTTTGCAGGTTATATTTTTTCACGATTCTAGCTGTCATACGTAACTTTAGGATTCGGGTCTACTATAAATATACTTTAGCCCTCTTAAAGCCTAGGATTGGTGTAAAACTTGCCAGCGTTTAGTATAATTCCTACACTAAAAAGCAGCTTATATTTTTGTTTTTGTTTTCTATTTATGTGAAACAAGCGTATCATTTTGGGGTTACGTACCACAAAAGTAAAAAACAGAACTTTTATTAGATCACTTTGTTGTCCGTCTGTCTGTCACTTCTAAAACTATATCAACGAGAACAAATTGAATGGTTTAGGTCAACATTCTAAATTGAGAAAGCGGCATAAATATAAAAAAAAAATATATCAATGAAAATACGGTATAGCTCACGTTATTTTATGCATGTAGGAATTCCCATGATCTTATCGCCTATGAACTATGAGAATTTGCATAAAGTTTTTCAGTTATAATGCTTACAAACGTAAGTCAAGTAACAAATGGAACAGGTAAGCATTTAATCAAATTAAATACTATTAGGATCACTTAACTTAGTTCTCTGGGAAACAGTAACTGTTTTTATTACTGACTAATCCAGTTGCAATCTACTTACGAACTCAAGCTCCTTCTTTGAAGCATCGCCTATTTTGAATATTTGTTCTATTCTTGGTAATTTTTAGATTCTTAGTTATATTATCGCCGAATATAATTAAAAACTTTTTTTTAAGTAAGTATGGAAATTACTCCTATCTTCAAATTTTCAGCCACACCAGCTTGGTGATACCTCCTTTCTTACATTATCTTTTCAAATACTTATTCCAAGCAATTTTTGATTATTACTTTACAGGCGGGTCCATTTAAGTATAAAATTTCCAAGTTCACATTTTATCTTATACTTATGGGGAAAAGAAAAAACGTTTTTTTTTGCCTGTACTTGCTTATGAAGATAGGAGATATTAGCTAAAAGTTTTATTTGAAATGAAGTAACGAGATGTTTCCATTTGTACGAGTAAGTAAGAAAATAATTATTTCCTGCCAAAATTAATCAGGTTGTGATGAACCTTAATATAGTAAATATTTCTTCGGTGTCTAGGTACGTTTTGCGAATTTAAACTATATTTAAACTAATTATTTATTTTATTATTGAATGTATTTATAATATGTATTTATAGTATTTATATTAAAACATATTATTTATTATATTTATTTATAATCCTTATCTATTATATTAATTATTATTTTATCTTAGAAGGTATGGTATGTATATTGTCCACGTTTATCTGCATCTTCCAGTGCCATATCACTTGCCTAGGATTGCTGGAAGAAATATCCTAGTTGAAATAAGCAGTACCTGTTGTGTCGTTTTTCTTAATCTATGTTTTGTGTGTTATTTTCATGTGTACAATACATAATTAAATAAATAAATAAAACTATAGACGCGCAATTTCATTCTCTATGGAACTATATTCATAAGTCGTTTTCGTAAAAAAAGAAAGTAAGGAGTTGTTTGCACTTCCACGTCGATTTTCTTTTAAGCAATACCTATTTGTCAGTATGTGAGAAGCACCACTTTCTCACATTGGAGGCTAGACGTGTGATTCCTGATATGGTATTACGTATAAAAATATTCACGAATGGGTGAGATTTTTCGGAGTTAGTATCAGTGTTTGGTTTTAATGTCCCTTCTAGGAATTTGCGAACCCTTCCGCCCATATTATTGATAAACATAAGACAAACTATAGGAAAAACACATATAAAGTGCAAGCGAGCAGGCGTTTCAATGTGTTAAGTATGAAACATGACCTAAATCTTTCTAATACATCCTGATTTGTGGCAAGACGTAGGCTGACAGGTTCCTTTAACAATCATTTCTAAACAATTTTGTAGCAGATGGTCTCTGAACTAGCATCTTGATCTTATTGTAACTAGGTATTAAGTTTTAGATGAAAATGAAAATTTAGATAGGCATACTACTTATTTCTTGTTGTATTTTTGTTTTCGATTTAAAGCGTGTTTTTATCATCTATATATATAAAAGAAGAAGGTGACTGACTGACTGACTGACATATCAACGCACAGCCCAAACCGCTGGGTCTAGAGTTTCCAAATTTGACATGTAGGTTCCTTATGAGGCCTAGAGGTGCACTAAGAAAGGGTTTTACAAAATTCCACCCCTAAAAGGGTAAAATAGGGGAAGAAAGTTTGTATGAAAGTCCGTCAGTTTTGAAGTTAGGATCTTCAAAATTTGTATTTAGGCTGACGATTAAAAATAAATATTTACGTGTCTCAGGGTTTTTGATAATTCGACACCCTTAAGGGTGAAAAGGGGGATGAAGTTGAAAATTCTTTATTTTTAAAGTAAAATCCACATAATTTATTATTTAGGCATTAATGATGTAATTCTATGCAACGTTCATCACTGTTATTGAAATTCCACCCCAAATTCAACCCCTAAAATAGAAAAATGGGGTGAAAAAGTCTAATAACCAATATGGGTATCGTTTGTATGGTTTATCGGGTCGCTGATTACGAAAACTATAACAATTTTGAAATCCAACGTGGTGGACGTTAAATACCATCATTGCCTTGGGATGGGGTTGGGGTGCGATAGGGTTGAAATGTGAATATGGGTGTCGTTTGTATGGTTTATCGGGTCGCTGATTACGAAAACTACAACAATTTTAAAATACAACGTGGTGGACGTGAAATACCATCATCCCCCTGGGGATGGAGTTGGGGTGCGATAGATTTGAAATGTCTAAAAATGAATATGGGTGTCGTTCAGAAAAAGTACAAAAAGTACAGTTAAAAGTACTGTGCACTTGCGGAACCCTAAAAAATTTTTAAATGCATAAAATACTATTTAGAGGAACTGTCAAGAAGTGTAACGAGAAACGGGGAGTAGAAAAATATGACAAGGCGTGACAGGGGAACAGAGTCGGGACGGGGTCGAAAAAAGGGAATAAAGAAAAAAGGCATTTTTGCAAATGTTATGGACAAAAGCAACAGAAGAAAACTAAGAATCAGGTTTTGTTGAATAGTGAGGGCAATGGAGCTGAAAATAGAATTTTAACGTGTTTAAATAGTTTCAGGAAATCCCGAAAGTCAAAGGTTCACTGCTGGGCAAAAACCTAACAAGCAAAATCGTGAAACGAATTGTTCTGCTGCTGTGTAAATTTTTGGAAGAATCTTAGGACCTTCTAATAGTCTTGGTAAAAAAAAGGAAGGTTTAATTCCAGACATCAGTAAGTCATTTTTATATATTTTTGTAGCTCGTGGAGGAAGCTATCAAATAGCTGATGTGATGAATCTTTGAAGGAGACCGAGATCCTTGATTTCGGATCCCTTCAATTGAGACATAGATAGGCATCGCTCCGTGTAGGATATAGTATAGGAAGGTTTATTTGCGTATAATTTCAAGACGCTAACATTCAGGGATTGATTCCAAAGTGTAAAGAATAAGTGGAGTGAAACTAACGTTATGTAAGTATTCAATTTTGTGGTTTTCCATCTTTTATTTATTTTCGGTTCAAAGTTGTTGTGTGTATTTGAGATAAGGTGAAATGTGACTTAAAGAAATTTATAGTTTCTTCCAGGTTGTGTGAGCTAAATAACGTTGAGAAAATCAGATTTCAATGTCAAAGGAGGAAGAGTTGAATGGAGAATATTTGCAGCTTTACAGATCTACCTGCGGGATCATAAGAAACTTGTACTGTGTGATACTTTAAGTAAATTGTTATTCCCTCTTAATGATTTTCTTTTGTAAACATTAATAACTCTGCGGAAATTATAACAAGCTGTGTTTCTAAACTGAGTCGTTATTTGTAGATAGTAATAAAGATTTCCTTTTCCCATAATTAAGTATAAACTAGTTCTGCAAATGTCTTTGTTCGCGTATAGCTAGGCAGGATAATGTTCTATTTCTAAACAGGTACAGGAATTACAAGGAACACTATAGACATGGAAAAGCAAACCACAAATGATAAAACGTGAAGGCTAAAAGAGGTATTGCTTGGATTGTAAAGGTAATGTAAATTTCATTGTGTTTAATTTCTTTCTTTTACAGAGAAATTGATTAAAATAGTCCTTGGTGAAATCATGGAAACTGGACTCTGATGTATATATATTGTCATCGATTCGGGGTGGCTTTAGATGTTGTATATTTTATCAACATTTCAAAGTGACTTTAGACGATGTATAATTTTATCATCATTTCAAGGAGACTTTAGTCGATGTATATTTTTATACTTTTTTAGGTAGAATTGTCTATTTGACATTATTGTCAAATAGTCAACAAATAAAACATTTTTGATTTAGTTTTACTCAAAGCTAGACGCTATTTTGAAATCTTTATAAATTTTTTATCTCTTTAACTAAAAATAAATCAAAACCCAAAATCAAAATGGAAGAAAATATTAATACATTAAATAATTACCTTTTTAGAAAATAATATAAAATCTTTGGCCCTAAATCAAAATTCCAGTTTTTAATATACTAGTGTCATCATATGATAAAATTTAAAAAATATTCCGTCAGATCAAAAGAATTAGAACGTCAATTCAAAATCTTAAAATAATATATCTGAAAACTAAAACTTGGATATAGATTGTGACATTTTATTGTGAAATAAAGGGTAAGTTTAAGTAGAGTGAATATAATAAATAATATTAATTCAAATAATAATAAATTGCTTTGATAGTGATTTTGAATCTTTTGCCTCAATTTCCCAAAATTGGAACATGCTGAGAACATTACTACATTTCAGTACTCATGTTCATAGGAGGTGCTTATTTTTCCTTTTACTTTCATTCTATAGGAGTCCCAGATTTTGAGTTTAACAAATACCAGCTCTCAGGTTTATTTAGTTCAACCAAGCATGGATGGATGCCCTCGTGACATGTGTCCCCGATGTCCGCTATATTGGTTGTGGCAAATGTATGTCGCGTGTCACTGGTGTATCTGTCAAGGTCTATCTGATAATATCAACCTTCGGATTTATTTATTTTAATCATTCTTGGGCTGGAGCCCTCAAGCCTAAAAGGGTCTGATACTAAAGTTCTTCTCGTTCTATTTGTGTGAGGTTTCGCTGATTCATCCTGATTTCCCTTTTCTGTGTGTGTGGGATGAATTGGTGTTATTCCAGTACAAATGGAAGGATATTAGCAAGGTGTTTTAACGTTGGATTTTGGAAATAGTGTTTCTTGTGTTATGTGCTAACAACGCTCGCCCATTATTGGATGCGTCGTTTGAGTGGCATATACCACGGGAGGACCTCCTGATCTTAGCGTTGGTCTACCAAATGTAGAGTAGTTAGATAATTTAATACCTTCTTCTTTTGTGTAGGGACATTCTAGTTTAGTCTAATGACATTAAATTGTTTATAAAGAATAAATTTGAATTGTCCTGAATCAATAGGAAGAATATTCTTGATGGAGACATTACGTTCGTTCGTGGGTTGCTTCTTGTAAAGTGTGTTGACGACGTTCGCCCGTAAGGCTGCGACGGCTGTACGACACCCTGACCTTGGGGGACCTCTGAACTTTATGTGTGTCATCCTAAAGTAGTTAATTAATCTATTTAATCTTCATTGAATTATTCAGGAATCTAAACCTTATAAGATTCTAAGTTTTATTTTTCCTTAATAAAACTTGTCATAATTTATCATACTTAAATTTATACTTTGACTCAGTGTGAAACCACCTTTAACATTACTAAACAGATTCTTGAAAACAATAATGGAACAGAAATTATAATGTTTAGTTTCTTTCATTGTAGATATGTTCCGAATATTTAAGTATATACAATAATCCCATTTTTATACTTCTTTTGAGTCCTCTTTTAAAGAACATCGAGTTTTAGCTAGTGTTGTTTACGCTAAATTCTCCCAGTGTTCTTGGTTTTGAATACTCGATGCTTTTGATTTTCCCTTAAGATCTTAAATCATAAATATTTGGCCCAACCTAGCTTAGATACTACTATCCCGTATCTTCTCGGTTCTGGTCATCATACTTCACTTTTATTTAAGGATTACCTTCAGTAATCTTTTGTCATACTTACTTCTTATATGTTCTTCTTCGAAATATGCTGGGTAATCCCATTATAGTTTAGATGCTTTTCATTTTATTTAAATGAGTGTTTAGACTGGGGTTACTCTACATAATCCTTGTCTTGCGTGGGTTGGTAACGGAAAAGAGATTTAGCTACGCATCACAAGTGAGAGCTATGAAGGATATACGGAGACCTTGTTGGTGCAATAAAGTCACTCAGTGACTGGGGGGAGGGAAATTGCCCTTCAAACTCTTTATGTCTCTCGTTATAAAACCGTTATTGATCTAGGCTGGCCATGCAAGCAATAATACTATACCCGTATCTAGTACAGACTTCACACTTGGACGTGTGGAGCTGGCTAATTATTTTCAGTTTAACTTATTTCAAAACAAACTAAGGGAGTCGATGATGTCGATCATTGTCTGCCCGGAGGGATTACAGGAAGAGCTCTTATAGCTCATGATGGAGAGTGCCCTGTTTTCCTAAAGGAAGACTGTATGCTTCGTGTGCCTGGCGGGCTCGGTGACCAGCTCTGGTATGGGTGACTAAAAGAGATAGTCAATACCCTGTGAACCCTGGATGAGTCAGTGATCGTCCCTTAAAGGTGGGCCACGTGGAAGTCGGGTTTGACGCGGGGCATGAACATACCGGGGGGAGACATCATCACCGTCTGGGTTGTACTGTGGTTAGTTAGTTCCGCTCTCCACATACATTAACCCTAGTCTTTACTGTAGTTTAAGTTTTCGATGGGATATCCAGCTCCGCGAGGATGATCAGAATCCTGACGATCCAGTTGGATTGTTAGGGTAGTTTAGCGTCATGTCATCGTGAGCTGGGTGATGATATGCCTCGGACCTAGGACTTAGGGTAGAGGAGGCCTAGGACGAGCTGTTTGGGGCGATGGTGGTGCTCCAAACATGGGGATTGTCCCCACATTATTTTTTTTATTACTTCGTTTATATTAACATAGGTTTCTTTTCAGAAACTTAACGGCTATAATAATATTGCATTGTAAAAGAGATGAAACCTCTCCTAAATTGATGAATCTACATGTATTCAGATGAACTACACCAAACAATATGAGACTAAATTTAAATAAATAGTGATATAAAATAAAATAAATAACTCAAATTAGACATGTAAAGATTAGGTTTATATTCAAATATAAGTATTAAAATAACAAGTGTGTTTCTTTTTCATTCTTCTATTGCCACTCTCCACCGAGCAGAATCTGTAAATTACAAAATATTATAAGGATATAAAACGGAATGACGTAGGATTCAGAGAAAAATATAATATTCTTAAAGGATATTATTCTAGACGATCAACCTTGGCCAAAACTTTCACGTATCTGATTTGAGGATCCTATTGGAAGGGACTTCAGATCTGTACAGTACCCTAAACCGACGAGCATGTATGAAAGGATTGATGAAAGTTCAGGAAGCAAGGGAAGTATGTCAAGATCGTAGCAGGTGGAGAACTGTGGTTTCTGCCTACCCCGACGGGAACAAGGCGTGATGTTATGTATGGTGTCGTTTGTATGGTTTATCGGGTCGCTGATTACGTAAGCTACAACAACTTTGAAATCCAACGTGGTGGACGTGAAATACCATAATCCCCTGGGGATGGGGTTGGGGTGCGATAGGTCTGAAATGTCTAAAAATAAATATTGGTGTCGTTTTAGGGATAGCGATTAAATTGGCGTTAGGGGTAGGGATAGGGGCAGGGATAGGGAGAGGTAGAGGTAGAGAGGTAGAGAGGTAAAGAGGTAGAGAGGTAGAGACGTAGAGAGGTAGAGACGTAGAGACGTAGAGAGGTAGAGACGTAGAGAGGTGGAGACGTAGAGAGGTAGAGAGATAGAGGTACAGGTGGAGGGAGAAGGAGAGGGAAAAGGAGGGGAAGGGGGAGAGGGAGGGAGAGAGGGAGGGGGGGTGAGGGAGATCGAGAGGGAGGGGGAGAGGGAGAGGGTTTTAGTTTTTCTCAATTACTTCTGCGAATTGGCTCTGCTTTGAAATATTACATAAAGGTGTCTCTCATCTCTCTCTTTACTTTTGTTAGGATACTGCTGCTAAGTTCCTCTGTTCTGAGTAATTTATGAGTAACGTCTGTATATTATATAAAATTCAGCTGGATCTTGAATTATACTCATTGATTTGCGCAGGGTTAGTCCTGTTTTTCCTTAATTTAAAATTATCCCGAAATGACGGGAAAATATCTCATTGCTTCGGAAAACCGGTAATTAAATAAATACGAAATCCACGCGAGCGAAGCCGCGGGCAACAGCTAGTATGTCTTTTTTCGACGAGGTCGCGAAATAGTTTTTTTTGTATTTTTATTTTTTTTTCTACAAGCGAAAACTTGTCATTAGCTGCCTGATTTTTATAAGTGTTATTTAGATATGTTAGTTTATAGATGTTAATTTTCCGAAAAAAATAAAATAACTGCACTAAAATGAAGCAAAATACTTATGCTACGGCAAAGGACGACTTAAAACTTTACCCACATTAAAATGTACTACTGTTTTATTAAAGTCACGGAAATCCTAAACAGTGAAGGGGCTAATATCTTGAAGCCAACTTGCTGCAAAGCACTGGTATTAAGCCGCTTTTTTGTGTAGCATTGAAAGACAATAAGCGCATCGTTTGCAAATCTGACAAAAATTTAAACTAGAACAGTAAAAGAACCGCCTTTTTGCTTAGTTTATGGCCGAAAATACTGCATTTAGCCGCTCAAGTGCTTAACGTATCTCGGAAACTACTAATGGTAAAAATATGATAACAAGTTTGGTAGATACAGAATTTTATTTCAAACTTGTTATCATAGCCTACAAAATTTTGAGGTAGCGGTAACTCAATATCATTCAAAATTGCTATTTTGCCGCCCTTTAAATTGAAACGGTAGAGTTGATGCTCGAACCCAGCTTTTATTTTGGCGGCTATTTTATTTTGTTACTTATTCTCATATTTAAGAGCCGCGCTCTTGTCGGTGGAGAAATCTCCATTTCTCTCTGTCCTCTGCCAATGATTTGACATCCTGATAAGACTCGAAGTTTACCCTTTCTTTTATCTGGTCAAAATAAGTGCGTCTTGGTCTTGGTCTTCCTCTTCCTCTCCTGCCCTCTACTTTTCCTTTTTTTTGTTATCCGCCCGCAAACATAATTCAATTACAAAGCCGACGTTCTCTGTCTGTCTGCGAGTCTGACCTCTGAAGGATTTTTTTCTTCTTTTTAACCACATTAGTCATTTGATCCGTCATTTAAAATATAACAAGTTACATGTTCTTACTTTTCTAACTCTGTTTCTAAATTTGATTTTTTTTTTCACTTCAGCAAGAAGTGGTGGTATGTATAATTTTATATGGATTTAATTTTAAGACTTGTATGAATAGGTCGTCCCGAAGCAGCCTGTTTAATTATAAACAACATATGAAATAAAAATCACTAGATGTAAGAGAATGACGAACAGTTTAGCAATGAGCAGCATCTCAAAGAACAAGTAAAGGAAAAACGTGTTTTTGTTCATATTTTTGTAACTGGTAATATTTAAGGTATATTTTAAAAAAACAGGTTTGAATTGTTCTTGCACTAAGTTCTATATAAGTATAGTTCTGCCGTCCTACATGAGAAGGCTGCTGAATAAAAAAAATACTTTTTTTTGAAAACTGGAAAAAAATCACGAAATTGGTTTTCTAGAAACCCTTTAAGACTATCACAAAACTGAAACTTTTGTTGAATACATTACAACTAAGAATAAATATTTATATTTAAAATTTTCCATTTTAGTATTTAAAAGATATAAAGTGTTCGTTTGATTTTTTTGTTGTCATACTAGGCTTAAAGGCCCTTAATATACTATAGCCCTCTTAAAGCATAAGATTGCTGAAAAACTTTCCAGCATGAAGTACAAATCCTACACTAAAAGGCGGCCTAATTATTTTTTTTTGTTTTTTTTAATGGTAAACAAGCGTATCTTTATGGTTCCGTACCACAAGTGGAAGAACCGGAACCCTAATAGGATCACTTTGTTGTCCGTCTGTCTGTCAAAACTAAAAAAAACCGCCTTTTTGCTTAGTTTAGGCCCGAAAATACCGCATTTAGCCGCTAAAGTGCATAAAAACTACTACTGATAAAAATATGATTCCAAGTTTTGTAGATGCAAAATTGCCTGCAAAATTTTAAGGTAGCGGTTACTCAATATCACCCAAATTTTTTTTTTCCGCCCTTTACCTAAGTATGGCAAAGTTGATGAGCGAAACCAACTTACATTTTGGCAGCTATTTTATTTTGTTACTACTATTGTATTTTTTGGGTTATCTACCCCTAAGGTGCAAATATAATTCATTTACAAAGCCGACGTTTTTTGTCTGTCTGCGAGTCTGACCTCTGAAGTATATTTTCTTATATTGAACCACATCAGTCATTTGACTCATTATAAAGTATCCAAAACAAGTAACATGTTCTTACTTTGACAAGTAACATGTTCTTACTTTTCTAACTCCGTTACTTAATTTGATTTTTATACTTCAGCATTTCCTGGTAAGTATTATTTTTTATGGATTTTAGGACTTGTATAGACAAGTAGTCCCGAAGCAGTCTGTTCAATTTTAAATAACATTTCAAACAAAGATTACTAGATGTCAGGTCCATGTCGTTAAGTTTAGCAATGAGCAGCATCTCAAAGAGCAACTAAAGGAAAAAATTGATTTTTGTTCTTATTTTTGTAACTAATAGTAATTAAGCTCCATTTATAAAAACAGGTTTAAATAGCTCTTGCACTTAGTTCCAAACGAGTTAAGTTGATGCGCGATCCCTACTTACATTTGGGTGGCTGTTTAATTTTGTCGCTATAATTTTAGTTTTTGGGGATAAAGTAAGATTTTTTAGCATGGCAAATTAAATCAATCATTGACCCGACTGCTACTGCGAACTCAAATATTAAAGGCGATAACTATCGCTCCCTACACTTAACTGTCGCTAAATGTCATTAAGAGATTTTAATATCCAACAATGAATAAACTATTTTGAGTTTGAGTTTTGAGTTGTCATAATACATCGAGACAAAACGAAACCATACATCTAAAAAATTTAGGAAATTGACGTAAATTACTGAGTGAAAAATTATGTTCGTAATTATGACTTTATTAATTTAATCAGACCGTATTTTTTTTAATATTCCTAATAATTCTTGACTCTATACAAAAATATTGCAAGTAAATCACTAAATATATATTAGTGTTACAGACCAGAAGGCTGAAGAGGTTTCTTAGGAAATGAGGCACAGATGAACCTATCCAACATTTTATTGATGTAACACCACATTTGCTTACAAAACCTAACTTTCATCAATTAACACAACAAGGACAATATTCAGGAAATCTAAAAGGGCAAGATACGACCTAGGTACAACGGCTAACTATATACGCTTCTGAGAGGTCCGATCGTTGCAACTGTCGAGCAGCAAGTGAGAGGCCAAGCAGCTGCTTGCAGCTGCACACCTGTGCAGCTTGCTTATATAGGCGAGGTCGGTTGGTGTTGCCAGCGCAGCGTGGTGGTTGCACCTAACACGGCCTCTCCTGACATGCCAGCGTCCTCGATGGCTTTTGACGTGACCAAGCCACGTCACTCGAAGTAGCTGTCCTGGCTTCATCTCTTCATAGTCATCAGAACCTGCAGGAAAAAGGCTCTGAATATCAACTAATAAAAATAACCTGAAGCTAAAGCTCTGTCTTTCATCTAGGCAATGCCAGTCAGATTAAGAACAAAGAAAGATAATCATTATCCGACTGAAAGATTCGCTTGATGTTTCTCTCAGTCTGCACAGCTGTACTTGGCTGTACCAGATTTGACCTTAGGTTTCACCCTTCTAACAAGTGCTTGGGTACTTGACATATAAACTTATCGACACAAAGTTTCAGACAAATAACTCCAAATGAAACAATAAACCCATTATGATGAAATTCCGGACTCTCATCACAAGTAGTCCCATACAAGAGAATAGCGTGAATGGCGATTTTCACACCAGTGGTACCCTTACAATTCCATGGAGAGGAAATTACCATTTCCATCTATGATTTTGTAAGAAACATCGTTGGAAGCACATGGGTTACCCGCCTTCAAAAACCAGATCGTTGGAAGCACTGGGGTTACCTACCTTCAGATATCAGAGGCCCAAAGTTCTGCATGATATCAGACTCAAGCCGTTAAAGTCGTAGGCACAGTAGCCGTAGGCTTTAACGACCCGACACCAGATAAACCACAATGGACGTAGGCTTATTAAACGACAACCCGGTGACACAAGCCATAGATATTGTCCCGACAAACCATAGGCGCAGTGTTAATAAACTTAAAAGCATGCTAACGTTGGAAGCATGCTACTCAATCCGCGAATTTGACTGTAAACCTGCGAATTTGCTTACCCTAACTCTAAAGGAAATTATGACAAATGTGGAAAACAATTTATAATTTTGAATGAAATTTAATAATATGTTGATTCCATTTCCATTTCTATTATTATTTTTGTATATAATTTGCTGACATGTAAAATGTAATATTTTATCAATAAATGAATTGAATTGGTAAGTCATTTGCATATTATTATAGATGTGGTGCCGGCAAAGAATAGTACCAACCCATACATACCCGTGGGTGTCGTAAGAGGCGACTAAGGGTTAACTGGAGGATGGGCAGCAGCATCCTCCTTTTTATCTTACATCTTACTTACTGCGGTCACCTACAACCGCGGTCCATGGTGCCAGCCGTAACGCTAACAAGCGAGGTGACTATGGTACTTCCCCTCCACATTTTTCCAGCAAAAGCTAGAATTCTGGAGGGAGCTCCCTGTCCTGTAGTGGACGTTTTATGGGATGTTATGATGATCACCGACCGTAAGGAACTGTTGGATGTTTCGACGCATGTACTTAGCTATCTCTAGTATGTAGACACAGGGTAATGTTAAGATTTTATGTTTGATGAATAGTTCCCTCGCTGGGTGATCCCAAGCCACGCCTGAAAGTATGCGGATAGCTCGTTTCTGTAGCCTGAAGACTCTTTCCCTATCTGCGGCCTTTCCCCACAGGTCTATTTCGTAAGTCATCAGGGAGTTAAAATAGCCATAATATGCTTTTCTGAGATTTGAGTCACTAATGTTAGGACGCAAGCGACCTAAGGCAAAACAGGCTGATGACAAGCGGGAGCATAGCGCGTCAATGTGTAATCTCCATTTTAGACCAGAGTCTATCGTTATTCCTAGGTACTTAACCTCATTTACCTGAGGGACATTTTGACCATTGCATGTAATACTAAGATCATTCACTTTGTTGCCGCGTAGGCCAAAGTGAATGATATTAGTTTTGTCTACGTTAAGTAACATACCATTTGCTGCAAACCATTGAGATATATCATCCATCGCTTTAGTAAGTTTCAGTTTTAGAAGCTCATAATTTTCAGCTGCCACGATTACGCAACCGTCATCGGCAAACATTACGAACTCGACGTCAGCTGACGAGGTGGTAAAGTCGTTCATAAGTAATAGAAAAAGGTTATTTCCCATGATCGAGCCTTGTGGCAGTTGTGGCACAGCACAATCACTGAGTTGAGCCGTTTTCGACCTTGTGCCTTTTACTGAGGTAAGTGGTTCCCTACCCCAGAGAAAGGATTCTACGATTTTATAGGAAGTCCCTGTCACACCATAGTGGTCGAGCTTAGCAAGCAAAAGAGGATGACTGACGTGTTCGAAGGCACGTGAGAGGTCGCAGAATATTGCTGCGACTTGACGCCTGCCTTCAATATGACTCACTACGCCTGCGTTGACGTCACGCGCGGCATCCAATGTGTACCGGCCTCGTTGATAGGCGTATTGCTGCCTATTCATCAAGTTATTACTATAAAAATGAAACATTAATTTATCACTAAGTTCGTTCAATTCGTTCAAATACCTTCGAGAATATAGGTATAAGTGACATTGGTCTAAAAATTTTTAGAGTGTGCATATCACCTTTCCCCTTATAGACAAGTTGAACTTTGACTTGTTTTAGGCTCATATGATAGACACCGTTGCTGACACATCTGTTGAAAAGTTCACAGAGAATTTCAAAGATAAAATCGGGTAGAATGTCAAGTAAATGCGTCGACATGTCATTCATGTCTGTAGATGTTTTACGTTTAGTTATACGAATAGTTTTTACAATGTGTTGTTTTGAGATCTGATCAAAATGTAATAGTTGTAAGTGTTTGTTTACGTACTTACTCAGATACGATAGTGCGGCGGCGGTGTCCGTGGTGGCATTGGCGCTCTTATTAGCCTCAACATAAAACCGGTTTAGCGCATCGGCGGCTGAGGCGACTCGCTGCTCGTGGGTCTGGCCAGCTGATTTGCTTATCAGTACGTCGATTGCACTGCTTTTGTTGTCACTCCTGCCGGTCTCGTTCCCGATTATACGCCAAGACGTACGAGAAATATTTGTGCTATTCGCAATAGTTTTATCAATAAATTCCCTACGTGTTTTACGCAGTTCGTTTAAGTAGGCATTTTCAAGAGAAAGTAAGACATCATGTTGCGATGCAGATTGGTCTCTTGATAAGGATGTTTTAGTCAGGTTAATTTGGTTTCGGATACTTTTAACGGATTTGCTAACCCAAACTTTACATGAAGATTTCATTGGATATTTACGGATTGGAAAATGTATATTATAAAAATGTATTATTATGTTACAAAGTAAATTTACGATTAAACTTGGACAAATTGTATTACACATTAGCTGACTCCAGTCATAATTGTATAAACTTAAATTAAAATTATAAATATTATTTTCAGAGAATTATCGTTTGTAAATAATATTATTACATTGAAGTATTGTGTTTATCGCGACAGATAGACCAATACTTAAATGGTCAGAGATGTGCATGTTAAAGGGCTTTACACTAGTGATTTGACATTTAGGTATGTTGGTATAGGCGTGATCTGTGCAGGTTTTTGTCTTCTTACAAATTCTTGTAGGAAATGATACAAGGGTCCTGAATCCTGCTGACTTTAGTAAGTCATTCAGAGATTTACTCTCATTTATTTTCGTGAGTAAGTCAATATTAAAATCGCCTTTTAATATAATTTTATAGTTTTTGACAATAGGCAGATCGAGGACTGCGGCTTATTTGGATAGAAATTATTGAAAGTTATTAGGCTCACCTGATTGGGGAGGTGGTTTGTAGACACGCATTTGTAGCGCACAGTTCGATTGATGATTCTACACTCAATGCAGTCACTTCCGGGCGTTCTATAGTGAGGAGTGAAGACTTGGAATAAATACACACACCTCCACCCTGACGGGTAGACCTGCAGTACTTAGCACTCAGCTTGAAGTTCATTATGTTGACTGTAGGTAGTTGCGTTGATGAAAGTCAATGCTCGGATAAGCAGAGGACGTCAAAGTGGTTGTTGATTCTCACACTCGAGTTTATTCGCCTTGTTTTTAAGTCTATTTATATTTTGGTGTACAACCGTGAATGTGTTAATATCAGTTTGATAGTTCGTTGTTACCGGACCGGTCGAGTGTGGGCAAGGGCTAGGGCTGCCTGCGTTCTTTGCTGTACAAAAAGGGCCGCCACGCTGCTTACTTTCTGTAGCCGGAGGAGTGGCTGACTCGTGCACCTCCGGCAGGTCTTGGAAACCATTATCGGGCCTCTGAGTTTTCAGGCCACATCATAGGACTGAAAAAAGTCTTCAGTTCACCTTCTGGTACAGTAATGACAAATGAGGCATATTACCCATGCTTAATGTTTAGTTTTGTTACATTATATGAGCTAGATCCAAATTGTTTTACATGCGTTTGCATGGCCTCAAATGTTGCATGGCCTCAAAGGGTGCAAGAAACACACGTGGACTTTCAGGGTTCTTTCCGCTGAGATAATGTTGCAGTTCTGATTGGCACACCCTCGGATTACAGGGGTAATTGTACGCCTACGTTTATAAGTAACCGTTTGCCATGGCTTGTTCCTAGCATCGTCATTAATGTTCTCAGGTTCGCTCACCTTTTCCTCACTACCAGGGATTTGTGCAGGCAAGCAGTAGTTGTTCAGGCCCATAATTGCGATTCTGGTTCTCATCTTCACTACTGGGTGAAGCTCTCTGCTCTTCATGCTTGGTCTTACTGCGGTGGCGCCGTCTCTTGGGCTTCTGAAACTTGCCCAGATGCTGGCTGTGGACATTACACAGTTTCAAATTAAACATTTCTTGTGAAAGCGATGAGACTGTTTCTTTGAGCCCCGAGACTTCAGACGTGAGTGTCACGTTTTGTTCTGTCAGCGCTCTGATAACATCCTTTAAGGATTTCATCAAGTTGAGCAGTAATTCTAGGTGACCGTTATTACCTGAGTCATCCCTTGACGTCATCGTGCAGCGCGTTAGATCAGGAGCTCTCCTCGTTCCCCGGTTCGTATTAACGTAGCTCGCCATTTCACTAAAAGTATTTTACAGTGGGCGGATCGGAGACTCCATGTCACTATTTTTGGGCTTATTACAAATACAAGATGGGCAAAGCCAGTTAACCGGTGCACTTTCAAATTCTTTCGGGCGAGTATCAGTCAGTGGTGTTGTAGCAGCGCTCAACTAAGGCAATGGCAATACTAACTGCCAGTGACAGCTGTCAATGTCACAATCATATGTTGTTAGGTTAATTTATTTATGTACGTGTGAGAACCAGAAATCGTCAAAATATTAGGATTTATCGGAATACCTTCTTTCTTCCTATGAGATGAGTTCCTTTGCAGGGCGTCCTTTGATACTGCAGTGTAGAAACCAAGGTCGAAACACAGGGTAATTGATCGCCAAAGACGGCAAACGACTGGCACCTGGATGATCTTGAGGTTGCACACGAGAATCTCAAGGAGATTTATTTAAGCGAACGCGGTCTCTTCCTAAGTGTTTACGGTGGCAGTGTTGCCAGACGACCGATAAGATTCCTGTGGTCGCGACGAGATGAAATGTATATTTTGAAAAAAAAATATGAAAAAACCTACTCTCATGCCTGTCAGGTTGGTATATAATAAACGTACAATACTTTATACTATGTGTGCTGGTGTCGATCCACTCCTGCGCCGATCGTAAGACCTGGCCATTCCCACAGCAGGCTTCCAGGTCAATCTCCAGCCTCGTGCTCTAAGCACGCCGCGTTTACCGAATGCGGAGGTCAACACCCGTTATATCAGATCATTCCGGGAATCTGCCTTCTAATCACAAGTCCATAGCAAATCCGCCAAGGTATAGTCAAATTATCACCGGCCACGCCCCGTCTGGCAAGGTACTTATTGAAACAAGTCACTTATCGTACAATTGTCCATCAACCGCAATTCCTGTCCTTCCCGCAAGCCAGGAAACTATCCCGAATGGTATTTTCACTACACACTTATTCCCATAGCATAATAAAGATGAGTCCATACCTGCCGCTTGCGCTATCCCAGAAAATGGCGTCTCGTTCACCGTACACGAGTCCACTTTAAGCCGCCCGAAGTATATTTCACCACTAAAATTACTTATTTATTTGCCCCGAGCAAACTCAATATGATATTCCCCCTAATCCCGATTCGGGAATAGTACAACCCAAGCGCAGCCACCGATTTGGCTTCCCGATGTGCGCACACGACCATTCGTGATTTCTGTGGAATGCGACTGGTAACTGTAATGACACCGGCCGGCTTTCGCCCTGTCGCGATGCCCGCGTGCCGGTTCGCCTTCGATCATTCGATGCTTCACCTACCCACTTCTAAACTAACATTTCTTATGCAGAAAGTAAACACCGACTTTATTTTCTACCTACATGACTAGACCCCAATTGGTTCTAAACACCACAGATTAAATAATAGTAAACTAACGTTTACAGATCCGTCATTCCCAGGCAGGGTGCCGACAAATTTCAACATTAGGGTCTAAACATAAAGTCGATACTTGCAGTGTACCACTTATAGGTATTTTATAAGATACTGAGCAATATGCAAGTAGGTATGTAATATTGTTCAATCAAACATGCAAATGCTTACTTACCTATTTTGCCGCCATAAGCTTAAGATGACATAAAGAAAAATAAAATCGACTGCCTTGGGCAGACGCATTCCCGCGCCGCGTTGCATACCTGCTATGCAGAGTGTTACAGGCCTGGCAACACTGACGCGTTGTATTGCACTTGCGGTCGCCTGTTGTGTCGTGTCGTGATACTTTTTGATTTCGTACTTAGTTCCGTTGCTAGTTACCTGTTGTTTCGTCATTATTTGTTAAGTGTGCATTGTTATACCTAGTTGTTAAATTGTTCTCGTCGATGCCGACGCCTGCCGGTCCATCAACTAGTGGTCAAACTAGTAAAAAATGCCGTCGTCGTCTAAATGTGCATAACCCTTGAAATAATTTTCAAGTTTAACACGACCGCTATTATGGTACGCCACTAATGTCACATTTAGCGACAGTTTAGTAAAGGAAGCGATAGTTATCGCTTAGAAATTACAGCTCGCAGTAGCAGTCGGGTCAATGATCGCTTTTACCATGCTAAGGAAATCTTACTATAGCTACCTACAAGGTACAAACAGAATTAAATTACAAAGCCGACGTTGTCTGTCTGTCTGCGTGTCTGACCACTGAAATATTTTTTTCTTTTTTTGAACCACATCAGACATTTTATTCGTTATTAGGTATCCAATTAAAAATATAACAACTAACATTTTCTTACTTTTCTTTGTTACTTAATTTCATTTTTTTTTCAGTCAGTGGTTAGTATAATTTTATATGGATTTTAAGACTTGTATGAATAGGTGCTCCCAAAGCAGTCTGTTCAATTTAGCTAGCTGTAAATCATGTGTTATGTAACTTGGAGGAGCGAGGCATTCCCACTACAAGTATCTCTGATTACTTAAAGGGAAGCCCCGGTATATGTATGTTTTCAGATTTACCTAAATAAAAATATTTTTATTTTATTTTATTATTTTATTTCAAATAAAAATCACTAGATGTAAGACCATGACTTGAAGTTCAGCAATGAGCAGCATCTCAAAGAACAACTAAAGGAAAATTTAATTTTGGTTCTTATTTTTGTAACTTATCGTCAATAAGCACCATTTTAAAGAACAGGTTTGAGTAGCTCTTGAACTTATTTCTAAACTAGTTTTTTTGATGCGTAAAACCAATTTGCATTTGGGCGGCAGTTTCGTTGTGTCACTATTAAGTAGTTTTTTCGGATAACTACCCACAAGATGCAAACATAATACAATTACAAAGCTGACGTTGTCTTTCTGTCTGCGTATCTGACCTCTAAAGGATTTTTTTTTACCATATCAGTCATTTGATCCGTTATACTCGTATCATATTCTTTCTTTTCTAACTCTGATACCTAAATTGTTTTTTTTTTCACTTCAGATTATAGTGGTAAGTATAGTTTTATATGGATTTTAAGACTTGTATAGACAGGTGGTCCCGAAGCAGTCATTCTTTTTTAAATAACATTTCAAATAAAAATCACTAGATATTAAGAACAAAACTTGGAAAGTTTTGCAATAAGCAGGGTCTTATAGTTCAATTAAAGGAAAAATAGATTTTTGTTCTTATATTTGTAACTAAAAGTAATTTAACTCTGTACAAACTCTTTGGTAGATAATTACAACACCCTGGACGCTAATTTTATATTGACTTTTGCCACTCAGACTTTTCGATTATACTATAATATACTCTGCTAAAGCTAACACAGTATTTTTATTTAAAATAAAAGCTAGCTATTTTCTAGAGGTTATGGGTCTCATCCACCTCAAATAGTATATTTTAGGTGTCTCCAAGGTGTACATAACGAAAGTTTAAAAAAGTGATATGGAAAACGAACGCCTCACATCGGTACCAGCGACTCCGCTACCGGCACAAGCGCGTGCAACAGGCCGCGAGCAACCTACGTCAACACCAGAGCGTCAGCATATTACAGCTCAACAAATCACGGTTCTAGCCATCGAAAAACTCGAAGGTGCCAAAAACTATGGCAGCTGGAGCTTTGACATGAAGAACATCCTTATAGTTAGCGATTTATGGGACTTCATAGAAAAGCCCGATATGCTCAAGACCTGCTTAGGAGAAGCAAAATTCCATCGTCTTGACGCTAAAACAAAAGCGAAAATTTGGCTGACATTGTCAAAGTCAGTATACATCATGAGCTCATCCACCGCCCAAGATACGTGGAAGAAGCTAAAGAAGGCATATGCTGACAGTGGTTTACTACGGAGACTAAACTTACTTCGGAAACTTTTCAATACCAAGCTTGAGAACCATACCTGTATGGAAGCTTACGTGAATAGTATACTTGCTCGGATAATGGCCGTGAATTTGTGAACGGACCTAAGTCTACCTTTCTTAAGGAAAACGAAATAATTCATAAGACTTCTGTTGCTTACAACCTTCAGCAGAAAGGAGTCGCTGAAAGGGTTAACAGAACAGTCGTAGAAAAGGCAAGAGCCATGTTACACGACTCTAAGCTGCCTTAAGCTTATTGGGGCGAAGCTGTTAGTACAGCTATATACCTAAAAAAATTATCGCCCACACAAGCGTTAAATTACAAAATACCTGACAAATTGTGGTACGGTAAATGTACTGATGTCTCACATCTTCGTGTTTTTGGTTGCGAAGCGCATGCTCTTATATATATATATATATATATATATATATATATATCATTTAATCTTGTTTTCATGTACAGCTTAAAGTTCTTATTAACACATAGCAGTTCGTTACATGTACCCTGTAAGGGCATTACAAGTGACTAGGCATGCAAAAACTTATTTTAATAATAATCATAAAAATTGTCAAAATTAAAAATAATAATCTTGGTAAACATAAACAGCTAACTAAATTATATAAAATAAGATTGGAAGAACATGTCTTAAATTTCACAACATTATCATTGATTTGTCAAATAATTAAAATTAGAATTAGAATGAATAAAATTGTCAAAAGATAAAAATAATTGAAATTGTAAAAAAAATATAAAAAAATAATTATATTGTCAAGAAGAAAAGCGCAGCATTTCTTTAGGTATAAGCGCGGCGTATACCTAAAGAAAAGCGCGGCAAACTTGATTCAAAAACCAAGTCTTGTATATTTGTCGGATATTCAACAGAGAGTAAAGGCCACAAAGCAGAAACAAAGTAGAGTTGCCCTTTCTTGTTTTCTATATAGATTCAGGTGAAGCTGGCAAGCAGGGGTGCGGGGGACGTTACGCGATACTACCGCCACCTAGTAATGAGAATTAGAACCAAGTGGAGCTCTAGAGTAGAACCAAGTGGAATCTAGAGTGTGCTTATGTTGTTAACCACTATTCAGCACTAGATGGCAAATATTTTTTTTCGACCAGGTACGTATAATAGGCACAACGTAAAAACCCCACGGGGGTGGGGGGTATCTAGGTAAGGATAAGAAATAATTCAAAATGAAATAAATTAGCTTCATCTTCTCTACATAGTATAAAACAAGGTCACTCCCCGCTGTCTGTCTGTGCCTATGTATGCTTAGAACTTTAAAACTACGCAACGGATTTTGATGCAATTTTTTTAATAGATAGAGTGATTCAAGAGGAAAGTTTTTATGTATAATACATGCATAATATAGTGGAGAAATACTGATAATTTTAGAGATTTCTAATGTGATGTCGTAAATAAACACATTTTTTTCCGCTTCCATTGCAAACTCTGGCTGAACCCTGCAAGATAGATCAATATAATGTATTGCATATAATGTATTGTACACCTTCAAAAGGTCTACAAAAAAGTCCGCGATGGTATATGTCTATCTCTTAGGGATAACCCGCAATAACCATTTTTTATCCTTCGAGAAATACTGGCTTATTTATGAAGCGATTTTAAGCAATACAGCATTAATTCTTATCCAATGAAGTACCTTTAATACATTGTGCATTTAATATAGATCAATCTGGCCCTTTACAGCATGTAGTTTAAGTAAATATTTTCGAAGATATTACAGATTAAAATGCAGGGACATAGCGGGGCCGGCGGCGTGTGCCTATTAAAATCTGTGAATGTTGTGTCGCAGCCGGATTGAAGAATCCGCCGTATTACAATTTCGCACCGCCGTATTAAAAAACGTCGCCGTTTTGCTCTGATTTCTCAGTTGAAAGTACGTAAAATTTTTGACCCCCCGTTTTACTTTATTCTCGAGTACGTCCCTGAAATTTGTCCCTACCAAGTACGTTTATTTGGCACTAGGTGGCATTAAGAAAATTGCCATCGCGATGCAGGATTGCATCCTAAATTCAATGTTCTAGAATATTCTACATAAAAAATAAATAAATGTCAAATAAAATACTTAGGAGTGGAAAGTAAATCTGTTTCCGTTTATTTTATTTGGAACATCCGTGCAGCTTTTACATCCAATGATACATCACTTCATTTTGCACTGGTAAACACGTTAAAATAAAGAACTCCGAGGAACAGTAACGTGCACACTCCACGAGAACTAGTCGCGTACTGATGTCAGCGCTCCTAGCGAGGAGTATCAGGACTATAGAATGTGTGACGTCAGAACTACATTGATTGCATCAAGGCTACATTGCTTACAGCACCTCTTCTTTGTTTCTGCTCTGTGGTAAAGGCTACCGTCTTATTGATCCTCATAATCCAAGAGCGATCATCGTCGCGCGGGATGTAGTCTTCATTGAAGATAAACTTGGAGTTACTCAATCGCAGCAACCCTCAACTCCCATTGACAACACTCTCATCTACGAATTTATCGAAAGTACTCTCACTAAGTACAATTCACATCCGACAACAAGCCAACCAGAAACAAGCACACTACCATCACCACAATTGCCAGAACAACCAGTTCCGTCCGCTGAGCCAGAATCAACTTCAGAAAACATTGAGATTCAGCAGCCTGATGTTACAGAAACGCCTGACGTGTTTACTAATGCTGAAGGGACAAACTCTCCAAATTCAGATGCTGAAGACAATTAAAGTAGATATCCTCAAAAGGAACGACGTGCTCCAGAGAAATACGATCCCTGCTCGCTTTGTATTGTTTCGAGTGATTTTGAACCTGAAACTTATAAGCAAGCTGTGGAGGATTCTCATAAAGAAGATTGGCAACAAGCGATGAATTCAGAGTACAACTCATTAATGAAACATGGGACTTGGACTCTAGTAGATAGACCAACTGACAGAAAAGTCATTAAAAATAGATGGGTCTTTAAGATAAAAAAGAACACAAATGGAGAGATAGTCAAGTTCAAAGCCAGACTTGTGGCCAAGGGCTTTACACAAGTTCATGGAGTAGACTATGGTGAAACTTTTTCTCCCGTAGCTCGACTATCCTCAGTCCGATTATTTTTGGCATTTGCTGCTCAACTTCATCTTCAAGTAGACCACTTGGACGTTGAAACCGCGTTCCTAAATGGTGATCTAGACGAAGAAATATTAATGGAACAACCACAAGGATACGAAAGTGATCGCAAAAATAAAGTGTGTTTACTTAAAAAGTCTTTATACGGACTGAAACAAGCTCCTCGTCAGTGGAATTTAAAAGTATGTCAAGCTATGGCAAGCTTATCCCTGACACAAGCATCTAACGAACATTGTCTTTATTACAGACGAGAGGGCGACGATTTACTTGTTGTGGCCGTATTCGTTGATGATTTCTTTTTAATGAGCAACAGCGACAGTATGAAGGAAACCTTCAAAAATGGTCTTAAGAACCTATTCGTTGTCAAAGACCTAGGTCCATTAAAAGACTGTTTCGGCATGCGAGTTACCCAAAATGTCGATAGCATCACTCTTGACCAAACTAAATATATAGAGAAGCTCATCGAAAACTTTGGCATGACCGATGCCATTCCCGTAACAACAACCCATGGAACCAGGTATAAAACTCATAATTCCTGAGAATGAAGATGAGAAACCTGAGTTACCTTACCAGCAGCTTATTGGTTCTTTAATGTACTTATCAATTGGCACAAGACCAGATATTTCATATACAGTGTCGTATTTAAGCCAATTCAACACACATTACGGGGAGGTGCATTGGAAAGCAGCTAAAAGAGTACTCAGGTACTTGAAAGCAACAAAACAAATGAAACTCAACTTCAAACATGGTGAAGGTTACCCTACAGGCTACGCCGACGCAGACTTCGGCAGTAACCTTGTAGATAGGCGTTCGTACACAGGCTACATATTTAAAATGTGTGGTGCAGCCATTTCTTGGGAAGCGCGCAAACAGCGTACTCCTGCACTATCCACCACAGAAGCCGAATACATGGCACTTGGTGAAGCATGTAAAGAAGCCATCTACATGAGAACACTCATTTCGGAGGTATTCAATATCACACAACCTCTCACCATATTCACCGACAATCAAAGTTCACTCAAACTAACACGCAACAACACATTTCACTCTCGCACCAAACATATTGATATCCGCCACCACTTCATACGCCAACTCTCACCACAAGACTTCAACCTACAGTACATTTGCACTAACAACATGATTGCTAATATTCTCACCAAGGCTTTACCAAAAATAAAACACTGTAAATTTACATGTTAGTTTAATTAATTATTTAATTTATGTTTTATGGCTTATGTTAGTTGTTAGTTAAGTACTAGGTTAGTTAGGTGTATATACAGGTTGATGTTTAAGTAGGTAGGGTATATATTAATAATGTTACGTAGGGTGTACATACAGAATGATTTTTTAGTATGGCATGTTATATATGTGTGTTTGTTTGTTGTAAATCTTTGATATTATTTCTTTTTTATATATATTAGTGTATATACAGGATGTTTATATTACGGGGAGGTGTACAAACTCTTTGGTAGATAATAACAACACCCTGGCCGCTATTTTTATATTGACTTTTTTCACTGAGACTTTTCGATTATACTATAATATACTCTGCTAAAGCTAACACAGTATTTTTATTTAAAATACAATCTAGCTATTTTCTAGAAGCTCCATTTTCAAAAACTGATTTGCGTAGTTCTTGCACTTAGTTCTAAAAGAGTTAAGTTGATGCGCAAAGCCAACTTGCATTTGGGCGGCTGTTTCATTTTGACATTTGGGATTTGTAGTTTTTTGGGAAAACTACCCACAAGGTGCAAATATAATTCAATTACAAAGCCGACGTTCCACATCCACCTTTTTTTGAACCACATCACCCATTTAATCCGTTTTAAGTTATCCATTTGAAAATATAGGGTTCAAGGGACGGTGTACCGAAACTGAAAGGGCGTGCTTAGTCAACGAAACTGAACAACTTTCCTAAAGAAATATATGTTGGGAAATAAAAAAAAATTACCTTTTCATACTAACTGTTCGACCAGAGTCAACATTTTTTTGTTTCATTTCCCAACATATGTTTCTTTGGGAAAGTTGTAAAGTTTTGTTGCCAGAGCACGCCCTTTCAGTTTTCGGTACACTGATAACATCTAACATGTTCTTACTTTTCTAACTCTGTTACTTATTTAGTTTTTTTTTTTACTTCAGGAAGTGGTGATTAGTATTATTTTAAATTTCACGTAATAAAAAAACTTATTAATTAAAAAAAAAACATTTAAAATAAAAATCAAATCAAATCAAAAGATAGACCAAGACTCGTGAAGTTTAGTAATAAGCAGGGTCGACTTAATTCAAAGTACCAGGAGAACATGAATCTTAAAGAAAAGGACAGCGACTTGGGCAAAATACAAAATACAAATCTGAAAGAGTTGGTCAGGAAATGGAGGATTGAAAACAAAACCAGTAAAAGAGAAAGTTGGAGTAAGGTTAAGCCCAACAAAGGAAATAAAGGAAACTACCAGAATAGCATAACTTTACAAGAAGAACAGAGACAAAACACGAATTTACCAAAAAACATGATTCTGCAAGAGAACAGATACAGACAGGTACAAAAACAAAAATACCAAGAGCGCGTTTACTATTAACGTAATTAATTTGCAAGCTGATCTTGACCGTCTCGCTCATAGATCATCATCATCATCATAAACATCCCATGAAATGTCCAATACAGAACAGGGAGCTCCCTCCACAATTTTTGCTTTGGCTGGAAAAATGTGGAAGGGAAGTAACAATGTCACCTCGCTTGTCAGCGTTACAGCTGGCACCATGGACCGTGGTTGTAGGTGATTGCAGTTATTAAAATAGTATGATACAGGGAGGATGCTACTGCCCTTCCTGCAGTTAATAACCCTTAGTCGCCTTTTACGACACCCATGGGTATGTATGGGTTGGTACTACTCTTTGCAAGTACAACACGGTACCCTTATTACTGCGAAGTAAATAAATTAGAACTTAATCCCTCAAAGTTCAGGATATTGACATTTATTCGCAAGCGTTCTCTAATTGAAAATGATTTTTCGTACTCTTATTGACTATATTATAGGTATATAGAGAGAGACCTATCTATGCGTGATCTGGGCGTTGTGCACGACTCAAAGCTGTTGTTTAACGTACACATTGACACTATTGCACGCAAAGCAACTAGAGCACTTGGGACACAACTCTAAGGATTTTTAAGACCCCAAAACGCTAAAAATACTTTATTGCACCTAAGTTCGTAGTCATTTAGAGTATGCTTTTCAGGTTTGGAATCCTGTTTATGCGGTATACGTTGACAGACTGGAAAATATTCAAAAGAAATTTATCTGCTGTCTGTGCTATCGAAGTAAAACCCCATATTCTTCTAAGCAATATTTGTCAGTATGTTAGAAGCACCTCTTTCTCACATTGGAGGCTAGACGTGTAATTGCTGATATGGTATTTCTTATAAAAATATTCACGAATGCATTCGATTGTCCGGAGTTAATATCATTGTTTGATTTTAATGTCCCTTCTAGTAATTTGCGATTCTTTTTGCCCATCAATATTGATACACATAAGACAATATATAATCGAGCGAGCAGGCGTTTCAATGTATTAAGTATGGAACATAACCTTGATCTTTTCAATACATCCTATTTCAAGGCAAGACGTAGTCTGACAGCTTCCGTCACCAATAATTTCTAAACTCTAATAAGTTTTGTAGCAGATGATCTCTTAACTTTAATCTTGTTAGACTGTTCTCATTGTAACTAGATATTAAGTTTTAGATGTTAATTTAGGTAGGCATACTACTTTTTTCTTGATGTATTTTTTTTTCGATTTAAAGACTGTTTTTATAACAATACTGCACTGTCTTTTTTCGACGAGGTCGCGGAAATGTTTTTCTAGTTATTAAAATTATTTTAAACAAGCGAAAACTTGTCATTGGCTGCCTGGTTTTAATAAGATTTGTTATTTTATAACTGTCAGTTTTACTAATAAAATAAATAAAATAAAAACAGCACTTAAAGGATACAAGATACATATGCTGTGAAAAATGGCGACTTAAAACTTTATCCACCTCTAAATTAAGGACTGTTTTATAAAGTCACGGAAAACCTAAGCAATAAATGGGCTAAAATCTTGAAGCCGCCCAGTTGTACGAGTAGAGCACTGATAATTATATAGCCACTTTATTGTGTAGAATTGAAAGAAAATAAGCGCATCTTATGCAAATTTGAATCTACTTTAAAGCACTTTAACGAAAATATTAAATAGTACATTAAACGAAACGCCTTTTTACTTAGATTATGCCCAAAAATACTGCATTTAGCTGTAAAAGTGCTAAACGTATATCAGAAACTAGTAATGATAAAAATATGATTCCAAGTTTGGTAGATGCAGAATTGCCTACAAATTTTTAAGGTAGCGGTTACTCAATATCACCCAAATTGCTATTTTGCCGCCCTTTTGCTTAGGACGGCATAGTTGATACGCGATTCCAACTTGAATTATGTTTTTTTTTTCTTACTACTATTTTTTTAATAAACTACCCACAAGGTGCAAACATAATTCAATAACAAAGCCGACGTTGTCTGTCTGTCTGCGAGTCTCAACTCTGAAGGATTTTTGTCTTTTAACTTTCGAGCGGAGCGAGAAAGGTATTGTATTCGTGAAATAGAAAAGTTTTTCTAATTTTCTCAAAAATGTGTTCTAAATCACTTATACATCATAAAAAACAAGTCTCCCAAAAATGTCCGTCCGTCGGTCGGTCGGTCGGTCGGTCCGTCGGTCGGTCGGTCGGTCCGTCGGTCGGTCTGTCCGTCACGCTTTGGCCTAGCGGCTAAACGAATGATCCGATTGACACCATATTATTAATTTAAGAGTTTTATGCAAATCCACCGAAGGGTTTTGAGTGGTTTTCTGCTGGCTCTCATTTTGAGGGTAGCTGTCATACAACTAAAATAAAAAATTGTAATTTTCGCTTAAACGGCTCATAAAATCTTGATGAAACTTTGCACGACCAAGCACCTCCATTTAAGGTATTTTACGGTAGTATTAATTGGTCTGTAGAAATTCATATAAGGGGTGTTCCCTTACTACTAAAATTTTAAAATGTGATTTACACAAAATCGGTTTCGTGGGGCTTATTTTGATGTTCTACAATTTGGATTCTAAATTGGTTTTCTACCTGACGGCATATTTCATTAAATCATTTTCACATAAATCTAGCAGGTATAGGTAAGTTTGTATTTTCATATTATTTGTATGGAATTACAAACTTAAGTTTGCAGTTGGTACTTATTTACTTATTACTATCTGCAGCCTTTATAAAATAGTAGTTAGAGCATTCGGCTCTTGATCCGGAGGTTCTGGGTTCGACTCCCGGCGGGGACACAGTAGAATGATGACTCTCGTACATCGTGAGAAAGTAAGTGCAGTGCTGCTGTACCATTTATTTTGAACCACATTAGTCATTAGATCCGTTATAAGGTATCAAACTGGAAAAAAAACAACTAACATGTTCTTACTTTTATAACACTCTTACTTTATTTGATTTTTTTTTTTCACTTTAGATAGATAGATAAATACTTTATTGTCACACACAAAACACATTAACAATAAAAGGAGACTCTTAAATCTAGGGTGACAAAGGCGGTCTTATCGCTGGGAGCGATCTCTTACATTGCCAACGCTGGCTGAACCCTAAGAGATAGATCAAAAACTGTACTACAGTATTGTACACCTTAAAAAGGTCTACAAAAAAGTTCGCAATGGTATATGTCTATCTCTTAGAGATAACCGACAATAACCATTTTTATCCTTTCGATAAATAATGGCTTATTTACGAATCGATTTTAAGCAATACAACATTAATGCTTATCCAATTTAATGCCTTAAATACATTGAAAATTTAATATAGGTCAAAATGGCCCTTTGCAGCATGTGATTTAAATGAATATTTTCGAAGATATTACAGATTTAAAATGCAGGGACAAAGAGGTTGCGGCGGTACCTGCCAGAGGGCCGGCAGCGCGTACCTGTAATGTAAATAGCGCGTCGAAGGCCGCGCTTCGCCCTATTGCACTATTAGTCCTATTACTTCTGTAGTAGGTATATTTAGTATCAGCATTGCACCCGTGCGAAGCCGGGGTGGGTCGCTAGTTACAAATAAAAATCACTAAATGTAAGACCATGACGTCAAGTTTAGCAATGAGCAGCATCGTAAAGAACAGCTAAAAGAAAAATTGGTTTTTTTTTATGATTTTTGTAACTAATAGTAATTTAGCTCCATTTCAAAAAAGAGGTTTGAGTGTTTCTTGCACTTAGTTCTAAAAGAATTTAGTTGATGCGCGAACCTAACTTGCATTTGGACGGCTGTTTCATTTTGTCACAATTATTGTAGTTTTTGGGGATAACTACGGTTGCAAGCAGAATTCAATTGCAATGCTGACATTGTCTGTCTGGCTGTGAGTCTGGCCCCTAAAGGAATTTTTCTTTTTTTAACTACATAATTGAAAATATAACAACTAACATTTCCTTACCTTACTAACTCTGTTACTTAATTAGATTTTTTTTTCTTCAGAAAATCCTGGTAAGTATTATTTTATATGGATTGTAAGACTTGTATAGACATGTGGTCCCGAAGCAGCCTGTTGAATTTTAAATAACATTTCATACAAAAATCACTAGATGTCCATGACGCATGCAATGAGCAATATCACAAAGAATAACTAAAGGAAAAAAATAATTTTGTCATTATTTTTGTAACTAATTGTAATTGAGTTCCATTTTCAAAAACAGGTTTGAAATATTTTTGCACCAAGTTCTTTACCAGTTTAGTTGATGCGCGAACCCAATTTACATTTCGGCTGCTATTTAATTTCGTTACTACTTTTGTAGGTATTTGGGTTAACTACCCTCAAGGTGCAATGTCTGTCTGTCTGCGAGCCTGACCTCTCAAGGATTTTTTCTTTTTTTAACCACATCAGTCAGTTGATACGTAATAAGGTATCCAATCTTAATATACAAAAGGATAAACTGAATGACTGACTGACTGATATATCAACGCACAGCCCAAACGGCTGGACCTAGAGACTTGAAATTTTGCAAATAGATACCTTATACAGTTCAGGCATCCATTAAGGAACGATTTTGCGAAATTCCACCCCTAAGGGGGTAAAATAGGGGATGAAAGTTTGTATGAAAGTCCGTCAGTTTTGAAGTTAGGATTTTCAAAATTTGTATTTAGGCTAAAGACTAAAAATTGAGTTTTAATTATTTTAGGGCTTTTGTGAATTCTACACCCTAAGGGGTGAAAAGGGGATGAAGTTAAAAATCCTTCATTTTCAAAGTAGAATCCACTAAATTTATTGTTGAGGCATAAGGGTTGTAACTTTGTGGAAAGTAAATCACTGTTATTGAAATTCCACCCCAAATTCAACCCCTAAAAAAGGAAATTGGGTAAAAAAGTCTTAAAACCAATATTTTTTTTTTTAATTTTTTTTTCAATATAGGTAACGTTTGTATGGTTTATCGGGTCGCTAATTCCAAAAACTACAACAATTTTGAAATCCAATTTGGTGGACGTGAAATACCATCATACCTTGGGGATGGGGTTGGGATGCGATTAAATTCAATTCAACTCAATTCATTTATTGATAAAATATTACATTTTACAAGTCAGCAAATTATATACAAAAATTATAATATAAATGAAAATGGAATCAACATATTATTAAATTTCATTCAAAATTATAAATTATTTGCCACATTTGTCATAATTTCCTTTAGAGTTTGGGTTAGCAAACTCGCAGGTTTACAGTCAAATTCGCGGATGGAGTAGTATGCTTCCAACGTTAGCATGCTTTTAAGTTTATTAACAAACGAGACATCGGTCTTGATGTTTTTTATTTCACTTGGGATTTTATTATAAAGTTTAGGGCCCATTTTATGTAGGCATTTCATTGATTTAGTAAGCCGAGAAGAGGGCAGGCGCAGATCGTGATGCCGCCTCGTGTTATAGCTTGAGGTATCACCGACCGTAGGGAACTGTTGGATGTTACGACGCATGTACTTAGCTATCTCTAGTATGTAGACACAGGGTAATGTTAAGATTTTATGTTTGATGAATAGTTCCCTCGCTGGGTGATCCCAAGCCACACCTGAAAGTATGCGTATAGCTCGTTTCTGTAGCTTGAAGACTCTATCCCAATCTGCGGCGTTTCCCCACAGGTCTATTCCGTAAGTCATCAGGGAGTTAAAATAGCCATAATATGCTTTTCTGAGATTTGAGTCACTAATGTTAGTGCTTGTGTCAGAATAAACGGGGCGTACACTGAATGGTTTAGCATCGAAAAAGGTGTTAGGCAGGGATGTGTAGCGTCACCTTGGCTGTTTAACCTGGTCATGGATAATTGTTCGATTGATCTGAAAGAGAGTATGTGTGGACTGAGAATGAATGAGTTACTCATCAAATGTCTTCACTACGCTGATGACCAAGTTGTACTTGCGTCATCTGCTGACGAGTTGCAGGAGATGGTAACAATGATGAATGTGTCTTTGGACAGGAAAGGAATGAAAGTAAATGTAAGCAAGACTAAAGTAATGATACTTGAAAGAGAAGAATGTATGACAGAGTGTACTATATTAATAGGTGGTGAACAAGTCGAACAAGTGAAGGAGTTTGTGTATCTGGGCTCAAAGTTTACGAGAGATGGAAAGTGTGAAAGTGATATTGAAAGAAGAGTGAATGCTGGAAACATGGTGAATGGTGCCCTGCACGACTTTATGAGGAGTCAGAAGGTGTCTCACAAGGCTCGTTTGGCTGTTCATGGGGGAGTTTTGGTACCAACACTGATGTATGGCAGTGAAAGCTGGGTATGGCAGAAGAAGCATGAAAGTAGAATTAATGCAGTGGAAATGAGAGCGCTAAGGAGTATGATTGGTGTTAAATTGAGTGACAGGATTAGAAATAGTGTGATAAGAGAACGGTGTGGCGTAAAAGAAGACGTAGTGACCAAAATCGAGAAAGGGATGCTGAGATGGTTTGGTCATGTAGAGAGGATGAATGAACGAAGATTGACGAAAGAGATCTACCAGGTGAGAGTGAATGGAAACGTTGGAAGGGGAAGGCCTAGGCGAACGTACCAGGACCAAATTCAGGACGTTCTAAATAAAGGCCAGGTTAAAAGTACCCTAAACTGACGAGCATGTATGAAAGGATTGATGAAAGTACAGGAAGCAAGGGAAGTATGTCAAGATCGTAGCAGGTGGAGGACTGTGGTCTCTGCCTACCCCAACGGGAAAGAGGCGTGATGTTATGTATGTATGTAATGTTAGGACGCAAGCGACCTAAGGAAAAACAGGCTGATGACAAGCGGGAGCATAGCGCGTCAATGTGTAATCTCCATTTTAGACCAGAGTCTATCGTTATTCCTAGGTACTTAACCTCATTTACCTGAGGGACATTTTGACCATTGCATGTAATACTAAGATCATTCACTTTGTTGCCGCGTAGGCCAAAGTGAATGATATTAGTTTTGTCAACGTTAAGTAACATACCATTTGCTGCAAACCTTTGAGATATATCATCCATCACTTTAGTAAGTTTCAGTTTTAGAAGCTCATAATTTTCAGCTGCCACGATTACGCAACCGTCATCGGCAAACATTACGAACTCGGCGTCAGCTGACGAGGTGGTAAAGTCGTTCATAAGAAATAGAAAAAGATTATTTCCCATGGTCGAGCCTTGTGGCACAGCACAATCATTGAGTTGAGCCGTTTTCGACCTTGTGCCTTTTACTGAGGTAAGTTGTTCCCTACCCCAGATAAAGGATTCTACGATTTTATAGGAAGTCTCTGTCACACCATAGTGGTCGAGCTTTGCAAGCAAAAGAGGATGACTGACGAGTTCGAAGGCACGTGAGAGGTCGCAGAATATTGCTGCGACTTGACGCCTGCCTTCAATATGACTCACTACGCGTGCGATGACGTCACGCACGGCATCCACTGTGGACCGGCCTCTTTGATAGGCGTATTGCTGCCTATTCATCAAGTTATCACTATAAAAATGAAACATTAATTTATCACTAAGTATTCGTTCAAATACCTTCGAGAATATAGGTATAAGTGATATTGGTCTAAAATTTTTTAGAGTGTGCATATCACCTTTCCCCTTATAGACAGGTTGAACTTTGACTTGTTTTAGGCTCGTAGGATAGACACCGTTACTGACACATCTGATGAAAAGTTCACAAAGAATTTCAAAGATAAAATCGGGTAGAATGTTAAGTAAATGCGTCGACATGTCATTTATGTCTGTAGATGTTTTACGTTTAGTTATACGAATAGTTTTTGCAACGTGTTGTTTTGAGATCTGATCAAAATGTAATAGTTGTAAGTGTTTGTTTACGTATTTACTCAGATACGATAGTGCGGCGGCGGTGTCCGTGGTGGCATTGGCGCTCTTATTAGCCTCAACATTAAACCGGTTTAGCGCATCGGCGGCTGAGGCGACTCGCTGCTCGTGGGTCTGGCCAGCTGATTTGCTTATCAGTACGTCGATCGTACTGCTTTTGTTGTCACTCCTGCCGGTCTCGTTCCCGATTTCACGCCAAGACATACGAGAAATATTTGTGCTATTCGCAATTGTTTTATCAATAAAATCCCTACGTGTTTTACGCAGCTCGTTTATGTAGGCATTTTCAAGAGAAAGTAAGACATCATGTTGCGATGCAGATTGGTCACTTGATAAGGATGTTTTAGTCAGGTTAATTTGGTTTCGGATACTTTTAAAGGATTTGCTAACCCAAACTTTACATGTAGATTTCAATGGATATTTACGAATTAGAAAATGTATATTATAAAAATGTATTATTATGTTACAAAGTAAATTTACGATTAAACTTGGACAAATTGTATTACACATTAGCTGATTCCAGTCATAATTGTATAAACTTAAATTAAAATTATAAATAATATTCTCAGAGAATAATCGTTTATAAATAATATTATTACATTGAAGTATTTTGTTTATCGCGACAGATAGACCAATACTTAAATGGTCAGAGATGTGCATGTTAAAGGGCTTTACACTAGTGATTTGACATTTAGGTATGTTGGTATAGGCGCGATCTATGCAGGTTTTTGTCGTCTTACAAATTCTTGTAGGAAATGATACAAGGGTCCTGAATCCTGCTGACTTTAGTAAGTCATTCAGAGATTTACTCTCATTTGTTTTCGTGAGTAAGTCAACATTAAAATCGCCTATTAATATAATTTTAAAGTTTTTGACAATAGGCAGATCGAGGACTGCGGCTAATTTGGATAGAAATTATTGAAAGTTATTAGGCTCACCTGATTGGGGAGGTGGTTTGTAGACACATATTATGATCACACCTTTACCTACATATTCAGCAGCGCACAGTTCGATTGATGATTCTACACTCAATGCAGTCACTTCCGGGCGTTCTATAGTGAGGAGTGAAGACTTGGAGTAAATACACACACCTACACCCTGACGGGTAGACCTGCAGTACTTAGCTTTCAGCTTGAAGTTCATTATGTTGACTGTAGGTAGTTGCGTTGATGAAAGCCAATACTCGGATAAGCAGAGGACGTCAAAGTGGTTGTTGATTTGGAGCTCACACTCGAGTTTATTTGTCTTGTTTTTAAGTCTATTCATATTTTGGTGTACAACCGTGAATGTGTTAATATCAGTTTGATAGTTCGTTGTTACCGGACCGGTCGAGTGTGGGCAAGGGCTAGGGCTGCCTGCGTTCTTTGCTGTACAAAAAGGGCCGCCACGCTGCTTACTTTCTGTAGCCGGAGGAGTGGCTGGCTCGTGCACCTCCGGCAGGTCTTGGAAACCATTGTCGGGCCTCTGAGTTTTTAGGCCACATCATAGGACTGAGAAAAGTCTTCAGTTCACCTTCTGGTACAGTAATGTTAAATGAGGCATATTTCCCATGCTTAATGTTAAGTTTTGTTACATTTTATGAGCTAGATCCAAATTGTTTTACATGCGTTTGCATGGCCTCAACTGATGTGTCAGGGTGCAGGAAACACACGTGGACTTTCATGGTTCTTTCCGCTGAGATAATGTTGCAGTTCTGATTGCCACACCCTCGGATTACAGGGGTAATTGTACGCCTACGTTTATAAGTAACAGTTTGCCATGGCTTGTTCCTAGCATCGTCATTAATGTTCTCAGGTTCGCTCACCTTTTCCTCACTACCAGGGATTTGTGCAGGCACGCTGTCCAGGGAGGCATTAAGCAGTAGTTGTTCAGGCTCATAATTGCGATTCTGGTTCTCATCTTCACTCCTGGGTGAAGCTTTCTGCTCTTCATGCGTGGTTTTACTCCGGTGGCGCCGTCTCTTGGGCTTCTGAGACTTGCCCAGATGCTGGCTGTGGACATTACACGGTTTAAAATTAAACATTTCTTGTGAAAGCGATGAGACTGTTTCTTTGAGCCCCAAGACTTCAGACGTGAGTGTCACGTTTTGTTCTGTCAGCGCTCTGATATCTTTTGATACCTTTAAGGATTTCACTAAGTTGAGCAGTAATTCTAGGTGACCGTTATTACCTGAGTCATCCCTTGACGTCATCGTGCAGCGCGTTAGATCAGGAGCTTTCCTCGTTCCCCGGGTCGTATTAACGTAGCTCGCCGTTTCGCTAAAAGTATTGTTCAGTGGGCGGATCGGAGACTCCATGTCACGATTTTTGGGCTTATTACAAATACAAGATGGGCAAAGCCAGTTAACCGGTGCACTTTCAAATTCTTTCAATCCGACGCAGAGCAGATACTGCAATGTGCAGTGTGTAGAAACCAAGGTCGAAACACAGGGTAATTGATCGCCAAACACGGCAAACGACTGGCACCTGGATGATCTTGAGGTATGGTAAAATAGGGGAGATATTGCGCACGAGAATCTCAAGGAGATTTATTTAAGCGAACGCGGTCTCTTCCTAAGTGTTTACGGTGGCAGTGTTGCCAGACGACGATAGTGTTGAAATGTCTAAAAATCAATATGGGTGTCGTTTCCATGTTAGGGATAGCGGTTAAATTGACGTTAGCGGTAGGGATAGGGGAAGGGATATGGGTAGGAATAGGGTAGGGGCAGGGATAGGGAGAGGTAGAGGTAGAGGTAGAGGTAGAGGTAGAGGTAGAGGTAGAGGTAGAGGTAGAGGTAGAGGTAGAGGTAGAGGTAGAGGTAGAGGTAGAGGTAGAGGTAGAGGTAGAGGTAGAGGTAGAGGTAGAGGTAGAGGTAGAGGTAGAGGTAGAGGTAGAGGTAGAGGTAGAGGTAGAGGTAGAGGTAGAGGTAGAGGTAGAGGTAGAGGTAGAGGTAGAGGTAGAGGTAGAGGTAGAGGTAGAGGTAGAGGTAGAGGTAGAGGTAGAGGTAGAGGTAGAGGTAGAGGTAGAGGTAGAGGTAGAGGTAGAGGTAGAGGTAGAGGTAGAGGTAGAGGTAGAGGTAGAGGTAGAGGTAGAGGTAGAGGTAGAGGTAGAGGTAGAGGTAGAGGTAGAGGTAGAGGTAGAGGTAGAGGTAGAGGTAGAGGTAGAGGTAGAGGTAGAGGTAGAGGTAGAGGTAGAGGTAGAGGTAGAGGTAGAGGTAGAGGTAGAGGTAGAGGTAGAGGTAGAGGTAGAGGTAGAGGTAGAGGTAGAGGTAGAGGTAGAGGTAGAGGTAGAGGTAGAGGTAGAGGTAGAGGTAGAGGTAGAGGTAGAGGTAGAGGTAGAAGGAGAGGGACTCGAAGAGGGAAAGAGAGAGGAAGAGGAAGAGGGAGGGCGAGAAGGAGAGGAAGGGGAAGGGGGAGAGGGAGGGGAGGGGGAGAGGTAGATGGATGGAGGGGGAGGGGGAGAGACAGAAGGAGGGGGAGGAGAGAGGAAGGGGGGAGAGAGAGAGGGAGGGGGATGTGGAGAAGGAGAGGAAGGGGGAGAGGCGAGATAGTGAGAGGGGAAGGGGAGAGGAAGAGGGTTTTAGTTTTTCTCAATTACTTCTGCGAATGGGCTCCGTTTTGAAATATAAGATAAAGGAGTCTCTCATCTCAACAACACACGACAACTTTGAGGCATAATACTGCTGCTAAGTTCCTCTGTTCTGAGTAATTTATGAGTAACTTCAGCTGGATCTTGAACTGTACTCATTGATTTGCGCAGGGTCAGTCCTGTTTTTCCTTAGTTTAAAATTACCCCGAAATGACGGGAAAATATCTCATTGCTTCGGAAAACTGGTAACAACATAAATACGAAATCCACGCGAGCGAAGCTGCGGGCAACAGCTAGTATAAAATATAACAAGTTACATGTTCTTACTTTTCTAACTTTGTTACTTAATTTGTTTTTTTTTTCACTTCAGGATCAAGTAGTAAGTATTATTTTATATGGATAAAGGACTTGTGTTGATCCCGTTGCAGTCTGTTGTATTTCTAATACAACAGACTGCAACATTATGTATTGTTAATAACAATTAATAAATGTTATATATATTCTATTCTAATTATAGTTCAATTAAAGGAAAAAAATATTTTTGTTCTTATTTTTGTAACTTATAGTAATTAAGCTCCATTTCCAAAAACAGGTTTGAGTAGCTCTTGCACTTAGTTCTAAACGAGTTAAGTTGATGCGTGAACCCAACTTGCATTTGGGTGACTCTTTCATTTTGTCACTATTATTGTAGTTTTTTCGGATAACTACCCACAAGGTGCAAACAAAATTCAATTACAGAGCCGACGATGTCTGTCTATCTGCGAGTCTGACCTTTGAAGGATTTCTTTCTTTTTTTGATTTACATCAGTCATTTGATGCGTTATTTGGTATCCAATTACAAATATAACAACTAACATGTTCTTACTTTTCTAACTCTGTTACTTAATTTGTTTTTTTTTTCTTATCAGCACCAAAAAGTAAGTATTATTTTATATGGATTTAAAGACTTGTTTGGATAGGTGGTGTCGAAGCAGTTTGTTCTATTTGAAATAACATTTTAAATAAAAAGAACAAGACTCGTGAAGTTTAGCAATAAACAGTGTTTCATAGTTCAATTAAAGGAAAAACTAGATTTATTTTCGTATTTTGCTTGTATAAAAATGGAAATATGATGAGTAACATGTTCTTGCTTTTCTAACTCTGTTACTTTATAAGATTTTTTATTTTTCATTTCAGATGTTCCTGGTTAGTATTATTTTATATATATTTAAAGACTTGTATGAATAGGTTGTCCCGAAGGAGTCTGTTCAATTTTAAATAACATTTCAAATCAAAATTACTATATCAACGGTGGAAATCTCAATTGACGTGAGGGACAAAATGCGACTTTTCAGGAGAACGATTTTAAAATTTTGGCACTGAAACTCTTGTAACTCTTACAATTTTAAAGATATCTGGAGGTTGTAAACATCATTAGTTTTAGTTTTTCATGATCTTTTACGTGATTATATTCATGTTCCTTACATCCATAAAAATAGTAATATGTCCCTTACAGCCCTTTTTCCATACAAAATATTATTATATTAATTTGATTATTTTTTGTTTTTAATTTATCAAATACAACTTTATATTAACTCTTAGTTATGTTAAGATTATAAATTTTGACAAATGATGTTGAAGGTTTTCTTAAAAATTAAATAATAAAAAACGGGTAAAAAAGATAGAACTTATCGTAAAATACTTGAACAGTCATCTTTTTTGAGTAAGATGCTTGTGAATAAATTTATGTTTTCGATAGAAAAAACTTTTTGGTATATGTTACATTTCCATGATTTTTTACTTATTTTTTTGTAAGAACGGTAGGTGGAGAGAAGGTCGAAAATGTAAGTTTGAAAATGATAGCGAGAGTATATTGAGTATTGTAAGAATGCTTGGCACTCCTTTATGTAACACCAGAAAAAGTACCTAAACATAAACTTTATGTACCTGTATAGCACGATGTTGATTTGGAGTTGTAGAAATAAAAATGCGTCTTGTGGTGCGATGGCTGTGTATTCACCGTAAGATCGAGACAAAGTCTAAAGTGACAGAAGCTGTCAAAATTATTAGAGTACAAGTGTGGTGTGACCACAATATAAAAAATACATACTATTATGTCTTAAACATAACTCCGCCCCTAACAGCAAGAATTCTTATAAATAATACAACTTCTTACATTTTCGACATTTAAATATAAGTGGACTGTATCTTTAAGCATAGGCAAATGTTAAATATAGGTAACAATTTCTAAAGCTTTATTTTTTTTTACTTAATAGGAGAAAACGGTTTATAGTAAAAAGAAGTATCTAACATTTTCTTTTTAAATCATATCTACTGTTGTAACTTGTGCGGGCGTATATATTTAAATTAATAAAGACGCTTTTGATTCAGAGCATTTATTGTTGGGCAGGCGGCCATGACAAGAAGGAAATACATAGTACAAATTTTATACATGTGGCAACACTTAGATCTTAATTTTATATACGTTCGGATACACGTAACATCTTCCCTGTTAAAAAAAGAAAGTTTCTTTTACAAAGACAAATCATGAAACGGAACGTAAGTACATTTTTTTTTTTTTTTTTTTACAATTCAAACTTATTATCTATGATATGAAACGAACATCCCTAAAAGTGACGTAACATTGACATTTGCTAAACTTCAATTTGACTTTGACATTACAATAATCTGTGAACAAAAATACAATTTTGAGGTTATGACAAATCTAATAAATTACATGACAAAAACAATCGAAATAAAAACAAAGTAAAACTTATGATTTACCAAAATCTACGAGGCTTAATAATAGCTCTACCAAAAGATGAATAAGTAACGTTGGGTTGGTTTACGTGAACGTTTGGAGTTGGTTCAGTGCTTGGTATTATTTCAGGGTTTTGGACGGGAGTGACTGGACGAGGGGAGTGATATGACGAAGGCGAGGACAGCTTAGGACTGGAAGTCTGCGAGGAACGTTGAGGAGGATCAGCGTCAGGCTGAAAAACAGGATGACTGTTGGATTTGGGAGGTGATAAGGGACAGAATGAACTAGACTGTAATGGAGAATATTTTGGTTTCAGGATATGTTGGCGGTTGCGGCGGAAAGTACCTTCTGGAGAGGAAATGATGTAAGACCTAGGTTGTGGACCAAAGGCTGAAACTGTACCGGGAATCCAAACACTATTGGGGTGTTTTTTAAAGTATATTTTATCACTAATGCTTAGTGAAGACAAAGGCTTTGTATGTTTATCATAATAAATCTGTGATTGGTTATTTTGTTTTTGTATCTTATCTTTAAGCAACCTGTAGTTAGGTACTCTAGGCTTCAAAGATTGTTCTAGGACTGGGAGTGTAGACCTAAGAGACCTAGACATGAGTAATTGTGCAGGAGAATACATGCAATCTTTAGGGGTATTTCTGTACTGCAATAATGCTAGATAAGGGTCAGAATTATCAGCAAAACATTTTTTTAAAATGTTTTTTACAGTGCCAATAGTTCTTTCTACGAGTCCGTTGGACCGTGCTAAATAGGGGCTTGAAGTTATATGTTGTATTTGCCAATCTGAGGCAAAATCTTGAAACTCTTTGGAGTTGAATGGGGGACCATTGTCGGACATTAAAATGTTGGGAATTCCATGTCTGGAAAATATAGATTTTAGTTGACTTATAACAATCTTACTATTGGAACCACCTATCAGCTTGGTAAGTTCAAAATATTTGGAAAAATAGTCAACGACTATGACATATTTATCTGAATTGAGATCAAATAGATCAACACCAACCTTGTACCAAGGAATTGGTTTGACTTCATGAGGCTGTAGGGGCTCTTTAGAATTACTGCGTCTGTTAGTGAGGCAGATATGACAATTATTGACATATTTTTCTATATCAGAATACATGTTAGGCCAATATACATGGTTTTTAGCTAATCTTTGACAACTGTTGATTCCTTGATGACCAGCATGAATCTGTTTTAATAAGTCATTTCTCATTACTAAGGGTATAATAACACTGTTATTTTTAAAAACAATGCCATTAATTGTATGTAAGTCAGTTTTCAAAGGGAAATATGGTCTAATAATGTCTGGAACTGATTTTTTATGTTCTGGCCAACCTGATGTGCAATATTTAATTAATAGTGACAATTCCTGGTCTTTGGAGGTCTGTTCTTGGATATCTTTTAGTCTCTGAGGACTGATTGACAGTGACTTGAGGACTAAGTTGACATGTAAATCTAGGTCAGAATCTAGATCAAGTAATGACTGTTCAGGTAAGGCTGCTCTAGACAGAGTATCAGCGACATATAAGTATTTGCCAGGTTTATACGTTACATTCAGGTCATATGGTTGTAATCTCAACATTATTCGTTGTAGACGGGGAGGAATATTGTAAATTGGCTTGTTAGTAAGCGAGACTATGGGTTTGTGGTCTGTTTCGACTAGTATGTGACGACCATACACATATTGATGGAACTTCGTACAACCAAATAGGATAGCTAATAGCTCCTTTTCAATTTGGGAATATGACTGTTGACATGGGCTTAATGAAGCTGAAGCATATGCAATCGGGTGATTGTCATGACAGATAACCGCACCCATGGCATCCTTGGAGGAATCCACTGACAAAGTGATTGTTTTATTAGGGTCATAGTATGTCAGAATAGGGGCTTTGGTGATACATTCTTTTAATAAATTAAATTCAGAAGTATGGATGTCCTGCCAACACCATTCATTTTCTTTAGACAAAAGTTTTCTTAGATTTGAGGTTTTCTCTGACAAATTTTCTATATAGGAACCAAGGTATGTCACCATACCCAAGAACCTTTGTAGTTCTGCTACGTTTTGGGGGCAAGGCATATCACAAATAGCTTTGACTTTAGTATCATCTACTCGCACACCATCTTGAGTGAAGATGTGGCCCAAATATTTGACTTCTGTCTGACATATGTTCGATTTTTCTTTATTGAATTTTATCCCTAACTGCCTAGCTCTCTCTAAGACTTGTTTTAGTCTAAAATCATGTTCTTCTCTTGTCTGACCATATATGAGAAAATCATCCATCATGATTTTGACGCCTGGGATATCAGAGAATTTTTGTGTCATTATAGAATGAAACAGTTCTGGGGCAGCATTTATGCCAAAGGGAAGTCTGAGGAATCTATACCTACCTTGAGGTGTGATGAAAGTACAGAGTTTTGAAGACGGTTCATCTAACTTTAACATATAGAATCCTTTATTTGCATCAAGAGTTGTAAAGTACTGGGAACCAGAAAGGCTGTACTTTATCTCGTCTATAGTAGGAAATTGATAGTGTGGACGCATTATAGCCTTGTTTAGTTTTCTTGGATCAATGCACAGGCGGAGTTTGCCATTTTTCTTGGAAGTGATTACAATTGAACTAACCCAGTCAGTAGGTTCATCGACTTTGATAATAATTTGATCTTTTTCTAACAAAGATAACTCTTCCTTTAATTGTTCCAAGAGACTAAATGGGATTCTGCGGCAAGCATCGACTGAAGGAGTGGCATCTGGTTTCATTGACAAGTGGCATTCATAATCTTTAAGACAACCTATTCCGGTAAAAAGATCTTTATATTCAACCAGCAGAGTGTCCGTAGATTGACTAAATTGAACATTGTGAACTCTTTTAATCAATTTAAGGACCTCACAACTGTTGCGACCTATTATATTCTTGCAAGGCAAATCCACAATATGAAAATTGACATTGTAAACTTTATTATTATGTTTGACTGATAGACTGCAATAACCTACTGTAGGTAAGACTTCACCACTTAGTGTTGAAAGCTTATAAGAGCTTTTCTTTATGTTGGACAGGGGCAGATTAAGTGATTTATAACAGTTAAATGACAAAATGTCAGCGTCGGCACCTGTATCAAGAAGAAAATCAATGTTCTTATTGTTTATAGACAGACTGGCTTGGTAAGAATCTTTAAGAGTAGCTGCATCAATAAAAAGACAATTGAAATAGAAGGTATCTGACTCGTTAGCTATAACAGTTTGTTCTTCTTCTACTATTCTTACTTGCTTGTAGCGGCAGCACTTGGCAAAATGGTTCAGCTTGTTGCAATTCCTGCAGGTGACTCCTAAGGCTGGACAGCGTAGACGGTGAACTTGACCACATTTTGAGCATATATTAGACTTGTATGACGCTTGTTGACTGGATTGACGATCTTGACTTCTTGGACGGTGGTGACTCTCTTGACGACTGTGACTACCTGGACGAATTGTATTGTCTTGACGAGTTTGACTACGTTGACGTTGATTACCGTTGTTGGCTTGATGACTCTGACGTGACGATGGACGACTACTGACAGTGGCGGCGATGATTTCATTAGATGCTAGGGCTTGTGCTTCCTGCTTCGTATTTCTTAATGTTTTGGCGAGACTGACAGCTTCTTCGAATGTTGCTGGTTTGTCTAACAAAATGCGTTCTCTTATGTACGCGCATGAAGAATTTAGGTTCCAGGAAAAGATATCTTTTAGCAAACTGTCAGCAAGACTTTCGAAGTTGCATTGTATGCTTAAATTCTTGAGATCTGTGGCGTACGACTCGATTTCTTCCCCTGCGGCTTGTTTTCGATTAAACAGCTTGTGTCTCTCCATTGAGATGTTGACACGCGGCGCAAAATAGTTCTCAAACTTGGTTAGCAAGTCCTTAAATGTGATGCTAGACATCTCGACGTCAAAGGAATGAAATATTTGAAGAGCATCGGGACCAATGGTATGAAGCAAAATGGCTACCTTACGTGGATCTTGTTCTCCCTCGAGGCCATTTGCAACCATGAAAATATCGAAGTTAGTCTTGAAATTACGCCAGGCTAATGGCATATTGCTAGCGTTAACATCCAAGCTAAAGTTATTTGGAGGCAAAGGACGAGTTGTCGGATTCTTGGGCGGCGGCGGCGGCGGTGGAGGGTCAGGCATTTCGACTTCTCAGCGGCGCGGCGGCGGCGTGATATTGAAAAAAAAATTTTTGACTCACTCGAATCCGTGACTGTGGCTTGAATCGACGGCTTGATGGGCTTTTGACTAATAATCCCACGATGGCACCATGTTGTAACTTGTGCGGGCGTATATATTTAAATTAATAAAGACGCTTTTGATTCAGAGCATTTATTGTTGGGCAGGCGGCCATGACAAGAAGGAAATACATAGTACAAATTTTATACATGTGGCAACACTTAGATCTTAATTTTATATACGTTCGGATACACGTAACATCTACAAACTGACTTATAATAACATATTAATTATCAATGGGCAATAAACATATTTTGCTTAAAGAAGTTCTTATTACAGAGCCATTGGCTAATTTAAGATCTATCGCTCTAACCTTTCCATCCGGGCCATTGATTGTATCAACAATAAGACCCATGGGCCAAGACAATGGTGGAGATTGACACCTTACAAGAACTAAAGCTCCGATTTTGACATTTGGAACTTCTTGCCGCCATTTAGGACGGTTTTGCAACAAATTTAAATACTGTTTGGAACATGAATCCCAAAATTGTTGTTTCAATTTGGTACAGTGTTGCCAAAAATTCAACCTGTTTGTAGGAACCTCTGTCAAATTTGGTTCCGGATAGGAAGTAAGAGTTTCACCAGTCAAAAAATGAGCTGGAGTCAAATATGACATGTCATTGACATCATTAGACAGAGGTCTCAATGGCCTGGAATTAACAATTCCTTCAATTTGGACCAGAGTGGTCAACAATTCTTTGTAAGTTAAGACTAAATTGCCAACAATACGGCGCAAAAAGTACTTTATGGAGCGGACTCCAGCCTCCCACAGGCCTCCAAATATAGGGCTATAACTGGGCACAAAATTAAACCTAATCCCAAGACGAGTTACGTCATTTAAAACTGCTTGTTGGTGGTCTGTGGAAGACTGCAGCAAATACAGCGAATTTAATTCATTATTTTGCTCCTTTAAAGGTGCTTGCGTTATCGCAGTAAATGTCTGAAGGTAAATTCCTTCTTGATATAAACCTTTTCAAACAAGCTAAAAAACAATTTGTTGTCAGGTCAGATGCCAATTCTATGTGTATGGCTTTGGTAACAAAGCAAACAAAAATGAGAACGTAACCTTTTGAGATGAGTGGCTTCCTAATCCTACCCTGTTTAATATTAAACGGACCGGCATAATCGATGCCAACAACCTGAAAAGGCCTACTCATAGTAACCCGCTGTGACGGTAATGAACCCATTAATTGCTCACAAGCTTTGGCTTTAAACCTAAAACATTTGACACACTTGTGAAGCACTTTCTTGACCTCCCTGATACTACTCAACAACCAGAATCTCTGATTTAGATTAGCAAGAACTAATTTGTTCCCAGCATGTGAAAGCTTGATGTGTTCATTTTCTATTATGAGACTTGTAAGTTTTGAGTTTTTGGGCAAGATAATAGGGTGCTTCTTGTCAAAAGACAGGTTAGAATTTTGTAAACGTCCGCCCACTCTTAAAATGCCATTAAAATCTAGAAATGGACATAAAGAGTGCACAGGACCATTTTTAATAGGGACATTTGATTTCAAAGAAACTATTTCCTTTTGGAAATGGGTTGATTGATCTTTTTTAATGATCAAAAGTAAAGCATTATTAAGCTCTTCCGTTGTTAAAAAACCAATGGTTCTATTTTTAGGGTTTTTGAAATTGTGCAAGGCACGGTTGGTATAAGCAACAACTCTTATCAACTTGTTTAAATTTGAATATTTGTCTAGATTGATGCAATCGAAAGACTGAACAGAAACGAAACAAGACTGTTTGATTTCGCGTTTTAGTTCGGGAAGAGTTGTATTAGTGTCAAGGACTATCTCTTTATTACACCAATCAGGTTCAAGAAGACGGGATGGACCGTTCCACCACAGATTGTGGTTTTGTAAAGCAACAGGCTCAATGCCCCGCGACAAGACGTCCGCAGGATTTTCTTCACTGGGTATGTAGTTCCACTTAACAGTCGGTGTTAACTTGTTAACTTGTCTGATACGGTTAACTACGTAAGTATTGAGTTTTGCAGGATCTAATGCAAGCCACGACAGAACAATTTTAGAATCACTGAACAGGAAAACCTCCGGCTTGCATACATCCTTCAAGACATCATAAACTTTATTAGTCAAAGTCGCTAATAGCAATGCACTATTTAACTCAATTCGCGGTGTTGTCAGTTCTTTACCTTTGGAAACTATTCTGGATTTAGAACAAAAAAGATTCATTGAAACTTTGTCATCATCATTAACAGTTCGCAAATACAAACAACAACCGTACGCTTTATCAGAACCGTCACAAAATCCGATAAGTTGAACCGATTTTGGATTTGAAATATCAATAAGCCTGTCAGCCGAAATAGGAGTCATGCTGGTCAACGACATTGCGAAATTCTCCCATTCCTTTGCTAAATCATCAGGTAATGGCGAATACCAATCAATGTTGGTTTCCCATATCTTTTGCATTAATATTTTTGCTGCCACAAAAATTGGGCCAGCTATTCCCAATGGGTCAAAAAACTTTGATATGAAACTATACACTTCACATTTAGTATAAACCTTTAATTGGTCGTATCTTTCAGAGCATGAAATCTTGAATGTGTCATTTTTTACATCATACTTCAAACCAAGGGTTTTTGTAAAAAGACTATCTTTGTAAAATCCTGTTCACTAAAAACTTGATTTTCCACTGGAATATCTTTGATTGCTTCAGGACAGTTCGATGCCCACTTATGGAGTGAGAAACCACCAATTGCTAAAAGGTCGACTAATTGGTTTTTTATAGTTAGCAACTGTTCTACACTGTCGCTTGTGCATAAGATATCATCCACGTATGTATTTTTTGACAAAATCGACTTAGCAAGCTCATATTTATCACCGTAACTATTAGCAAGCTCTTTTAAGCATCTCGTTGCCAGATAAGATGAGCTCTTCATTCCATACGTGATTGTTTTTAGCTGAATGCATCTGATTGGCTCTTCAGGAGTTTCACGCCACAATATGTTTTGCAATGGGCGAAAACGCTCTTCCACTAGGCAGCAACGAAACATTTTAGCAATATCTGTCATTAGCACATACTTTTGTAAGCGAAACAACAACAGAATGTTGAAAAGTTCATTCTGAACGACAGGACCTTTCAATAAAAAATCATTTAGTGATAGTTTCCTATCAACTGTTTTCATTGAGCCGTCCATTACGACTCGACAAGGAGTAGTTTTAGACTGGCTCAGTCTAGGCTGATGGCCTTAGAAGAAGACTGGGTCCACAGCTAAATCATATTTCTCAATGTCAATGTACTCAGCATGGCCCAAATCTAAATATTCATTTATGAAATCTTTATATTGTTTGTGCAATGCACTATCTTTATGTAAACGCTTCTCTAAATTTAAGAATCGTTTTAAAGCAACGCTAAATGAATCACCCAGCAATGGATTTATTTCATTCAATTTAACCTTAAGCGGCAAGTGAACTACAAATTTATTATCTTTTAATTCCACAGTTTCCTCAAATATTTTTTCTGATAATTTTTCCTCTGAGGAACATTCTACAAATGTTTGTGGCACTTGCTCATTCTCCCAAAATTTTTGAATAGTATCCCCCAAAGTAGATGATTCATCCAGTATTTCGCATGACTGGCAAGCAAGAGAAATTACCTTTTTTGATGGTCATTGATTTACACTACCCGCTATGACATGGCCTAACAGTGTATCTATGATGTACGGTCCCGGAGGACCATCCAGAACCTGCACTTCTTGAGGTTTATCCAGCAACAACTGAAAGAAGATATCAGTACCTAATAGTAGGTTTATCTTTTGAGGTTCATTAAAATGTTCATCAGCCAGTTTAATGTTGGATGGCAAATTAATTTTTGAAATATTAATGGGAGAATGTGGCAAATTTGTTGTAATAAGTGGCACAATGTGGCACTTTGCTTTGAATTTATAAGGAAATATGCAGGAATAAATATTGAGCAATGCCGAGATATTAGAGACACTTTCCCTATTAGAAATACCAACAACTGTTGTCGGATCATGATTTGGCTTGATACCTAATTTTGTGATGAGTTCACTTGTAGCAAACGAAGTTTGACTACCACTGTCTAACAAGGCTTTGACAATGACTGGCTGCCCCTTTGAGTCTAAAAGTTTTACTTGAGCAGTCGGTAACAAAACAGTTTGTGAACCGGGCAATGTCCGGGTCTTCAAAGAAACTTTTGGCTCACTGGCCTTAAAATTCTCATGTATCATTGTGTTGTGAGAACCCTTACACACAGCACATTTAAATTTAAAACTACAAGGAGACTCCCCGTGTGAATTTAAGCATAAAATGCATAATTTATGCTTGGTTATGTAGTTAATTTTATCATGTATTGCTAATAGCTTAAACTTTGCACATTTAAACAGTTTATGATTTGACTTACACAGCGAACAAGTCTGTGGGTCCTTTAAAACGGATGGGTTAGCCGCAGTCTTCTTTGGAGGGATAACATCATTTGTTTTAGTCACACAAGACTCTAAAGCCTTTGCTTTCTTTTCTAAAAAAGAAAGAAAATCCGAAATTTCGGGTAACTCAGAATTTCTCTCCATGTTAAACTCTTTAACCGTGCACTGGTCTAGTTTTTTCATTAGAATAGTTATAAGCATGATGCTCCACTCTTCCACTGGTTGCTCTAAATTTTTGAGCGCTGAAATCTGCTGTTTAACGTCTGAAACAAATGTACGCAATGATTGACCTGTACATTTAGTTACACTGGGAATTTCTAACAAAGCATTTGTGTATTCGGTAACTACTTTAAATTTATTGTCATATCTTGATTTTAACAGGGCCAAGGCCTCTTTATAGCTTGAAGATACCAACGGCAAATTAACTATAATATCTAAAGGTTCACCTTCCAAATGTGTCCTCAGATAGTATAGTTTTTGTACATCTGACAAGTCAGAAGCTCTGTCAATGATAGAGGTAAATAATTCAATGAATGTATAGTAGTCGCTTGTTTTTATGCCATCAAACTTTGGAATTGATATTTTAGGCAACTTTGTTTCTGAAGAGGAAGTTCGTGGGACTTGGTTAGTAGTTTGCTCAGCAATTAAATTGTTTATTTTTGCTAAAACAGTAAAGTATTTAGTCTCATACGACCCGACGTCTTCGGCATCATCTTCGTCGATAGCTACGATCTCTGTAGTCAACTGAAAGTACCTGTTATAATTGCTTATCAACACCTCTCTCCTGGACTTTAAATTCTCAAGATCTATCCTAAGATTCGGTGTGTCTAAAAGAGTAACAGTGCGAGTCAGATAAGACTTGCATTGACCCCTACCTGCAATGAGCTTTCTCATCTTTTCTGCACTCATCTTTACTGTGCAAAACCACCAACAGGTTCTTAAAGCCCTGATATTCCTTTTAAACAAATTGTTTTTTAGCTAAAAGAAACAAAAAACAAGCAATTTACAAGAATTGTACGAAATTCAATCCTTAACCTAGGTTACAAGTTTGCCTCATATAAAATCACCAAATGTTTTGACATACAATGACGGCCAAGTATGGTGGTAGCGCAGGCAATACGCAACCTATATGAGAATCAGTAGTGCCAATTCTAGTTCAAGCTATTGTATAGTACCATGACCTCAAATTCGATATACAATGCTTGTTCTGTAAGGCAAATAAAATATTATACAGTTCAATCTATACGAAAATTACCCTGTGAAGAACAACTTTAATAAGAATTAAGCTTCACAAAAGAAAAAGAATAAATTTTGTTTATGGTCAATGACTCACAAAAAATTTGCATAAAAATACAAAACAATAAGGACTGTTTCGTCCTGAAAACACACAAATATTACCCTAAAATATAATACACAGATATATACCGTTATTCTTGCTGCAGTCAATGACGGACAGAATCGGCTCACTGTAGAATTCTTGAGTAAAAAATAGTGTGGTGACGCGTTCGGGACTATAAAAATTACACAAACAATGTTTGTAAAGTACAAAAAAAACTGGATTTCTTCCCACTTTTGTATAATCTTCGACGATACCAATGGTTACGTAGAATAAATGCAATCAATGATGCATGCAGGCGCGAAATAGGACGAATCATCCAGCACCAATGGCGCTGTATGTACCTTTGCACTTAACAAAATTGCTGTTCTGGGCACGGGAGTGTATTCTTCTCTCAACCAAGGGCTGTGCAGAGTAAAAAGGCTTGCGATCAATGAGTGCCAGTGCTGGAACACTGATGATGACCCTCCCTTTGTTCTATGGGACAATGGCGGGTACGACGTGGCAGCGCTCCCGGGGACACAGTAACAGCGTTGAAAATACAAACTGTAGCAATGCTACAGGATCGATCACACACAGCTCACCAACTGACGACCGTGGCTCGATGGATCATTTCATGTATAGCACGATGTTGATTTGGAGTTGTAGAAATAAAAATGCGTCTTGTGGTGCGATGGCTGTGTATTCACCGTAAGATCGAGACAGTCTAAAGTGACAGAAGCTGTCAAAATTATTAGAGTACAAGTGTGGTGTGACCACAATATAAAAAATACATACTATTATGTCTTAAACAGTACCTAGATTAAGAGTCTCATGCTCTACCGACTGCTCTCTACCGCTCTACCGACCTAGTTAATAGCATTAGACGTGGACCATAAATTGTAATAATGGGATTTCGCAAGGTATTGCGAAATCCCATTATTACAATTTATGGTAAATATTTAGCGAACTCCAAAATAGATGACATACACACTCTTTATTAGAAAGGGATAAATTATACCAGATTGTATCGGTATGAGAGACGAAAAACAAAATACTCTTAGCCACTTGCGCGCCGAAGTAATTGTAACTCATCCTCCCTTCATTCCTTTGTTCTTCTGGTAGACAGAATAAGGGTGGGGGACAATAAAAACTACCACACTACCTCACTTTCAGCGAGGGGAAGAAACGGTTTCACCTATCTGCTCCCCGTCTAAGTGAATTTCTGTAAAGTGAAACTTACAATTTTATTCACAGCTGCAGCCTGATGACAATAGCTATACAAAATACTTATTCATTATTCCGGTTTAATTTATTTTAAAAATACTTCTAAACGCTTATATACAAACACAGAGTAAGAGGTTATTACAGCGCAATCAGGAAAAGTCTGCCTATGACGGTTATTTTCTACGCATGGGTGACAGGCGGAGAGCCAATATGAACGATCCGCTCGCCCCTGGGAGGAACCGCGCTCACCCCCGCTACTCTTGACTTCTGCGCATTAACGGTCACAGACGGAATTATTTTGCACGCAGTTTAGGGCCGTGGTCAGAACCCGGATGGGAGACCGCTACGCTATAGCTAGACTATAGTGGCACAACAACTAGAGCGTTTCCATGCTTTGGATGGCGTGTTAAGCCTTTGGTCCCGGCCTGTCAATGATTGTAATTAAGCCAAGTCAGAGGCCATTTGGTGGCTCTGACATCCAGGCTGGTCACTAGCCTTATAAAACCTTATCTAGGTTTGGATTTGGTTTACCTTCCCTCTGGGTTGCAGAGGTCTGACGGCAGTGGCTCTTTGAGAATACCAGTGCTCTTCTCAAATCCCCAAGGATAGGTCGCCTAGAATAAAGCTAGGGCAGTGATTATGATCGGCTTGTAAGATTAGTGTGAGTGTGTGTGTTATTATTTATTGTCATTTAAATTTGTTTTTTATTGTGCAATAAAGTGTTTATCTATCTATCTATCTATTAGTTTCAAAACCCGCCACGTTCCATTTCGTGTCATGAGTCGACACGCGTCGTCTCGTAAAACGACGCAGGCCAATGAAGCGACATGAGTCGTCTCGTGAGATGACGTCGATAAGTGAGGCGACATACGACGTCTCGTGAGGCGATACGTCGTCTCGTGAAGCGACACGTTTTCTCGAGCGACACTTATCGTCTCAAGCGACACCCGTCGTCTCACGAAAGCATGGCATTTACAATAACGCTGCTCAAGGGAGGCAGCCGTATGTGGCAACATACGTCGGTCAATGAGACGACGGATATGACGGTTCCTAGAGAGGCAGCTGCGTCTCGTCACTGGACCCAAAAGTCCGAGCGGAATTTACAGTGTTGCACGAAAAATCATTTTACAATGACTTCGGTAATGACGGTGCCTATTTGGAGGCAGCTGCGTCTCGTCGCTGGGCTAAAAATCCGAGCGGAATTGACAACATAACGAGATTTTTTTAAAATTTTTAATTTCACTAGACACGTGTTACTCGGCTGAGATACAAAAGCGTACTGGCCAAACAACACAACAGCCGGGCGCTTGTGTCGGGCGTGGGGGGACTTAAGTAAACAAAATAGTCGATAGAGGGCGCTGCGCGATATGAAGTATGAGTGAAACGGGCTGAGATACAGGAGTGAAATCTTAACTATGGTTCAAGCGGAGGCACGAACACCTAAATCTATTATTGTTATGGGTCTAAAATCACTGGGATCATTTCTGTTACCTGCTTTGAATAACACAACTACTTTATTTTTTTCATTAACTACGAAAAAGTACCATGATAAACATATTCATTGAATATAAAGGCTAAATATGGAGCTATTGTATCAATGTCAGGTCCTCAGTAGTTTGTTTAAATACTTCTAAAGCCCGCGTCACACAGAGGCGGTAGCGGAAGCGTTCCGGGGCCGGTATTTTTTGTAAAGTATGAGTTCTTATGCACCCTGTCACATTGAAAAGCGGTCACGGCGCGGTATTTTGTTCCCGCCAAACCGCCCCGGACCGCTATCGCAATCATACCGCCTCTGTGTGACTTGAGCTTAAAGGTTTTAACAATTTCTTAAGGGGTGACATGTTTGAACTCAAATCGTTACAAAGTGAAGATGATGAATTGAGTAAGTCTGTTATTTTCATAGGAATATAGTTAAAAGGTTTTAAATTCTTGAGCCACTTCTACGTTCGAGCTCATGGTTCCGCGATTTGTATGAAATTTGATTTGATTGTCAGGAGTTTTTATTTTATAAGTTTCACTGTTTATTACTGACTGTAGACTGTATTTAACATACATATCAACTAACAGATGATTTTTTGTGGATTGTTTGTAGATGGAATACTATAGGCCGACTACAATTATTATTGTATCCAGTCTAGCTCCTTCCCAACACAGGTGAGTGATTTAGTAAGTTAAAACTCTAAACAACGGTAACACCACAAAACTTTTTATGCAGTTTCTGTTTTGTTGACAAAATAAGATTGACAGCAAAATATTTAAAAAGGCTTTTGTTGAGGAAAAGTTTTCTGAAATTGGCTTTAAAGTGTCAGATTTTACTCAGTTTAGATAAGCTTTTTAGAACTGACTGTTAAACCTTTTTGACGTAGATACGTCTAGGCTTTTGTTTGGGAGTCATATCGTGCAAAGTGGATAAAGGCTCTCTTGCGGCAATAATTGGTACTACATCGAGCTTTGGAAGGGTGAGGGGAGGGGTGTCAGGGGAGCACAGGGTTAGGCGAAGGGAGTGAGAGGCGGGGCGGTGAGAGGGAGGGAGGTTGAGTGGATGTGGATGGGAGCTTGACTGTAGCTCTTGATTGTACCTACATAGATGTATTCACGTAAATCTTACGACTGTCCGTATCAAGGATACCAACCAGGGGATTTTTATTCGTTAGAAGACATATTATTATGATCCTAGATTTGATTCCTTAGTTTTATCTGACCCATGTTGCAAACTGACCCATGTTGCTATACTGTGCTCTGAACCGACTCTGACATGAATAAGTGTCAATTGCACCATCTTACTATAATAACTATGACAAAATGTGCTCGTCTCACTCTAGCAAATATTGTAGAGAGCAAAACGCGTATATTCATTCGGTTATGGTTACATTAGGTGGTGCAACACACCCTGTCAGCAAAACCACGGTTTTCACTGAGAACTAAGACGGAATAAGTATCTCATTTCATAGGAAAATCGTGTTGTACATATTATTAAGAGAAGTACCATAGTTTCTACAATGATAACATTGAGAAAAAGGTTGTTGGTGACCGCAATTAGTGTATTTGTTATACGCCAACACCAATATTTTCCGGATTAAAGGATGAGCCTTGGATTGCTTGTTCTATTGTAACCTAATTACTTACCTTGAACCAGAATCGAATCGCGCTGCGATTACTTGTAACTGTCTTTTAATTTTTGCCACTCGGAAGAACGCTAGCTCCCATATAGACTTTAAGGGCACTGCATGTTATCCTACGTCAAGCACGTCAGTCCGACCAAATTTATGGTCCGATCACATCCGACCACATTTGTGGTCCGACTAGCGAAAATGCCAAGAGGATGCAAGGCAGACCTGTTGTGTTTTACTTATATAGGTACCTCCTATTTCTACGAATAGGTTTCATTCGTGTACTCTATCACGAACCTACTTTTCGCTCCGACTGTACAAAACCTGCCTGGTTGCGGATTGGCAGACCAACGTTTTGTGGACCTAGTAGGCCACAAAAATGCAAATTTCGTGTAACTCGATGACGTAGGATAACATGCAGTGCCCTTAAAGTCTAATATTAAAGATTATTATAACTCAATTTAAGATTATTCTTAGAGTCTAACTCCCAAGCTAGAACAATCCTTAATATGGGAGCTAAGTTAGACTATGCATATAGTATGCTTTATCAGCCTTGTAGTTTATTTTTATTCTTTAGTGATTAGTTTGTAATGTAATTAGGGTTTGCTCAATAAAATTTTATTATTATTTTTGTCGTATCTCTTTTTAAGACTCTCTCTTTAAAGATTGATTCCCTACCTCAGGGCCCTTAGCCAAGTATTTATTATTATTATCATTAATTAATAAGACTAGTGTATCCATTGGCTGCCGAAACATTATTAAGATGATAAGGTGCAGATGCAAAAAGAAGTGCGTCGGCCACAGATGCAGGTGCTTGCAGTGGCAACTTAAGTGCACGTAGTTGTGCGCTTGTGAAGGCAAATGTACATAACTGACAAAATATATTAACATGTAGGTATTTAGCACATATCTGGGTTCAGTCACTAGGTCTTCCATCTCCTGATTATTTTTTTTGGCAACAAATTAAATAATTCCCAAAATAATTGTTTATACCCCAATACACTTCAGACAAAATGGATGAATGTACACTAAATTTGCTGAACGTACACCAAATTTGGGTAAAAAAAAATATATTTTAAATTTAAAATTTAAAGCTGTTTATTTCAATCAAAAACAAAAATAAAATTACAAAAAACCATGCGCTTAATTTTTATATTAAAAGAAAAGATTATGTGCGCAGGAAGAGCTCGCATCGCAGCGCGAGTGTAAATATTAAGCTAGACGTACATCGTTTCCACACTGCTACATAAAGTGCCATTTTAAGATAGCCTTAGTTTGCTTACCGTTTTTATTTTCAATTTTTAACAACATATCTTTTGGTAGTTCATTCAGCAGTATTGAAAGGATGCACCTCCAGTGTGTTTTGCCGTATACATTGTTATGTTGCGGCACATTAAAAAAAGGCATGTCAGGTACTTGACGAAGTTGACTAGGTCTTTCATATTTAGTTAACAATTCATTCTTATGTTTGTATTCAGAGATAACTGCTAACTTTATTTAGTCAAACACACTCAGAACTTTACAGTGCTTAAAAAGGCCCTCATAATTGTTTTTAAATGTATATTTTACTTTTAAAGGAACTATAGTTTTAAGGATTCTCAATTGTAATTGATATATATTTTTAAGTAGCATTTGTAGGTTCTATCATAGAATAGAATAGAATAGAATAGAATAGAATAGAATAGAATAGAATAGAATAGAATAGAATAGAATAGAATAGAATAGAATAGAATAGAATAGAATAGAATAGAATAGAATAGAATAGAATAGAATAGAATAGAATAGAATAGAATAGAATAGAATAGAATAGAATAGAATAGAATAGAATAGAATAGAATAGAATAGAATAGAATAGAATAGAATAGAATAGAATAGAATAGAATAGAATAGAATAGAATAGAATAGAATAGAATAGAATAGAATAGAATAGAATAGAATAGAATAGAATAGAATAGAATAGAATAGAATAGAATAGAATAGAATAGAATAGAATAGAATAGAATAGAATAGAATAGAATAGAATAGAATAGAATAGAATAGAATAGAATAGAATAGAATAGAATAGAATAGAATAGAATAGAATAGAATAGAATAGAATAGAATAGAATAGAATAGAATAGAATAGAATAGAATAGAATAGAATAGAATAGAATAGAATAGAATAGAATAGAATAGAATAGAATAGAATAGAATAGAATAGAATAGAATAGAATAGAATAGAATAGAATAGAATAGAATAGAATAGAATAGAATAGAATAGAATAGAATAGAATAGAATAGAATAGAATAGAATAGAATAGAATAGAATAGAATAGAATAGAATAGAATAGAATAGAATAGAATAGAATAGAATAGAATAGAATAGAATAGAATAGAATAGAATAGAATAGAATAGAATAGAATAGAATAGAATAGAATAGAATAGAATAGAATAGAATAGAATAGAATAGAATAGAATAGAATAGAATAGAATAGAATAGAATAGAATAGAATAGAATAGAATAGAATAGAATAGAATAGAATAGAATAGAATAGAATAGAATAGAATAGAATAGAATAGAATAGAATAGAATAGAATAGAATAGAATAGAATAGAATAGAATAGAATAGAATAGAATAGAATAGAATAGAATAGAATAGAATAGAATAGAATAGAATAGAATAGAATAGAATAGAATAGAATAGAATAGAATAGAATAGAATAGAATAGAATAGAATAGAATAGAATAGAATAGAATAGAATAGAATAGAATAGAATAGAATAGAATAGAATAGAATAGAATAGAATAGAATAGAATAGAATAGAATAGAATAGAATAGAATAGAATAGAATAGAATAGAATAGAATAGAATAGAATAGAATAGAATAGAATAGAATAGAATAGAATAGAATAGAATAGAATAGAATAGAATAGAATAGAATAGAATAGAATAGAATAGAATAGAATAGAATAGAATAGAATAGAATAGAATAGAATAGAATAGAATAGAATAGAATAGAATAGAATAGAATAGAATAGAATAGAATAGAATAGAATAGAATAGAATAGAATAGAATAGAATAGAATAGAATAGAATAGAATAGAATAGAATAGAATAGAATAGAATAGAATAGAATAGAATAGAATAGAATAGAAACGTTTATTTGCAGAGATACTTACAAAATACAAATTCCAGATCTTATAGAAAAATAGTCTTAGTATCTAGTCTGCGAAACAGGCATGCAAATATTTATATAAATGAGCAATAGTCGTGCCTATCACTTATTATTCGTGGCTTTATACTCTCTATACTCCTTTAGGCTATAAAAACAATGTTCCATTAACCATTTAGTCACTCGTGTTTTTAACATGTTTCCATCTAATTGTTTTATTTCAACTGGTAGTTTATTATATATCTCTATACACATATTGAAAACATTTTTCGTATAAATATATTTATTACATGCTGCCTTATGTAGTAAGTTTAAATATTGAGTTCTTTTTGGCCTAGCTGGCCAGTCCATAGTTGATAACAGAGTCCGCTAGCGCCATATACAGTAGTCTTAGCGTGTTATATGGTAGTTTGGCTATAGTTTAGCTAAAATACTCGTAACTCTAAGTTTGTTACACACAAGATCTACGTGATTAGCCCAGCAGAATCTGTTATCAACCAGTAGACCAAGGTACGTATGAGATTGTACAATATCTAAAGGTTTACAATTACAGCAGTGAGTGCGTACAGCTATGTTCATGAGCAATAATTTATGGTGATTGTAGGGTTGACTTTAGGTAAGGAGAATGAATGTGCATTACTTTAGTTTTTTGATAGTTTATTGATAACCCAACATCATGAGCCCATCGACACAGCTGATCAAAATCTGCCTGTAACATTTATTGCGCTTCTTTTAGGTTCTGATTTGCGGCTATGAGACATGTGTCATCAGCAAAGTGGTAGACAGAGCAGTGCTGGAATGTATTACAAATATCGTTTACATGGAGTAAGTAGGTATTTAGTTGGTCCCAGGATTGATCCTTGGGCCGTTCCATATGATGTAGGTATAGGATCGCTATACTATTCACCATTAATGCTTACCATGGTATACCTATTTAAATCGTTATTTCTGAACCATTCCAGCACTGGCCCCTGAATGCCATTTTGGTGTAACTTTTTATATAAAATATCATAATTTAAGGTGTCAAAAGCTTTACTAAAGTCAATCATTACAACCACCACATTGCTTTTACTATCTAAATAATTATTAAACTCGTCAGTAAAATGCGAGAGTAGTTGCGTAGTGCTTTTTCTTTTAGGAACCCAAACTGTTTATTATGAATAATGTAATTACTGGATAGAAAATCGTTGATTGACTTACCATAGTATTTTTCTACAATTTTGTCTAGGTATGATAATATAGTTATAGGTTTGTAATTGTTTGTATCTGGGTAAGTGCTTTTTTTACGAATCGGTCTTACTATTCCAACTTTTAGAGAGTCAGGATACGTAGAAGTGGAAATACAAGAATGTATAAGATGTGTTAACACTGGGATAATATCATAAGTAATATATTTAATATCCTTTGCTCTAATTTTACCAAAACCTGGGTTTTTATTTTCATCAATTTGTCTTATAATTTTGGCCATAGTTTGGTTATTTATTTTGTTTATTTTTAGTGACACTTGTGGCGTGTTTTGGTAAGATTTTTCATCCAGCAATGGCACAACACAAGTACATAGGACCTTTTTAACATTATTATCAAAGTCATTGGCAAATTTTTTTGATAACTTTTCAGCTTTCATCTCAAAAAATCTCAACAAAATATCATCTATCGCCTTTACTAATCTCCCTGTCAATCTGTTTATTAAACTCCACATTTTCTTCTTATTTATAAAAGTATCACAAATCTCCTTTTTAATGTTATTATTTCTAGCTTTATTAATTAACTTATTAGTTCTATTTCTATATTTTTTATATATTAATTCGTTATTTTTGTTACTCGGATCAGTAAGAAAAATATCCAAAAGTTCTTTCTTCATATCAGTCATTTCTACAAGTTTATTACTTATCCACTTACATTTTTCTCTTTTGTTAGTATTTATTCTGGTTTTAATAGTACATTTATTATATATTGTATGGAAAGTTGTATTAATATATTTCGTGATTTCATTAAGGTTACTGGCTGCGAGTGCAGGACCCCAGTCGATCTAACACAGCTCTTCCTTGATTCTAGTGTTATCAAGTTTACTTATTGTTCTGAGCGGGTTCAAGGAATCGTTGCTTATTATCGCAAGTCCTATAATGTAGTGATCAGCTGGTTTTCTTCACACGACTGCCGAGCAAACCGAGTGACTAATGTAGTTGTTATTATCTCTGCAAATATCACGGATGAACAAATAAATATGTTTGTATGTTTGTTTTTCAATTCTAGTATATTGAGATGTGCAATTTTCAAATCCTAAATTATATAAAGAGTTGAGATAATTGTTTATAGTGTTTTTATTCTGTGATTTTTTCGACAAAATATCTATATTTATATCTCCAACTAGCACACAATTACTGTTAGAGGGAAACCTTGAAAGTACGCACACTAGCTCATTTATGAAGGATAACTTGTCCAAGTTTGGGGGTCGGTAAATCACACATATATTTGCTACATAACCAGAAACACATTTCACTACTCCACATAGGCACTCACACTTTTTCGTCGTAATTGGGTTACTTATAAATGTTACGGTAATGTGAGCGTAGACAATTATGCCACCTCCTTTTCTTTTGCTACGTAGCTCCGTGTACATTGAATACCCGTATCTGGGTATCTGGTTCGGTTAGGTTGTGTTAGGTTATCTTGCGACTACAACGCACGAACCGAGCGAGCGGAGCGAGCGTGCCGCGGCAGCGGCCGGCGAAGTGCCAGAAGCAAATTTGGTATACATTCATCCATTTTGGTAGACAAAATTTGGTGAATATTATTTGGTAAAAATTTACTCTTTGGTGGCACTTTAATACACAGCCATTTTTTTTTATTAAACTAATTAGTAGAAATTGTTTGTTACTGCTTTTAGACGGCACAACAGAGACTAAAATAAAACTGAATAAAAAAAAAAGTTCAAGCATGTTTTTTTTTGTTTTCAGTTGACCATGGCAATCGTACCTGGCTATTTCGTCTCTCATTCTGTCTCGAACGCCTCAGCTCAGATCAGACTACGCTAAGATGTTGAAGAACACGCAAAACTAGAAGCTGATTGAAGAATCATTCAATCACTGGCAAGCGGCCTGGATGAGCAGCCTACTGAGTGTTTTTTATTCAGTAACATTTTACGTTGTTTGTCTCTTTTTGGATTCATCTGTCTGGATGTTTTTGTCTTTACTTTACTTTGACACAGTCTCTTTTTTCTGTGAATTTTGAATTTTGTTGTCTTTTGTTTGATTTTATATTTTAGGTTAATATTCTTTACGTTACTTTTGCTTCATATTTATAATTACGTTTGTTTTGATATTTTTAATTCATTCTTTTTATATGATCATAATTTTTCATACAAACATATGACACTTTTGTTAGATTAAAAAAATTTGAAAAATAAAATGATAATTTTGCCATTTACATCTTCGATTTGAATAATTTAAAATTATCCTTACCTCTTTGAATATTATAACAATTTCATTTTAATTAAGTAATTCCTTACATTTGTGAATTTCGAGATTGGTACTTACATCATCTTTCTGTTTGATTAAAATATTTTTATTTTTCTGTTTTAAAATGTAAATTTTGGCTGATATCATCATTTCATATAAAAATGTCTTTGATTAATATATTATTACATGCATGAATTTATATTTGGTATAATTATGAAACAAGATGTGGATGTGATGTCCCGCTCCAGCCAGAGCCTTCCTAAGGCAGAATATTTCAAAGAGACAATACAATTTATGGCAATATTATGTACGGTTTTCAAGCCACCAAATGGCCTCTGACTTGGCTAAATGACTACTATTTTTGACAGTAACCGGGACCGTTATCATGCTTCGAAAAGCACGTTTACCCATTAAACGTGCTTTTCGAAGCATGAACACGCTATAGTTCTTATGCCACTAGCGTCACCCATCCTGAACACCGCCAACGTTGCTTAACTTTCGTGATCGAAGAAAGAGCAATAAACGAGTGTTTTATTACCACTCGGTCACGAGTGCTTCGGGAAAACACAATTAATGATAAAGTCACTAAGATTTCAACGTACAGTCCAAACCCGAACCCAAACCCAATTTTTTGTCTAGAAAAAATCATTATGGATACCCAATTGCTGGGAGAAACGGCAGGCTTTTGTCAGACTCCACTGACTAAAACTCCCTGGTGACCATCCTCGGCGCAAGATGGGTAGTTCTAGGATTTCCTTAGAAACGCGACTGTAAATGTAGCCAGAATGACGCTGCTGTCCAATTTCCAGTTCAAGATCTTTAGTCGCCTTTTTGATTACTAAAAGAAAAATATTGAGGTACAGTCAAATTTCGATAAACCTAACCCCCCAATAATTAAAATTGAAATTTACGTTCTGGAAAGCGCCATCTATTGAGTAAGTTGAACTGTGCTGAAACCTGATCTGGGCTCCAACAAACTCGTAACTCGGTCACATCATTTTATGAGGGCGTTGGGAGTGCGCGTGCTCGGGATGTGGGCTTGCCGGCTTCCTTAGCATCGGCACATGGGGCTGCGGGCCTTGTCGCTAGCTTACTTTCTACGGATGGTGACAGGGCAAGCATCCCCTATGTGTCCGATGCTTTGACAGCGTGGTTGGCTCTCAACTCGGGGGCGCCTGCTCCCTCGAACCCGCATAAGCAACGGTCTTGGGATGAGGAAAATATAACGTTCTTGACGAAAATCAATTCGGGTTTAGGAAAAACCGCTCCACAACGCTCGCGGTATATACTTACGTACAAAAGATTCTAAATCATATAAATAATAAGTACAATGTAGTTGGACTTCTACTAGACCTTAGCAAAGCATATGATTGCGTTTCACATGAAATTTAAATATCAGATTTATATGACTCAGGAATCCGGGGAGTCGCGTATGAATGGATCAAATTACCTAAAGGACCGCAAACAATACGTACAAGTAGACCACTACGACGAAGCCAGCCAAACAGTAAGCACAGTTCAATCAGAGGTGAGGGGGGTGACGGGATCCATACCCCAGGGCAGTGTCCTTGGCTGTTTACTTTTTTTGGTCTATATTAATAACTTACCTAAAATACTGGATGTCGAATGTGTGCTATTTGCGGACGACATATCGCTAATATTTAAATTCAACCAAAACGAAAACCACACACAAAAAATATGCGATACTTTTCAAACAATAATTAACTGGCTTGCGGGAAAAAACTTAAATATTAACTTTAAAAAGACGAAATTAATATAATACAATACATACATAATACAGCTCGGAAAAAAATAAATCGAGGAAGTACAAAAACATACCTTGCTAGGCATGTGTCTGGATAGCAGTTTAACCTAGAAAGCTCACGTTGCAATCACTAAAACTAATTATCTAGATTCATATACGCACTAGAAATTCTTAAAAAAAAAACCAACTTTGAGACCGCGTTATCGGCTTATCATGCGTATGCACAGGCATGGCTTCGCTACCAAGGAACTCTCTTACCGAGAGTTCGCTACGGAACTAACCTGTGGGGAAATTGTTCGGCAGCGCACAACCTTTTTGTTATGCAAAAAAATACATACGTGTGCTCGTTAACATCAAACAAAGAGACAGCTATAGGCGACATTTTAAAGAATGAGAAATTCTTACACTATGCCTTCCCTTTATATCTTAGAAACAGCCTTATTCGTTCGTAGAAATATACACTTGTTTACAACAAAACATGAAGCAAAACCGGAACGCAATCTCAGATCAAAATATAAACACCACCTCGTACCCCCCATCAAATATGGAAATATTTAGAAAAGGCCCATACAACTCTGCTATAAAATGGTCATCATAAATGACATGAATTCAGCTTAAAGTATGATGAATTCACTTAAAGTAGGGAGCATACTGATGTCATCAAAAAGCACATTGATACTACTGTACGGTGCATGCATCACGTACATTGCAGTTTTCATAAACTTAGCATTTTTACTCGAACTAACCCAATTTAGGTCAACACCACGTCAGTCCGCAACTAACACTCATCGCGTGCACTCATATAATTCTATCAACCAAATTAGCAATAAATACATCGATATCATAATCAATCTATCATTTGAAAGTCCGTACGGAAACACCGTACAACTTTATGGTCCTTCGAGGATCTCGTGTGTGTGTGTTAAATCGTCATTTCGTCGAGATAATTCGCCGCGCGAGGTGAACTAGCAAGCATATCACTGTAACGTGGAACTTGTGACGTCACTTTCATCGTTCACAATATCACGCATCATCAATCAACACGATCATCATCATCATTAAGCATCATCATCAGCACCCAGCAATATCATCAGCATATACAGCATAAGTACAGTTTGGCTTTGTGTTATTTTGTTTTATCTTGTACGGTAGCGAATCGGTCTGCCGGCCTCCCACAAGCGGGTCTCACCGGTACGATTGAGAAGGCGCTAATACCTACAAGGTTCGCAAAGGCACAGAGCTAAATATCAGCTGTTTCTTGTATAACATTTTATCAACAACTTATCAAGCAAGATGGAAGACATCATTATGAATCAATTTCAGCTTATGGAATCGATTGAAAAAGTTTTCATCAACTTCAGCAAGGATGGGCCTGACCGTAGGATGTCCAGCAGCATCCAAAGAAGGTTGACACTACTAGAAACCCTTTTCAAAGAGTTTCACGGTAACAACGAGCAACTTCTTGATTATCAGGATATGGATCATGATTATTTCGTAAAGCAATGTTATCAAAGAACTAGGCAGTTCTATGTTACCCTAACTTCTTACCTGTCAGATTATGCGAAGCATGTGGAAAATCCTGAAACTGTGCCAAAGCCGGTCACGCCAAGGTTTTTTAAACTCACCCAGCAAGCAACAACAACAGCATCTCCGTTGGTGGCAGGAGTGGCTTCGCCATCAATTCAGCCGTTACCAGCGACGGAAACACCAGCATCGGCAGTGGGGTCTCCCATGGTCCATCATGAGACAGCGAGACCAGGACACGCTGCTACGACCATCAAACCAAGCCCTGTGCCTTCTCCAGAGTTGCTGCAGGTTCCTATCAACCCCGTTTCTCAACCTAAATATCAAGTAACCCAGCAGGCCGACGTTCAACCTATAACTGCGGCCGACTTTAGCAATCTACTAGCAGCACTTCAAAGTTAACTTGACGCAGGCAACTCAAGTAAGTTTGAAGCAAGCAATAAACTTGATGAGATGCTCCGTAAGCAGAAGAGCAATTTCAAGGCCTTTTCTCGCACCGTCATTAACATCGACTTCAACTCCATCTCAGAAAAATGGGAGTTCGAAGATATATTAAAAAATATCGAAGCCCGCTGGACTACAATCGACTCACTTCACTGGGAGATCGACAGCAACCTTTTTGAAGAAGATAGAGAGTATGAGCAATCGTTCAGCAGATACGAAAAACAGTACAATGAGGTCAAAAAGGTCTTGAATCAAAAAATGGGGTCAGCATCGTATAAAACTTATTCGACGCCGACTATGGACATCCCTACCTTCAACGGCGACTATCATAAATGGGTTTCATTCAAAGACCTGTTTAATGAATCCATCCACAGCAACCGCTCTATTTCGAACGCGCAGAAGATGCAGTTCTTAAAAAGCAAGGTTAAAGGAGAGGCAGAGAAGTTGATACAGCACCTAAATATCAGTTCTGAAAACTATGTTGTGTGTTGGGATATTCTAAATCATAAATACAACAACAACAAGTTAATATTCAGCTCACATATCAATATTCTTATGTCTCTACCAATCATGCAGCAACAAGCAGCTTCGTTCATCAAGAGAATGCACGACACAGCCAAAGAGTGTCTAAACGCAATAAAAAACCTAGGTGTAGACACCACCACCTGGGACCCTTTACTAGTCCACATCCTGTCGCAAAAACTGGACGCCGAAACTCATAAGGACTATATCGAGTCGATCAACAACCCTAGAGAGTTACCATCATTAGCCGAATTTTTCGAGTTCTTAGAGAATAAATTTACATCACTCGAAGCCTCGAAAAGAAAGCAAGATAGCATTACGCAAAAATCGACAGTACAAAGTCCATCGTTCGGCACCAAGCGATTGCATCATAATCAGCAAAGTCACAATTACAGCAAACAATCAACGAGTAACGCTCATAGCAGCCGACCTTTTGCTAAAACTTTCTTTGCGTCATCAACTACTACTTGCCCTCATTGCAAAGGCGAACACGGAATTTTTATATGTAAAGAATTTATGGAATTGCCAAATGAAATGAAATTAAAATCAATCAAGCAAATGCGACTTTGTATAAATTGTTTATACGATCACAAAGGAAATAAATGCATTTCAACAAAAACATGCAGAAAGTGCAACGCGCAGCATAACACAATTTTGCATGACGCATTTATCAAATCAACAAAACCGCCAAAACAACCAACGGAAAATGTGCATGTTTCTCAGAATGAAGAAGCTGAAATTTTATTAGCCACGGCAAAGGTCAAAGTACTCGCAGCCGACGGTACATATCACAGCATGCGAGCTCTTATCGACCAAGGCTCACAGATCTCGCTTATCACCGAGAACGCAGCACAGAAGCTTGGACTACCTAGACGTCGGTGCAAAGGCGTTGTTTTCGGCCTAGGAGCCCAAGAAAATAACTGCAAGGGAGCAATGGTGATCACAACATCGTCAATACATAGTGATTTCACGTTCAACGCTAACGTGGTCATCATGAAAAATTTAATTAATAATCTTCCCAACACAACATTTAAAAAGCCAACATGGAATCACATCCAGAATATCACGCTAGCAGATCCTGAGTTCAACGTCAGCCGCCCAGTCGATCTACTTTTGGGCGCCGATATCTACTCTCTTATAATGCTGGGAGGAATTATCAAGGGCGATCACGAAGCACAGCCTATGGCCCAGCAAACACATCTCGGATGGTTACTATGCGGCAAAGCTATCACCTATCAATGTAACGTCATCCTAAATAACCTAAATGACATACAAAGATTTTGGTCTATAGAAGATATCGACGATAACTCAATAAATATGTCAAAGGAGGATTATTATTGCCTACAACAATATCAAGAGCAAACGACGCGCCAAGCAGACGGTCGTTACATCGTAAGACTCCCTATGAAACCTGACACCTCAGAAAAATTAGGAGAGTCTAAACAAAGAGCAATAGCACAATTTCTTCAGTTAGAGAAAAGGTTCAACAAAAATGTGAATATAGCAGAAGGCTACAAATCGTTCATACACGAATACATTAATCTAGGTCACATGCACCGAACGAGTGGCGATGACACTCACACACACAAGTGTTATCTAACCCATCATTGCATCTTACGTGATTCCACCAACACTGCTCTTCGTGTCGTTTTTAATGGGTCATCGCCTACGTCATCGGGTCATACACTGAACGACCTCATGTACAGTGGACCTAACTTACAGCAAGACCTTTTATCACTCATACTAAAGTGGAGACAGTATGAAATAGCATTCACTGCCGACATAGAAAAAATGTTCAGGCAAATTCTAGTACATCCTCAAGATCAGTCTCTGCAGAGAATCATATGGAGAGATAACCCACAGCAGTGGCTACAAGAATACAACTTAGCAACCGTCACTTATGGTACGAAAGCAGCTCCTTTTCTGGCCATGATGACACTAAAACAATTAGCAAAAGATGAAGGTCACAAATACTCATCTTCAGCAAAGCAAGCACTGGAAGAAGACTTTTACATGGACGATCTTCTAAGTGGAAGCAACAGCATCGCCTCAGCGAAGCAGCTACAAGCGGATTTAATTAATTTACTTAAGTCCGGTGGTTTCAACCTACGCAAATGGTCCTGTAACAAACCTGAGCTACTCGTACTACAGGGTGTTGAAACTACAACAAATCAGCAAACATTTAACTTCAAGTATCCAGAGTCCACGAAAACCCTGGGATTACGCTGGAATCCACGAGAAGATCAATTTTCATTCCAAATCAAACTCAACCCAGCATCACCGAAGCCACTAAGCAAAAGAGCTCTCTTATCGGAAATATCAAAAGTTTTCGATCCTCTTGGATGGCTTTCTCCAGCAACCACTACACTGAAGTTATTATTCCAAAAAGTATGGCTACATAACGTCCAGTGGGATGCAGAGCTGCCAAACGAATTCAGCATGGAATGGCAAAAAATAAGAGTTGATTTGGAAAATATCAATGAAATCAAAGTACAGCGATGGCTGCAATGCAATGACAGAGATAAAATCGAGCTACATGGTTTTTGCGACGCATCGACCAAAGCCTATGCTTGCGTAATTTATTGCAAGATAACTAAGCAAGAACAACCTGAGAATGATCAGTACTTACCGATCATCGCAGCAGCGAAAGCAAGACTCGTGCCTCTGAAGAAATCCGTATCTTTGCCCAGACTTGAATTGATGTCCTGTTTACTATTATCAAAGCTAATGACAACAGTATTAAAAAGCTTACCCAATCATATCATCAAAATATTCGGTTGGACTGATTCTACAGCAGCATTGGGCTGGCTTCAAGGCGATACGAACCGCTGGAAACCTTTTGTAGCGAACAGAGTTGAGCAGATTAAAGCAATCATGCCGCCCGAATGCTGGCGTTACGTCAAATCGGCCGAAAACCCAGCTGACTGTGCCAGCCGAGGAATCACAGTTAAACAACTACAAGTTCATCCGTTGTGGTGGACCGGACCAACCTGGCTAACATCATTCACGCCTGAGAAGCAAGAAAAACACCCTGTATATATCACTGACCTAGATATGAAAAAGTCAGCGCAAACAAACGTTGCTACAACAAGTGCAGATAACTTCATAAGCGATATTGTAAACAAACAAAGCAACTTCATGCGAGTAACCCGAGTTCTAGCCTGGGTATTACGCGCGGTGTCACGTACGAGTAACAGACCCAAGCAAGCATATTTATCAGTGGACGAGCTATCTGCAGCAAAGCGAAAAATCATACTCTATTATCAGAACCAAACCTTCAGAGACGAAATACAGAGTCTTACAGAACAGAAAAGCATCAGCAGGAAGAGCAAAATTATCAACTTAAATCCGTTTATAGATCAAAACGGATTGTTAAGGGTTGGGGGACGAATAAAAAATTCAAACATCCATGAGGACATGAAAAATCCATTCATCATTACAGACGAAGGTCATCTGACGAACTTGCTGGCACGCAGCAAGTGGCAACAACCACAGCCCAATCAGAGAAAAGGAGATGTTGTTATCATCCACGATGCCAACTTACCTGCAGGGAAGTGGTTACTCGGTAGGGTAGTCGATGTACATCCTGGAAAAGATGGGCACGTAAGAGTGGTGAGCGTCAAAACCCAGAACGGTATTATACAAAGACCCGTTATAAAATTATCAACATTGCCCGTGAACAATGAAGCACCACCTACAAACAAAGCGAAACAACCTAGTCAGCAAAAAGGATCAGATATCAAATCACCAAAAGAAACATCGACTACAAAATCACCAATTTCCAATCTAGCAACAATAGCTATCACTCTACTTACCCTAATGTTCGTGTCACCAGCTCACTGTGCTTATAACATAACACAGCTGAAAAATAATCAAAGCATCTATTTTGACAAGATCTCAGACATGCACCTTATCAGAGACGAGCAGAAGCTTATCGTCTATTATGACATGACTCCATACTGGAACGGCAACAATATACTATCAAAGTACGTAGAGAGCCTAGGAAAAGTATGTTATAAAGACAAACCATCACTATGTGACGTAATCCTGCTACAGCTACGACACGGCTACGAGGAACTTGAACACTACAATCACATGTTGCTCGGTCAGCAAGCTACGATACAACCAACACGTGTTCGACGCGGTCTTATCAATGGAATCGGAAACATAGCCCGATCGCTATTTGGCGTACTCGACGACCAATTTGCCGAACAATACACGAAAGATATCAAATTACTAAGATCGAACCAAAAGCATCTAGCATTACTATGGAGAAACCAGACCTCTTTAATAGAGGCAGAGCATAATCTTTTACAAAGAATGGAAGAAACCATAGATAAACAACATAAAATTATCAATCAACATATAATCACTTTAGAAACCATGGCAAACTCCATGAAGCAAGACATACAAAAAATTGCAAATAGCAACGACTTTGCTTTATCAGCGATCATTGCAAACAGTATTTTGCTGAATCTAAAAAACATACAAGGAAGCCTACTTAACACCATAATGGACCTTTATCATGGATCATTCAACATTCACCTTATCACTCCAGAACAATTTCAGGGTGAATTGAACGTAATATCAGGCCAACTACCAAAAGATCTATCATTACCTATCAACAATCTTCTAAGTGAGTTGCCGAAAATTTACCATCTATTGAAGGTCAAGGCAAAAATGACGAAAGAATATTTCATCTTCGAAATCAGAATACCACTAGTGGCTAGAGATTATTATGAGATATATCAACTTATTCCTGTTCCGCACAAAAATCAAGAAAACATGGCTATTATAGTACCGATATCAGATTACATAGCCATCAATTTACAAAAAGACTCGTACTTTACTATGACCCTACATGATCTGCATACATGTAATCAGTACGATGATAGCACTTACCTGTGCCCACTTCGGCGACCTGTGCACCACATGGCGTCCGATAAGAGCCTTTGCGCAACGGATCATGTATCAAAACAATGTGCAACTGACACCGTGCCTTGTAAAACCACGTGGTCGGAACTACATCAAGTAAACACACAGTTATATTCATGTTGTGGAGCATGCACTATTAGAATCATATGTGGGAATCAAGTTACGGCAGAGCACCAAAGTGGAAGTGGAATTATTTCACTCAGTGAAGGATGTATCATCAGAAGCGAAGCCTTCACAATATATTCTCATAGACAACAAAACAACATCCTCAAGGTCGAATCAGATGTCCTGACAGTTGAGGTACCATCTATCAATCACATCATAGAACTCCCTCTTCCAATCATCAATGAGACAAGCCTATCACTGCTACAGAACACTAATCATACCAGTTTCCACTATCAACTTAAGCAGATGGGAGAAAAAATCCAGGAAATGAAAAATAAAGCAGATGACGTTCTAGCAGAAAACACTTCCGCACATGACGTCACACAAAATGTGCTCATTTATATCATATTAGCAGCGATCATTTGCACGAGCGCGGCATATACATGGCGCACGCGCTGCTCTCGACCGGCCGCCATCGCCGCGCCCCCCGCACCCCTCGCCGACCTCGCGCCGCCGCCTGCCCCCGCCCGCTCGGCGCGGAACACGGCGCGGACCACCGCGCGGCCCTCGGTGCAATCAAGCAGGTCTGCCCCTCAACAGCAAGAAGCGCCCCGCGTCCTCACGATCACGACAGCGGAACCCGGCGTGCCTTATGACGACACTACTGATGACGAGACAACAAACCCTCGTTATGCGCGTATTAAAAAATAATTTAAAATCATAAATAATTATTTGTTATTGTAATTAAATTTAGAATAATTTAAATTAATATTGCCATGTTATCTAAATCAATCAACATGTAATGTAATCAGCACATTATCATGCATCAGCTTTATCATATCATACTCATCTGTCCTTCCATCCCCTTCCTCTCCCGGAGCATGTACGGTGCATGCATCACGTACATTGCAGTTTTCATAAACTTAGCATTTTTACTCGAACTAACCCAATTTAGGTCAACACCACGTCAGTCCGCAACTAACACTCATCGCGTGCACTCATATAATTCTATCAACCAAATTAGCAATAAATACATCGATATCATAATCAATCTATCATTTGAAAGTCCGTACGGAAACACCGTACAACTACTGTTGTTGATGATAACGCTATTTAAGATGACGCGTCACCATGAATCTTAATTACGTTTCCTACTATTTATATTTCCTTTCCTCATACCTCGAGTTATGTCCTGTTACTTTTCCTACAATTTTTCAATGACTCCCTTATATCTCCGGTTCATCATCATCATAACATCCCATGAAAAAAAAAACGTCCACTACAGGACATAGAGCTCCCTCCAGAATTCTAGCTAATGCTGGAAAAATGCGTTACGGCTGGCACCATGGACCGCGGTTGTAGGTGACCGCAGTAAGTTAGATGTAAGATACAAAGGAGGATGCTGCTGCCCATCCTCCTGTTAACCCTTAGTCGCCTCTAATGACACCCACGGGTATGTATGGGTTGGTACTATTCTTTGCCAGCACCACACGGGGCCGTTATCTCCGGTTATGTTTTACTAATTATAACATACTTACCTCTTATTTCGGGTTATTTCATATTATTTTTCCTACTACGAGTGTGTAGCGATGATTTCCTCATATCGCCGATTATGTCCTATTAATTCTTCTGATACGATCCTCTTATTTTCGAGAATCCAATACAGTCCCTTCCTTTTAAATGTTGATAGGTGACAATGTATTTTTATATTTGTTAATCGACATGGTCACCTTTCAATATTTAAAAGAAAGGAACTATACTGGAGTCTCAAAAATAAGTGGAGTGCTGTAGAAAAAATATTTGGAAAAGTAAAAAAAAACAGGAGTCAGAGTCTATTATAGTTTTTTAATAAACTAAGAGATAAATACGAATACATTAATCTTAATAACAACACGCAGACCTACTCTCCTTTTCAAGGACTTGACAGCTTTTCCAACGCCGACTGGACGACACCTGCACAGAAACGTTTTAAAATTAGAAAAATGCCTAAATAGATTCACATTATAAAACGTGGCTTGACAAAATATATTATTTTTTGTAGTCTCATACAAAAACATCTCTAAAAAGCCAAAAATGTCACGTTGTATGACCTACTTATTTATGTTTGTTAGGGTTTATTGTTTGGGTTCAGTTTTATGGACCGACTAACATATATAATATAAATAAAGTCTAATAATAGAGAAGGTACCTATTTAAAGTGATGTGGTAGGTTGCAAGGTCGATGACCGACCTCACCAACCCTGGAGTCAGAGTAATTGAACCGCCAAAGGCCTTTGACATGGCTCTTTTACGACTACATCCGTAGATAAGAGTCGGGACCAACGGCTTAACGTGCCTTCCGAAGCACGGAATCATCTAACTTTTCGGACAATCAGGTGATTCATCCTGCAATGTCCTAACCAAATTGGGGAGGTCACACAAAGGGTTTTTTTTACAGTGTCCCCACCGAGAATCAACCCTGAACCTTCGGATCGAGAGCCGAGCCCTCTTACCACTAAACCACGTAGGCTATTAAACTAAAAACAATAAAGGAAGTTACCTTTTTTAATCCAGATAGGTTGTCCTTTTTCGTCCAACTTCCTTGGTTGGCCTTCCCTCTGCTGATTAATTCGATATGGTATTCGCCTGAAACAAATTTATAATTTTAGTAGCTCTTACTAAATTACATATGTGAAATATATTTTAACCTTCTCAACAACCATGATAAGTAGTAAAGATGAGCAATAACTTACTAAATGGTTTCTGTTGGATTCCTCATAATAAATGGCTGCTTCCCCCATGAGTTCAGTGGTATCCCCAGGCAGAGTGTCACCACCCTAAAATACACATAATATTGTACCTGTATTTAATTTGAGTATTACAAATCAATTTCTTATAAACAAACAGTGTAATTTTGGCCATGGCAATGAATTAAGAATGAATGAATGATTAAAAATTAAATAATCCCTTAGATCTTGGACACTATTTTCGAGTCAAGACAAATGCAACGAGCTCAATCATGACAGCTTTGCTAGATAGAACCTTCTATTATTGGTAACCACGGCCGCTCGTCGGTGGAAATACTTTGACCTTGAGCGGGTCTCTGATTTCGGGTGTTTGTAGCGTAGCGCTAGTTCAGCTTACACTGGTTTTGATCCCACATGCTTGCTGCCGTGCATACTAGAGATATTAACTAACTAGATACACAATGCCCCCCCTGACACAACAACAAATACCTACGTTCAATGTTCATCACGCTAATAAGTTTACATCATAAATATCATGTCAGTAAATTGGTCAGCTTACCTTCAAAACGTTGAGTTATATATTTTGCCCATTTCTCCCGGACCACCTACATATGGCACTGCCGTTGCTTGTCGTAAGTTCTTGTAAAAAACTTGAAAAATAACTTGATATTATCGAGCTGCAATAATATATAACTTGATATTATTGCAGCTCGAAGCCAGATCATCTCGAGTCAACGGCAGCACCAAGATTGTAACGGTCCCTAACAGCCTAACGGCTAGTAAATCGTATTTATATATGAAAGTGTGTATAAGTTTAACTGATTATTGATGTATGTATATCTTCATGTGGTTGTGTCTAAATTTCTAATTATCATAGCTGAACCTAAAGGGAAATCTAAAGAATCTTATCTTATCTTATTACGTGGGGCCGAGATCCTTGTTGGACCTCAGAGCACTTCGACCCTATGGGATCTTTTGTGCTTCCCCTGCCTTATTGCTCCTGTGATCTTCCGCTGTCTCCGAATATGCTCGTTATGAGCTTCGATATAGATTTCAGCGGAAGGAGCCTGTAGTCTTCTGGTGTCGGATAAGCCTGACCCAGAATCTTCATTCGCTTGTTAGCCAAAGCGTCGCATGTGCACATAAGGTGCTCCATGCGTTCGCTTTCTTCACCACATGCTCTGCAGGTAGTTGTATCCGACAGACCCATTTTGTGTAGATGATCTCTAGTGCCAAAGTGGCCGGTGAAAGCACCTACAATATTACGGGTCTGGTGCCTGCTTAGGTTTCTTAGATGTTTAAAGGAACCTACTTTTGTGGTCCCTAGAAATTTTTTCGAATGAGTAAGTCCAACAGTGTTTGCCCACTCAGTGCAGTGCCTTCTCTGGGCATGATCCTTGAGTGCGCTTCTGATGGTACTCCCTGATAATTCAATAAAAGGTTCAGGTCCGCAGAAGTGTTTCTCTGATCCCTCCCTGGCTAGTCTGTCAGCCGCTTCATTGCCCTCTACTCCTACGTGTCCTGGGACCCAAATCAGTCGTAATGTGTTGTGCCTACCTAACCTGTTAAGGGTTTGGATGGCATCAAGGACTATTTTGGAGTCTACTTTGTAGGATGTGAGAGCCTTTAGTGCCGCTTGGCTGTCACTGAGAATGTAGATATTTTGGCCGGTAGTGCCTCTGTCTAGGTTCTCTTTTGCACAGGCAATTATTGCATATGTTTCAGCCTGAAAGACTGTTGCATATATACCCATGCTTTGACTGTGTTCATATCCTTTGGTATAAACACCCGCCCCTGTACCTGACTTCATTTTTGATCCGTCAGTGTACCATGTCAGATTGTTCTTTTTTGAGGGATTCAATCCTTTATTCCAATCCTCTCTCGAGGGTATGTGGATCTCATAGAGTCTCTTGAACATGAATCTAGGCTGTGTTTTATCGCAGCCCATGGATGTAATAGTGTCAAGTTCTCTATCTGTGTCAAATTTTGTGTGTCGTGTTTTTGACAACAAGTCATTCCACAGTCCATGGGTTTTCAACCTATGGAGTGCACCTCTTGCCTCCAATTCCACGACTATATGCAGCGGTGTCAAACCAAGAATGTTTTCCAGCGCTGCCGTGGGGGTGGTCCTGAAAGCTCCAGATATGGCTATGCAGACAGTTCTTTGGAATTTAGCCAATTCCTGTCTGCACCCAATTTGCTTTGTTCTGGGCCACCAGGCTATACTGCCATATGTGATGATCGGTCGGATCACCATGGTGTACAGCCAATGTAATATTTTGGGCTTAAGCCCCCATGTCTTGCCATAGGTAGATCTACACATTCCAAAGACTCTTTGAGCTTTTCTTACAGTGTTGTCTACATGTGTTTTCCACGATAGTTCCTTGTCTAGTGTAACTCCTAGATATTTAACCTCCGTGGCCCATTTTAGTTGCGTCCCGTATAGAGAGAGCTGGCCTAAGGTCTCTAGTTTCCTCTTCTTTGTAAATGGTATCACAACAGTTTTTCCAGGGTTGATGGACAAGTGATGTCGTGTGCACCACCTTTCCACCTTATTGAGGGCTTCTTGCATGAGCTCCGAAACAGTTCTCACTACTTTGCCCCTCGCCAATATGACCAGGTCATCCGCGTATCCAACGGTGTAGTATGGTCCTGTGTTGAGTTCCTTTATAAGAGAGTCTATAACCAGGCACCACAACATTGGAGACAGAACCCCCCCTTGTGGGCAACCTTTGGTTGTCCTAGCATGGATTGTGTCTCCCATGAGCGTCGAGGTTATTACTCTTCCTTTGAGCATGCCATTGATCCACCTCCGTAGAGTAGGCTCGATGCTATGCTCTAATGAGGCCTCCTCAATTGATGCAAAAGTGGTCTTGTCAAAAGCTCCTTCTACATCGAGAAATGCCCCTATACATATTTCTTGAGTATCTAAGGCAGCTTCCACTCGACTTGTTACTGAGTGTAATGCTGTCTCTGTTGATTTTCCCGGCTGATAAGCACATTGGAGTCCATGAAGAGGTCTCCTTTTTAATGGTCCCTCTCGTATATGCCTGTCCACTAGTTTCTCGAGTGCCTTGAGAATAAATGACGATAGACTAATAGGCCTGAACGCCTTGGCATCCTCGTAGTCCGGTTTCCCAGGCTTGGGTATATGGATTACTTTTACTCGCCTCCAGGTTTTAGGGATGTACCCAAAGGCAATACATGCTCTATAGAGCCTTGACAGGTGTGGGGCGATAATATCAGCTCCCTCTTGTAGCAGGATGGGGTAGATTTCATCAGGGCCTGGAGTCTTAAATGGCTGAAAGCCTTTAATAGCCCATTTTATTTTGTTTTCATCTACTACCTTTTTGGCGACGTACCAATCGGTTCTTGAGGTACGAGAGTGTTGTTCCTCTAGACTAATGGGTTCGTCCTCGTCATTTCTGACTTCTTTTGATCCCGGAAAGTGTGTTCTAAACATTACTTCTAATGTATCCCTTCCAGAATCCGTAGTCTTCCCACTTTCATCCCTTACACAGGATAGTGGGTTTGCTTTGACTGTTGATAGGGCACGGAAGACTCTCATACTCTCAGGTAGAGATTCTATAATTTCACAGTGTCCCCTCCATGATTTCCTTCGTGCCTTTCGGATGGCCAGATTATAGCTTGTTAACTTCTTGGTATACATTGAGAAGTCCTTCTTGGCTTTCGCTTCGTTGAATGCCTGTCGTGTCTCCCGCCGTAGCTTTTCAAGCTCCGGGGTCCACCAGGGATCCTTTTTGCCTACCGTTTTATTTTCTGGACAGTTGTTAGTCCAGGCTACGGATAGCGCCTTTGTAATTTCGTCCGCTTCGAATTCGATATCTAGTACAGAATTAAGCTTACCTGAGAGGTTCCCTAGCTGTGTTTGTAGGTCCCTTCTAAATGAGCCCCAGTCGGTGTGTCTGGGATTCCTGCGCCGTACGACCTCGCTGAACTTACGTGTTTCGTACATAAATCTAAAGAAAGTCCTAACGCTACCTAACGCTTGTTCTGTAGTTCCTCAAGCCTATGTATTGGGATTGTTCTAATCGTAGGATGGCCGATTCAGTGTCTAGCAGCTTTTAGGACACGACGACGTGATCAACGAGTAACCCTTATCTGTTTGAGTGCGGAACATGAATAAGTTAAGTTCCTATACAATTAATTTCCTAGAATAAATGCATTGATTAGTATAAGCCTATAGGTACTGTAAATAATTTGTGTGAAAGGAAGCAGGCAGATCCAAAGGCTGTAAATGGTACATGAAAACATCAAAATTGCACATCTAAACTCCTCCAAGATTGATATTTGACTTTCTTCAAGAAAATTTAGTTTATTTTAACAGTGGAAAGGCCTGAAATACATCCAGTCCTTTTGGCTCAATCTTTCCATATAAATAAAGGTGTCCCTGTCCTGTAGTGGACGTTTCATGGGTTGTTATGATGATCTCAGGGAAAGATAGATATGCTCAAACAATTCAAATCAGACCGGCACGGGAAATCGTTCAAGGTGGATTGGTCGGATTTGAGGAGTAAATATTAAACATTCTTACCCGTCTGCGACTGACTTACTGATATGATGACTGGGTTGTCTGGACTGCTGCTGGCCTGGAATTGGATGCTCAGCTCCCCGCATCCTGCTGATGTGCATCAAATGGTTTGTAGCTTTTGGTTCCTGTTTGACATGGTCCATCGACCTCCTGTAAGGTTTAAAAAAAGATGAGACTAAGCCCCTAGAAGATTTAGCCACCCTAAGGATAAGGATTACTCTTTAAAAATATTTGTTTATTTTCTTACTCAACACACGTTTTGACGTTCAGAGTACTCGGAAGTCGCTATAACACAAAAATATTTAGTAAACCAATAATTTTCTTGACTAAGACCGCCATCGGTGGGCAATCTCGATGCGCTATTTAATGTCGAATTGATCCTAATTTACTATTTTGGGTGATGAAGTGCCCTAGGATCTTAGCTTCTGTCATTTGCAGCGTCGAAACTCGCGTGGAACTGCATATTTTCACTTTTTGTAGAATTTTCCTGTCATAGTGGTACTCCATCTTGTTCTCTCGACGTAGTAGCAGCAGGAAAAGGGCGATGTAGCTTCTATGTTCTACACTTTTCAAATTTTGAGAAACGAGCGCCCAAACCGACCAATCAGAGAGCAGCAATCCAGTAGGCCACGGCTAGCATCACCAATCCTACCCACTTCCTCTCACACATTTCTACGAGTATTTCCTATTTGACAAGTAGATTTTAACCAAAGAGGCTTTATAAGTCGTTGGTTCGCGGCCCTAGACGAGTATTTTCAAGCAATTATTTTGAGTAATAATGTATAATTAGACCTTTATTTTATTCACGAGTTGAACAAAAATCTATGATCATTTATATTAAGATTCCTATTGTATTATTACTCATTTTAAGACCCCTAAAATAGAATATACTGTATTATATTCTTCGTGTAATTCCGTGTCGGGCCATCGGCCCGTTACAGCACTAAATCGCGAATGAAATAAAATGGCGCAAATGGTGATCAGAGTAAATTTATGTCTACCGTCACAAAAAAAAGCAAGTAAACAGAATAAAGAATATGTAAACAGAGTTTACCTACCCTCAATATATTGCGAGAATGGCGACCACTGATCGATACTACAAGTATTTACCTATTTAGGTGTTCGTGCCTTCTCTTGAACCATATTTGAGATTACACTCCCGTATCTCAGCCCGTTTCACTCAGATTTCATATCTTGCAGAGCCCTCTGGCGACTATTTTGGTTACTAAGGTCCCCCCACGCCCGTCACAAGCGCCCGTCTGTTCTTTGATCAGTACGCTTTTGTATCTCAGCCGAGTAACACGTGCCTAGTGAAATAAAATTTTTCAAGTTTTCTCGTTCAGTTTTGAAACTAATCTTGCAAGCCGATCATCATCATTGCCCTAGCTTTGTTCTAGGCGACCTATCCTAGGGGATTTGACAATAGCACTGGTATTCTCAAAGAGCGACTGCTATCAGACCTCTGCAACCCAGAGAGAAGGTAAACCAAATCAAAACCTAGACAAGGTTTTATAAGGCTAGTGGCCAGCCTTGATGTCAGAGCCCCAAGCCGTCAAATGGCCTTTGACTTGGCTTAATTAGTATCATTGCCGACGGGATCAACGGCTTAACGCGCCACCCAAAGCACGGAAACGCTCAAGTTGTTGTGCTACTATAGTCTAGCTATAGCAATCTCCCGTCCGGGTTCTCACCACGGCCCACATTGCTTAACTTTCTTGATCAGAAAGAAAGAGTTACTACCAGTCGACCACAAGCGCTTCTCTTACACGTTAATTACAGAACATGGCAAGTACTTCCACAGTAATTATGGACGGTCTGCAGTCTAAGTGGCCTATGCATGTTGCCTCAATCAATGATCTTTGTCGCCTAACACAAAAACTTGTTGTTAGCTAATGGTCATCCTTTCATTTTGAGATTTATAATCAAAACAGACCAGGGCAAGTTAGCTTATCTCCGCTAAGCTATTCTCTCTTCAAACAAAATCATTTGTTTTGATGACTTGGACTTGTGAGAGGTCAGATTACCCGGTGTTCTTAAAATTGAGAGAACTTTATGTAGTTAATAGCATCAGACATTACCTTGCGAAATTCCATTATTACAATTTATGGAAAATATGTAGCAACCTCCAAAATAGATGCCATGCACTCACTTTTTACCGCTTGCTTGTCCGCAAATAAATGTGTAGGCAACAAACAAACAACAACACGACAAGGGAGGTAATCAAAATTATTAAAAAGTCACTTCGTAACCTCAAAATTAAGAAGATATAATGTTGCCTCAAAGGACGTTGTATCCAGAGTAGCACAGTGTGGCGCTTCAAAGCCGACACGGTTCATACTTAAACCACACACTGTTTATCCGTATGAGAGACGATTGTAACGTATCGTCCCTTTATTCCTTTGTTCTTACAGACAAGCGAAAATTTAAAGTCTTATACGTGGCTTACAGAATGATTCCTTGACAAGTTGAAACATAAGTACTAATAAGAAAATATGAATTTCCTTATCCCCCCACAAAATTATATCTTTGCTTGCATGGTCATAACGATTGATGTTAATAGTTTTGAATAATAATAACACAGCACACCTACCTTGGGAAGTACGTTCCCACTTTCTTCTGGTAGATAGAATGAGAGGGGGGGGGGGGGCAATAAAAACTACCATTCCAACAAGGACAGCCTCACTTTCAGCGAGGGGAAGAAACGGTTTCACCTATCTGCTCCCCTTACAATTTTATTCACAGCTGCAGCCTGATGACAATAGCTACACAAAATACTTATTCATTATTCACGTCAAATTTATTTCAAAACTACTTCTAAACGTTTCTTTCTTTATTGTCCACAAACGCTTACAACACAGAGTAAGAGGTTATTACAGCTCGTTCAGGAAAAGTCTGTCTATGACGGCTATTTTCTGTGCATGGTTGACAGGCGGAGAGCCTATGAACGATCCGCTCGCCCCTGGGGGGAGCCGCGGCTCCCCCCGCGACTCTTGACTTCTGCGCATTAACGGTCACAGACTGAGTTATTTTGCACGCAGTATACAAAGACGAGTTTAGCTAATAAATCTGAGTTCTTGCCAGCTTTTCTAAGCTTGCTTGTTGCGTGATAGCCAGTAAGCGTATCAACACTTTCTAGTCAAAGCAGGACAACCCTGACATCAAAAGATTTTGGCCTCTGAGATGATTAAGTCTCCACTAACCAAGAAGACAACTGCGACCTTCCGAAGCACAAAAAACGCTATAGCCGCCGCAGTTAACCATACCCAGAACTTATGTTGCGTAACTTTCTTTATTTGTTAGGAAAATTCATCTAAGCTATAACCGTTTCTGTGAATATGATGCTATTACTCACGAGTCGCAAGATTAAATAATATTGCTCTTAAAGACTAAGACAAGTACACGCAACTTTAGCTTCTCTTGTCAAAAAAGCTTCTTACCCATCGTTTTGTGCTTACAAAAACAGTATTAAATTATCCGATGCCAGGATCTAGTAGGTACTTTCTTCACCAAATTTTTGGCATATGACGACGGCTTTTTCCAGCAAGTAAATAATGAACATACAACTAAAATGTGTTGTTCTTTCGAGCCGATTCTGGCGTGATACGTTTAGGCATACTTTATTGAGCAAACAAAATACTCCACCACACATGACAGGCAGCCAGCACATCGGTGGTATTGTAAAGGTCATAGTGTAAGAAAAAGTAGGTAACTTTCGCCGATATAGACCTTTTGGACCCTATTAACTAAGCTACAGACTTTAGATAGGTAACCAACATGTTTACAGCTGGATTTGTGATACCCTTAATTGCATATTACCTATAGTAAGCTAAGCGTCAAATCATTGCTATTGAGTAAGCAGATGCAATCAAGTAGGCAGCAGTAACTTATTTACTTCTAGTATGCAGTTACTTCGAAAACCGTAAAGTGTCCGTCAGATACGCAGGCACGGAGTTTTCCAAAGACACTAATAAAGGGTGCGTTCAAGGTTCAATAGGAGGTCCCCTCTTTTGGAACATACTACTTAACCCATTATTGGAAGAACTTGAAGACATGGGAGTATACGTGCAAGCGTTTGCAGACGACGTTGTTCTCGCTTTTTCGGGAAACACGGGGTCCGAAATCGAAAGAAGAGCTAATACAGCACTCGAGCATGTGTACAATTGGGGTCTGAAAAACAAATTACGTTTTGCCGCACACAAGACAAATGCTATGGTCTTAACTAGGAAACTTAAGTTTGATATGCCACATTTGACCATGGGTGGTACAAATATAGAGCTAGTGAAAGAAGTTAAAATTCTTGGGCTGACCATCGACGATAAGCTCACCTTTAATAGTCACGTGGCATGGGTCTCAAAAAAAGCGATAAACATCTTTAAGCAGTTAGCCAGATCAGCAAAACTAACCTGGGGACTTAATTCCGAAGTTATCAGGACCATCTATGTTGCAGTCATAGAACCAATAATAATGTACGCGTCGAGTGCATGGGCTGAAGCGGCAAATAAAATCAGCATTCAAAAAGTACTACATACAGTACAGAGAGGGTTCGCTCAAAAAATATGCAAGAGCTACAGAACGGTCTCCCTACATGCTGCTCTTTTGCTGTCTGGATTGCTCCCTCTGGAGATGAGAATAATGGAAGCCGCAAAAATCTATGAAGCACGACGTGGGAATGCTATGCACGATATTCTGGGGGACTATGAAATAGAGAAGAGAATCTGCTTCAGACAAGCGCCACACCCAGCAAAAGAAATAAACATTGATTTTGCAAGCCTTGAAACCATCTCGCTCGACGAAATTAGAGAACACAATCTAACGGGGCCAATGATATACACAGATGGCAGTAAAATTGATGGTAAAGTTGGTGCTGCCCTCTCTGTTTGGAACAACGGAGCTGAAGTCACAAGCAGAAAGTTTAAATTGGGAAAATTCTGCACCGTGTTCCAAGCAGAAATGTATGCCTTACATAGAGCGATCGAACTAATAAAAGATGCGGGATACAGCTCCAGTAACATCCTTAGTGACTCCAAATCATCCTTCGAACTGCTTAGAAGCAGCAACACCTTCCATCCTCTCGCTTTCCAGATTAAAAAAAATATTGCCAAGATAAACTCAGAAGGAAACTCCGTCCGGCTCTTTTGGATAAGAGCTCACGTAGGCACCGAAGGCAATGAGCGCGCTGACCAACTGGCGAAAATGGCAGCTCAGGGGATAAAAACAAAGCCGCATTATGAAAAATGTCCAGTTTCTTTTGTTCGTCGGGAACTCCGAGCAGAGACTCTCCAAAAATGGAACAAAAAGTATGTTGAGGGTGATACAGCCGCAACAACCAAACTGTTTTTCCCAAATGCTATAACAGCTTATAAAATAATAAGGAAAGTCAACTTCGACCCAACAATGGTCCAAATATTAACTGGCCACGGGGGTTTCTCAGCTTACCTTCATAGATTTAAGTGTAAAGATAACCCTGCCTGCGTGTGTGACCCAACCGTAGATGAGAGTGCAATTCACATTATAGTGGATTGCCCAAAATACTGTAAAACTCGTACGGAACTGGACATACTAATACAACGAAGAGTAAGCAGAGATACCTTGTGGGAAATTTTGGATACAAATAGGGAGGAGTTTGTAAAATTTTGTAAGAAGATTGCTGCAGATGTAATTGCTAGAAACAAGTAGATGTACAGTTAGTATATAGTGACTATATATTTAAGTGTATATAAAAAAAAAGAGTAAATATAAAAAAGTAAGCAAAAAAAAAAGAAGTGCTGAAAAAAAGACAGCAAAAAAAAACTGATTTAAAAAAAAAAGCTATAAAAGTAAAAAACAAAAAAAAATGCAAAAAGCTGGAAAAGAAAGAACAGCTAAATAGATAATATAGTAAATAGATTAAGAAAGGTATTATTTCGAGCGTATTTTGTGAAATACGTTTCAATAAGATACAATACGTATTGGTGAACAATCAAGTAAGAAAAAGCTAAATTAAAATGAAGCATGAATGAAATTTAATTTAAAAAAAAGAGCCAATAATTATACCCATAGTCATTTAACCCCGAACCGTATCATGATAAATCGGTGTTCATCATGACCCAACAAACGAGTAAGCCGTAAATAATTATTTAAAAAAAAAAGATGGTATCGACATGTCTGCTACAAAAAGCCTCTGCCACATAGCAGTGGAAATTCAGTGGGACATACATTAAAAAAAAAAAAAAAAACTTATTTACTTCTTGCTTGTATGAGTTTTCAGATCCAAAAGATGATGTCGTAGATCGAGGATCTCTTGCAGATACCTCATTCAACCTTACCCAGACTTATAATCAATAGCTATATTTCCCAGATGATGCTCACATCCTAAGTGCAACCGTACAAAGGGGAAACACCCATGCTAATAACTTGATAAGGTCTATTTGATAGCTATCACGACCCGCTAAAAGTATTTGAATTCGGCCTGTTAGAATTGACAAATATTGTTAAATCTGCAATAATGTTCATATTTAATTTAAACTTTGCGTCGGTTGCTCTGGAGTTTAGTTGTTCTGTAGTTTTGTAGTTCAGTAGCCTTTTTGCATTGTCATAAATGCACTTTTTCAGTTTGATTGTCTTTCCGCTGTAAAGTAAAAAGATTTGTTGAACAGTCCAAAAAATTCTTTATTCCGCTACAGAGTTAGTTTCGAAAAACAAATTTTGGTCGGTTTGCTATGGTTTGCTTTCTTATAACAGCAACAGCTTGTTCTGATGAACTTGTGGTAAGATCAAGGATACCCGTATTTTTTTGGTATCCCAAAAATCCCAATACTCGAGTTCCAACTTGTATGCACCAACAATGAAGACTTCGACACCTTTTGCATTAAGGCCTTTGTTGTAAATAAAAAAAAAAAAACCATCAATAATAGCTTAACATAAATAACTTTTCTTTATATTTTTATCGTGGTTTGATGGTTTTTACAAAAATCCTTGTTACCTTTAAGCAATCTAGAATACTTTTGTAAGTACAATGACATAGTAAAGTACGTTTTTGATCCCTAACTATCTCAACTCTCGACGAGTCTTCTTTGCACTTTTAGCATGATAAGACTATTAAAACAAGAAGTCACCTCGGTAAATTGAAATTGTTTTTTTGTTATATTCTGCATATGGACTAGACCAGCCAGTTTTCAACATCGCTATAACACCTGGTTGCCTCGCGGCAGAATTGGTTTTAACCTCACAAAATAAAAATTTAAAATCTATTAATTAAAATAAACCGAATTGATCGATCGATCATTTTGTTCAGCCGTTTTGTTCCTTCTCATATTAACATGAGATCAACACGAAATCACTTGTAATTTTCATTCATTTTGTAAGTGGACCTCACCTTGTTTATACTCAGTATTTGCTGAGTACCTAGAAGAGCGTCATTTTACAGGTTTTTTTAAGGGAGAATTTGTTGTCGAATTAGACAATTAGAATATTCACACGGCTCCCACTGCAGACTACTTCAATTTATGGATATTGACCCAAATTTTTATTTAATTACCTTGAAGGCTTTTCGTATCCATTGTTATACGCTTGGAATTTCCTGTCACTGTTATTTGGAGTTTATAGATTTACCTAAGAATTTTGTATTTGTTATACTTTGGGCATTTCCTATAACTGTCGTTGCTTAATTTATAAATTTATCTTACCAGATGTCCCTGAGAAATAACTCGTATTGTAGTCATTTCACGAATTCAATGAGGTGTTCTAGCCATTAGCGCTGGGCGCGAATAATCTGACGCATACCGTCTAGAGCACTTACTACCGCAAACAAGACGCATGCTCAGACTGGTTGTAATCTGCAGGCGATACCTAAGTAACTTTTACAAGTTGTGAGTCCAAAAGTTTAATTTTCCATAAAATAAACAATCAAAGAACTGTCGTGAGAGAAATTACATATACTGCATATTTACATACTAAACTGTAATATACTATCTTTCAATCACTCATTGTAGGTAAGAAGATAAACGAGCCCTACTCACCGTCGTAAAGCGTCTGGTGTAGTGACTGTTACTGAACGCAGGAAAAACTTTGAGCATTGATGAGAGTTTCAACTCCTTCCAAGAAAGATTTGACAGGTCAACAGATTTATTTGTTAGCATCATCTCAAATTGCCTGCAGTTTTTCAATATTTGCTGTTTGTAATCTTACAATTATTCGAAATTATCTATACAATTTATTATTATTAGTATTAAAAATAAAGTATTGCTACCGTGTGCAACGCTAAAAAATCTAAACAAGAAAATGAAATTATTAGATTTTCTTTTACTAATTTGTTTCGTGAGTCCTATTTATTATGAAAAAAGTTTCGACAAGACTGTTTGATTAAATTTAAAAATACTAATTTAAAATTCTTAAATTAACTCTGTTATAAATTACGCATTAAAGACAAATTTTACTAAATGAGACAGGTCACAGTACGCCCGCCAAAGCGCCGTCAGAAGTTAAACATGTCTCAAATATGGTTCACGCGAAGGCACGAACACCTAAATAGAACCGTTTTTCCCCCGAAGGGTAAAAAAACGGATATGTAGGTTTCTGCCGAAGCTTGAACCATACCTAAAGGCCTTGCCGGCTTAATTTAAAGGTACTGATCAAATAACAGACGGGCGCTTGTGACGGGCGTGGGGGGACCTTAGTAACCAAAATAGTCGCCAGAGGGCTCTGCAAGATATGAAATCTGAGTGAAACGGGCTGAGATACGGGAGTGTAATCTCAAATATGGTTCAAGCTTCGGCAGAAACCTAAATATCCGTTTTTTACCTTTCGGGGGAAAAACGGTTCTATTTGCTTATCTCGAGGACGAAGCCGAGTATAATTTAATTTTCTTATGCAATAATGTCAAGTATTATGTTTGTTTTCTAAAGGTCAAAAATAATTTTAAAGTTCTACTTTTCAAACTGCAACGTGATAAATTTACTTAAAGACTTTGCGGCAGTCAACTAGCGCCCCCATCAGTAAAAAAATATTACTCGCTACATACAAAAATTATCAAAAATCTGCCTTTCTAGATTGAAGTACAGGTACCCTAGTTTATTTAAAACCTATCAATCCTGAAAAATATAATTCACTGTAGTTACGGATACAAGAAGTGGCCGTTTTTCGCATTTTTTGATAAGTTTTGTATTAAGCGAGTAATATTTTTTTTTAACTGATATTATATCATCTTTATTAATAAAATAATTTACACGTCAAAATTTCAACACAAAATAACATTCATTATTATAATATTAACATAAATAATTACATTAAAAAATAAAAATTTTGATAATTGCATTTGCAAATCAATATAACTCCGTACATTTCTAAATTCGTTAAAGCTGTAAAATGCCTTTTCCACTAGCCAAGTTTTTAACCTAGACTTAAAAGTGGTCAAGCTCGGGGCGTCCTAAATATTCCCGGGTAGTTTGCTATAAGCCGGTGATCTCATCGCGAGGATAGTGCGCTTTGTCTTTTCAAGTTTATGCATGACTATTTGACTAAACACAATTTCTGAGCGTTTTGCAAATTATGAATTTTATTATCGCTTCGCCTCGAGTAACAGTCTATATTCTATTTAGCGTATATGGCAACTTGACAAATAAGTAAGCTCGGGAGCGTCACTATCCCAAGTTCCACGAAGTACGGCCTAGCTGATTCATCTAGCGGCACCCGGACGATTGCCCGCACAGCACGTTTCTGCAATATTCTGCATCCAGACACGTTCCCATTTGGATAGGGGCGCTAGTTGACCCCAGGAAAGCCCTCTACTGAAAAACAATGTAACTTATGCGACAGAGGCGAAAAAAAGACCGAATAAGTGTCTCTTCAGTTATTTTGCCACATTAAAATCCTCTATTAATTTTTCATTTTAAGCGCCAAAAAAGTGCTCGTATCGCAAAGCTACCTAGGGGGTGATCGTGGTAATTTCAACGACATTGCCAAAACAAAAACGTTTGCCTCAAAGTTATGTTAAGTCTTTACGAACTGTTTGAGGCAAACGTTTTTGATTTGGTAATATCGTTGAAATTACCACGATCACCCCCTAGGCAGATTGACGCAGAAAAAAAACTCTGATTCCTATGCGTATACATAACTCAAAATGCCTATTTTGGCGCTTCAGTAATTTTGCCTTTCCAATGACGGTATTGTATTAAAAAAACTTCTTCAGAGCATCAAATTCCTCTTTATCTTAGTGTCGGCGACTCTGGAAGGTTCCATAATAATTATGAGTTAAATATTTTTTTTATAAGTTTTTAATATATTGTTGTTAGTAAATCTTTTAGTTGACGTGTTATTTTCTTACTTAATATGTAGATAAATGTATTTTTAACTATACTTGGATTTATAACTTTAATTTGCTGTTTTTTACAAGCTTTTTTTAAATAAAAATGTGCATTTGTCACTACCATTTATTTCGTTCATCAATTGTTCCTTTTAAAATCCCCTTCTTACGTAGCTTTAATCCACAAAAAAGGGGGTTAATTTAGATAGGTAGTACTGGATAGGTTGGCTGTATTCTCGTTTTTTGGAGTATAATAGGTAAATAACTCTAGACTTATTATTTCTTTATTAGGAAACTAATATTAAAAGCTTCTCTTTGTAACTGCACATGTCTCTTTCATTCAACGTGCACTTACTACAAGCATACAAATAAATATACACTTATGATTTTGGTAAATTTGTTTGGAAGCTTATAAAGACGAACATAGGCGAAAAATGTGTATTTTGGACATTATTACGTAATAATAATTATTACATTGTGCAATAACGATCGTCAAAATATTCTCATCAATTAAGTAAAATATTGTTTCAATTCAACACCTTGTTTACTTAGCCTTGGACAGACTCTCATTATTACAGAAAAGACAATGAAAAAATAAACATTCAATTCGTGTTATTCGACCAAATTTTGGACCAAACTACGCATATAATCGACACACGTGTTATTACAGCATGCTTCATACTGGGTCTTAGGATAACCACTGTGCTCCTTCAAACTGTGCAGACCCGACACTGAACTACTCTTGCTAAAAGGAACAAAATATTTTCATTTACCGTACAAAATTCGAAAGCTGCTGGTGCAGTTTCTGGGAGGTATTTTTTTAGGGTTCCGTACCTCAAAAGAAAAAAACGAAACCCTTATAGGATCACTTTGTTGTCCGTCTGTCTGTCTGTCTGTCAAGACCCTTTATCTCACGAACGGGACGGATATAAAATGAAATTAATACCATATATAAGGCTTCCCGCACATGACCGAGAATCGGTGGCCGATTATTTGTCGGCATCCCGCTCTGACGTGTTATCACCTGAATCTTCCGTCCTTGTCCTGGCCGATAATCAGCTAGCGATTCTCGGTCGTGTGCGGGAGCTCTTAGGGTCCATGAACTACACAAGATCTGGAAATTTCAATTTTTTACAACGACGCAATCAAAAGATATGGCATTTTATGTCCTCGTCTCCATACATTTATGCACTAAAGCAAAACCTATAGGGTACTTCTCGTAGACCTAAAATTATGAAATTGGGCAAGAAGCTAGGTCTCACAGTACAAATAAAGGAAAAATTCTAAAATCATTCATATAAGAGAGGGGTCAAGTTGGATGGTCGCGGAGGCGATTTTTGTTTTAGTTCTATTTTAAAAACGGGAACTTTTACAAACTTGAAAATTGGTATGTTTATAGTGAATAAGCTATAAAATAACAACAAATAATTAAATTTGCCAAGCGCGTGTCGGACTTAAAAAATCTAGCACATTAACTTACTGAAATTTCAACTAATACAATTATGATTTTGTGTTAGTACGGAACCCTCGGTGCGCGAGTCTTACTCGCACTTGGCTGGTTTTTCATCGTAATTTAACCTATGATTTTTAGGGAAATTTGTTCAGTTTCATGGTCTAAATGCACAGTTTCAAGGAACACAGTGGTTACCCTAACAGCCTGTATTTTTATAAACTTAACAAACAATCATCTCAAGGTTAAATGTATAGTTTGTAAAGTGACGTGTTAAATGAAGAAATATTGGCAGATGTTACATAACGATGTTGTACCGATATTTTTTTTGTTTCCGAAACAAAATTTAATAACTATAGATATATACCAGGCCACTCAGAAAGTATTGCGAAAAATAGTTTTTATATATGGGAGACTGGCCGGTCAGAATCTTTTTCGAAAATATGATTACTTGTAAGTAAAAATATGTGTGTTCCATTTTCAAAATTTCCCTCCACATTTTTTGCGAGCCAATTCAAAGTATCGTGTCTTACTCATAGATTTATATAGTCAAGATAGGGTCTTGGGAACAAGCGGTTCAAAATTTCCCCATACAAGAAAAAATAGCGCCATCTGTGAAAAATCGCGTGAACTACGTTGTGTAGTACTTCGGTCGGTACTAAATACACGGAACGGAAGTAATATGGCGGGAAAAAACTAAATACTTTTTACTGTTTATATGTGATTTAGGCCTGGTTTTTCAGTTTCATTAATTGGATTATAGTCAAAAACAATAATAAGAAATAACAATAGAGTATATTGTTTCTTCAACTAAGAACAACATTTTGTTGGTAAGTTTATTTGCATCCAATGTTGACAATATGACTGACATTTGTTGGTCCTAAACGTCAGATTTCGGACCAACGAATTGGGGACATTGTAACGTGCCGATGGGCTAGTACTTATATATAAGTAAATGGTCTTACTGAAAAATGGATCTGCGCCGGGAACATTTTAGAGCTATGATTTTTACGATTTCAAGTGTCGCCTGAAACCGGATGAATCGTTCGATAGACTTCAAATGGCATTTATGGATGAAGGCCTCTCCAAGGCAACCGTGTATCGTTGGTATAACGAATTTAGGCGCGGTCGACCAACCTTGGGGGATGAAGAAAGAAGCGGTCGCCCTTTGACGGCTATTACGGAAGAAAACGTGCTAGCAGTGAAAATTTTAATCCAAGATAATAGGCGAATTACATATCAGGAGATTCAGCACATATTAAAGATTGGATCGGGAAGCGTTCACGAGATTCTACACGGGCATCTTCGCGTGAGGAGGATAGTATCGCGCTGGGTGCCGCACTACCTCACCGACGCTCAGAAGCAGGCCCGGGTGGAATGGTGCCGTGATATGCTGAACAAATTTGAAGCAGGCTCGTCTCGGCGTGTTTACGACATCGTAACAGGTGATGAGTCCTGGATTTATCAATACGATCCAGAAACCAAGCGCCAGTCGACAGTTTGGGTGTTTCAAAATGAACCAACGCCTACCAAAGTGAAGCGATCTCGAAGCGGGGGGAAGATTTTGATCGCCAGCTTTTTTAATTTGACTGGCCACTTGGCCTCAATTCCCTTACGAGATCAAAGAAGCATCAACGCCGAATGGTATACTACCAAATGTTTACCAGAAGTTTTTTCTGTTGTGAGCAACAAGCGACCAAACACAGGGCTCCGCGGACTACTGCTCCACCACGACAATGCGCCTGCACACACCGCGCTCAAAACGAGGGACTTCCTGGACAGCACACCAGTCAAACTCCTGGGTCACCCTCCTTACAGCCCTGATCTAGCACCGTGTGACTTCTTTTTATTTCCAAAAATAAAAAATCAGCTCAAGGGGATACAATTTTCGTCGCCGGAAGATGCGCTGGCTGCGTTCGAGCAGGCTGTAAACGAGGTGTCTACGGCGGACTGGAAAAAGTGTTTTGAAAACTGGTTCAGACGCATGAATCTTTGTATAGAGGCTGGTGGAGAGTACTTTGAAAAGATTTAATAAAAATATATGTACCTGTAGAACAATTTTTTTTAGTGTCGCAAATATTTCTGAGTGTCCCACGTATATATATATTTTAGATTCTTTCACGTATTAGTCTTGAGAATTGAGTTAAGTTCGGTTTTCTATCAACTTTCGCAGTGTATACTGAAGTATGTACAGCATCCGTGGACTAATGGATACGTTCGGCTCCCGATGCGGAGGCTCTGGCTTCAATTTTTCCCATCGGGAATCGTAGCCTGTCAAACAGAAATCATTTTTTGAGACTTCGACAGTTTGTTTAGGTTCAGACACTGCAGGGCGAATCACTTAAAACTCTGTTTAGAAAGGGCGAATTTGCCGCGATTTATTCGCGCGTGTTTAGCGCGTTCAACTGGACGCAAACAAGGCGCTCCTAGTATCTCGACTCGCGCCACAGATTAAATAATAGTATGCTCGCACGAGCCGAGAAAATGCGCGCGATTCTTGTGGACGCAATGTATTGACACCCAGTACCTCGCCGACGCGCGTAGAAACTCGAGCGTAACAATTCGCGGCGAATTCGCCCTTTCTGGACAGGGTCTAAGACTGCACCCCGCGCACACTAGCGTCTTCATCAGAATTTAATTAATTTCTTTGAATTGGAGACCAAAATGAAAAATTTAGGTACGACAAAGTGTTCTTTGTCAGAATAGCGTTATTTTAATCGATTAAAATAAGCTTTATGTTATCTTGTTTATTCAAAATCCTTTGAACGGAACACGGTGGCCACCAACATCCGTTTTAAGGATTTTGAATAAACAAGATAACATAAAGCTAATTTAAAAGTTTAAAATAACGCTATTCCGACAAAAAACACTTTATTAAATTTTCCATTTTCATCTCCAATTAAAATAAATTAATTAAAATCTAATAAATTAATTAAATTAAAAGGCCGGCAACACACTAGCATCGCCTCTTCTGGTGTTGCAAGTGTCCATGGGCGGCAGTGACACTTTCCATCAGGTGAGCTGTCTGTTCGTTTTTCTGTTTTGACATAAAAAAAAATGCTGATGAGTGCGCTACTCTCAGAACAAAAACCTCCTTGCTTCGCCGCTACTAGTGTGCGCGGGGTGCAGTCTTAATTGTCAGAAAAGTAAGATGATGTCGATTCATGGTGGTTGATCTACGGAAGAAGTCAAGAATCAGCGATGTTAGAAGCCTTGGGCAGCAAAACGATAACAGAAAGAAGTAATTATTTGGATCATAGCTGCTGATAGGGACAAGCGATGTATAAGTTGCACCAATCTCAAATAAATTGTCCCAAAAAAGTCAGGCAGACGATAATTCAAGACAAACAATAAGTTTCAAAAGCATTAAGGTTTTATCGAAATCTTGGTTTAGTTAGGCGTATAGTTTAATAGTAGTTTATGCAACGGTCATATAAAACAGGTTATTAAAACAAGAGTTTGGGTTTATCACACGAGGTGTAGCCGAGTGTGATAATAGCATCAAACGAGTGTTTTAATACCATACTAGCTGTTACCCGCGACTTCTTACGCGTGGATCTTTTGAAAAGATAGAACTCGTACTTAACTGAAATATTTTTTGCGAAACGTTTCTTCTTTTTGATCCCTACGTAAAAGATGCCTTTGTGCTTATTCAAGTTGAATGCTTTCTTACTACAAATTTAAATATCTTTTGAATTAATTAAACTGGTGGGGTACAGATTAAGTATAAGTAAAAGTCATATTTTTCGTCTATATTTAAGATTTTTCCAAGGGACGGTGGTTTTTTATTAATCCAAGGAGACAATCTGCAGTGCCAATCGTTTCAGGCGAACCTTAAAAAGAAGGCAATAAAGGGAGTGAATTGGTAGAGGGAAAGTTGTCAAAAAAGTCATAAACTTTCACCTTTATTTACTATACTAGCTGTTTCCCGCGACTCCATCCGCGTGGGGTTCATAAAAAGTAGCTAATGACTTTTCCCATGGTTCAAACTATCTTTGTACCAAGTTTATATCACAATCGGTTTATCGGATTAGTCATAAAAGCTTAACAGACAGACAGTGCAGTTCTCGCCTTTATATTATTAGGTATACAAAGTACCGATAGTACGGATTTTTGTAAATTAAACAAGTCTTGTTTACGTGTGGACTGTTAGGTCACCCACTATCCTCGTAAGTGTAAAATTATAGTCGAATTCCACGCGGACGAACTATGATACGGGTTTCGTTATATCTTATACGAAAAAAAAAACCGGCCAAGTGCGAGTCGGACTCGCGCACTGAGGGTTCCGTACCACCACATAAACATAATTGTATTAGTTGAAATTATAAGTTAATGTGCTAGATTTTTTGAGTCCGACACGCGCTTGACCAAATTTTATTATTTGTTGTTATTTTATAGCTTATGCACTATAAACATACCAATTTTCAAGTTTGTAAGTGTTCCCGTTTTTAAAATAGAACTAAAACAAAAATCGCCTCAACGACCATCCAACTTGACCCCTCTCTTATATGAATGTTCTTGAAACGGGAGCTCACCACAATTGGTTATCATTAGTTGTGAGAAAAGTTGTAATATTTAATGATTTCAGACTTTTCCCATTATTTATACTGTGAAACCTAGCTTCTTGCCAAATTTCATAATTTTAGGTCAACGGGAAGTACCCTGTAGGTTTTTCATTTTTGAATAAATGTATGGAGATGAGAACATAAAATGCCATATCTTTTGATTGCGTCGTTGTAAAAAATTGAAATTTTCAGATCTTGTGTGGTTCATAGATCCTAATATATGGTATTAGTTTCAACCTGATACCTTTACCCGTTCGTGAGATAAAGGGTCTTGACAGACAGACAGACAGACAGACGGAAAACAAAGTGATCCTATAAGGGTACCGTTTTTTTCTTTTGATGTACGGAACCCTAAAAAGACCGGTACAAAGTCCAACGTGTCTAGCTTCACATGCTTTTAACTCTACATACCTGCATACAAAACTGTTGGACTACACTTCTATAACTTATTTCTATTTTAAGGGGAGAAATAAGTTGTAACTTATTTCTATTTATATATTATTTCAAATATATATATGTTTGTATGGTTAATCCCACCAAAAAAATAACTTTTAAAAAGGGGGCCAAGTTCCTATCGGCTAATTGTTTGCCTAAAAAAGGGTCGAAATCCGATCCAATGCCAAGTTTAGATGCACTTTAATATCGATCATAATCGTCTTCATCAGCAGCCTGATCCACTAGTAAACATTTGCCATTCCCAACACTCGCCACCACATCCAGTCCTCCGCCTTCCGCATCCAGCCACTATCCGCCACCTTATTCACGTCAACGGTTCATCTGGCCGAAATTCACTTTACCATACACCCAACTTTAAATATGGTTATAGCTGTGAAAATACGCAGGTACGTTAAAAATAATATCTAAAATGAAATACTTCTAAATTTGAACTTGGCAGGTTTTCGTGCTGTAAGTAACACTTGATTAATTGTGTAATTAGATTAATTATTTATATAATCAAATTAACCTGCCAAGTTCAAATTCAAAAGTATTTCATTTTAGATATTATTTTCAACGTAGGTACCTGCGTATTTTCACACGTATTTCTTTATTTTTTACCAAAAGCTTAAATTCTAATTTGTGTGAATCTGACTCAAGAATCAAAGGACTTTCATACAAACTTTCATCCCTTATTTCACCCCCTTAAGGGATGAGTTTTGGAAAATCATTCCTTAGTGGGTGGTCCTAAAGTGCAATAAACCTGAAATGAAATGAAATTTATTGTGGAGCACAGGTATGTAAGATGTCGCAATAGAATACAATATGTTCAGCTATGTCCCGCCATACAGGCATACAATACAATGTTATACCTTAATTACTAAAATTAATGTCTACAAGTCATAATTAAAAATGTCAATACAGTGATTATAATAAAATATGAAATTAAATAATTCATGTCTTTATCATTCAATCTTATCATCATTTAAATATTCTTCAAGCTTATAATAACATTTCTTTACTAGTATGTCACGCAATTTATTTTTAAAAGTATTTATATTGTTACATTCTCTAATTGATTTAGGTAACTTATTAAAAATATGGGGAATCCTACAGAACACGCTTTTGTGCACTAATGCAGTCCTTGCATTTAAAAACATTAATTTAGTTTCTAACCTTCTCCTTATATTAAACTTAACTAAGTCAGGATAATATTTTACAAAGATACAGCATTCATAAATATACATACATGTCACCGTTAAAATATTTAATTCCTTAAAATATGGTTTACATGAATCCGTCACTTTTATATTACAAATTGATCTTATGCATCTTTTCTGTGCTCTTAGTACAAGTTGTATATCTGTAGAGTTGCCCCAGAACATTAAACCATACCGAAGAATTGAGGCAACATAACCATGGTAAGCAGTAAGAACACTGTTTCTATTCACAATCTTACTAAGTCTACGTAGTGCATAGGACGACTGATTAATCCTCTTACAAACGTTTTCAATATGTATTTTCCAGTCCAGTTTATTTTCAACATAAAGACCAAGAAACTTTGTGCTTTCAGTTTCGTCCACTTTAGAGTTTAGATAATTTACATTTAATGTCATATTTATATTACATCTTTGTCTAAAATTCATAATTTTTGTTTTAATAAGATTAATTTTAAGATTGTTTCTATTTAACCAGTCAATTATATTTATAAGTGATTGGTTTATCTCGCCCACCAGTTCATTTTGGTTAGCTCCTATAAATAACATAGTACTATCATCGGCAAAGAGAGTTACGTGATGTTTAATAGCAAGAGGCAAGTCATTAATATAAACTATAAAAAGCAATGGGCCAAGGACACTGCCTTGTGGGACTCCGTATTTAAGTTGTTTAGGTCCAGATGTGTAAACAACTTAATTTTTAGTTGTTGGACAAATTTTTGTTATTTCTGTTACATGTGTACGATTTTTTAAATACGATTCTAACAATTTATACACATTTCCTCTCACACCGTATGCATATAGTTTTTGTAACAATATAGGATGACTAACGCAGTCAAAAGCTTTGGACATATCCATATAAAGAGCAATTGTGAGTAATTTATTATCCATCCCAGTCAGTACCGTCCTCAAAAATTCATAAAGGGCAAGATTGATATTTTTATTTTGCCTAAAGCCGTACTGCATGGGTGTTAAGATTTTATTTTTTTCAAAAAAGTTGTTCGTCGTTGCGTAAATTACTTTTTCGAATACTTTTGCAAAAATAGGAAGCAGCGCCACAGGTCTATAACTGTCCATTTCAGCTCTATCTCCTTTTTAGGGTTCCGATACCAAAATGGTAAAAAAAAGGAACCCTTATGGTGCCGCTCTGTCTGTCCGTCTGTCTGTCACACCTCTATATCTCAGCAACCACTTACGCTATCGAGCTGAAATTTGGAATAGTTTTAGAATATAGTTGCCCAACTTAATTGCAAATGAAAATTTTTGAAAAAAGTATGATTATTAATGTAAAGGGGGCCAAAATAGGGGGGGCCAAATTTCAAATTGTCGCTACTAGGTCGAGTGGGGTATCATATGAAAGGGCTTTACTTGTACATTTTAAAATATATTTTTGTATTTTTTTAAGTTTCTTAGTTTTCAAGTTATGATGAAAAATGTCAAAAAAAATACCATTCCCCCCCCCTTATCTCCGAAGTTTGAGTAAGGGAAAATCTGAATTAATTACAGTTGACAGAGGTTTATGTAAACTTTACAGCAAAAATAAAACGATCTTTCTAAGTTGCACAGTTTTTCAGAAATCTGCAAAATACCTTTACAAACAAATTTAGTTTTGCGGTCCTGAAAATGGACTTTATTGCTTCCAAAAATACTATAGGTATATCGGAACCCTCGGCGCGCGAGTCCGATTCGCACTTGACCGGTTTTTTTAAAAATAGGTTTTATGATAGAATGTTTCAATGCGGTAGGGAATTCACCCTGCTCTATACAAATATTGAAAATATGACTAACTACTGGTGATATTAGATCTGAGACGTCTTTTATAATTGTTGTGGCAATGTCATCACCTGTGTAATAAATTTCAGCTCTGAAGCTATAGCGGTTACGGCCTCGGCGTTGATGATTCAGTCAGTCAGGACAAGCAAAATATATATATTTAGAAGATGTCATGAGTGTTAGACGTATGATCAGTATTGTGCAAGGAGTTGGAAAACCACATCAATAATCCTGACGTGTGGCTATATCATTACTTCTTGTCCCACAAAAATGAGACGTTTAATTAAGGTAAAAAGTAGCCAACAGCACACTTTGACGTAAGAGAAGGACAAACAAACATACAAAACAATTACACTTTTGCATTTATAATATTATAGTATGGATATGGATGGATAGTTCAAAACGCAATAAAGTATGGATGCCCCATACAAACTTTAATCCCCTATTTCACCCCCTTCCAGTTTCGATTTTGCAATCAAAAGAAGCCTATGTCCTTTTTATGGTTTAAACTATTTCCATACAACATTTCATCAAAATCGGTTCAGCGGTTTAGCCATGAAAACGTAACATGAATTATTTAATTGATTTCCCATACAAACTTTCATTATCTATTTTATCCCCTTCCAGTCTCATTTTTGAAATAAAAAGTAGCCTTTGTCCTTTCTTACGATTTACACTATCTTTGTACCAAATTTCACCAAAATCGGTTTAGCGGTTTAGCTGTGAAAGCGTAACATTAATTATTTAAATGATTTCCCATACAAATTTTCGTCCCCTTTTTAACCCCCTTCCAGTTTTATTTTTGAAATCAAAAGTAGCTTATGTCCTTTCTTATAGTTTATACTATCTTCGTACCAAATTCCATTAAAATCGGTTCATTGGTTTAGCCGTGAAAGCGTCACAGACAGACAGACAGATAGACAGAGTTATTTTCGCATATATAATATTATAAAAATATATACATATATTTATATTTATATATATAGTTTTGATGATTATATGCAGTTGCGTATACTACTTTATCTTCACTCATGCAATATGTAGGTACTTATTAAACAAAAGTAAGTAAACAACAAAGGTAACTTATATTATGTATATATATTACAGTTCTGATATGAGTCTGAAGAAGCCGCCTTAATATATCCGCTAGGTCTTCTTTGAAATATACAAGCAGAACATTTTCTTAACAAGACATGGTTTTCTTTTCAATGTTCATTCCTTCCCAATTCATTGTAGGTTATGTCATAAAATGCCCTAGACTGATATGGGAGAAGATCATAAGTTATTGAGTATCTTCTGATGTACTTTTTCAATAAACTTTCACATTACTTTCACGGGCACAAAATATCAAATCTAATATCAATTTCCAAGTCCTTCTAATTTCAGACTGCGCGCGCATATTTTCCACTACAGATAAAATCATTGTAACTATAGTAACTACTACTGTAGCTACTCCAAAATAATAGGTTGTTTATAAGGTACAATTTACATTTATAACCGGCTCTGTAAAAGACCTTATATCTGTGCCTTAGATCCTGTCCAGAAAGGGCGAGATCGCCGCGATTTACTGTTTCCCAATTTTGCGATATGTCGAAAGAGAACAACTTACAGACTTAAATCACGTCCTTTCCTCGTCGATTTGAAGATAACGTGTGGGTAGCATTAATAAAGATTTTTGTGCATGTTGGCAAAAATTGGTTTACCTTTAAACAAATGGATGGATACCTACTTAGTTCCCAATCTATTTTTGGCGTACGAATGTAATAGTAAACTTACTCAAATTCACGCACAACCCCATCGTTTTGCGGCCACCACATAGCACATAACATAAGTCGTTGTTGTAATCCTGTAATTTATCTTCTGTTTGATCTTTTCCAAGTCAGCAGGTCCAGTGTGACATACCTCGTGTCGCTCCATGTACTCTCAAAGGAGACCTTACCTACACACTCCAGTTCACCCTTGATCATGCCACGGTGTCGGTCAACATATGGAAAGTTGAATTTCCTGCTACAACAATAATATTACTGCGTGTCGGCAGCTATCGCCAATCAGTCGACAACTACGAACAAAATCAAGAATATTGCCCATGTTGGGTCAGGTTTACCCGTGCTGGTCCACACTAGCTCAAAGAAACTTTACTGCTCACTTTTTTCTTGAATGAAAGGGATAAAGTGCACAATTTGCAACGCATTCGATTGCGACAGATATACTGTGCGTGCTACCAAAACTAAATGACGTAAGCGCCTGACATAAATCATCGAAATTTTGTAAAAACTTAGTTATATAATAAAATTTTAGATTGGTCAAACCCTATTAACTAAAAATACCTTTCTTTATACTTAATTTCACTACTTAAAACACCACAGATTCCACAAAAAGAGGAATAAATGAAAATTGAAGAGGCAACTTTGAATTTTTATTTTGTCGAGTCGATTTACACTAATCATGTTTTGGTCTTGGTGATTCCTTCACTTTAATGGTAAAAAAACACATACCTGTTAATCACGGCAAGATTCTAGGTAAATAAAAAGATATTTGTCTTCAAAATAACCAAAAAAAATTACATATCGCCTTAAGCCGAATGTCTCTGTATTTCACAAGTACGACGCTAATACAACGGTACGAAAATACAAGCAACTATTTTACTTTACGCCAGTAAGTCCTTTCATTAACTAAACAACGCTACAAAGTCATCCGTGAAAATAACATTTTCTGTCTATTTAGTTGCTACGAAGCTATTCCACGAAACGTGGAACAAAAATCAACCTATGCTGTACTCCACTTAACAAATTTTTTGCCGATTAAGGAAAAAATAATAACAACTATGCACAAACAACCAACAAAAAATGTTCCTGCACAAAAATTTTATATAAGTAATCACACGTAAAGACAAGGAGCTGTTCTTTTACATCCTGACCATTTTTTTCTCCGATTCCGCCTTCTTGACGATTCGTACGACCTCGTACGAGTGTGCACGATTCCAAATTTCCAACCCGTACAATTACAGACACAAATTTTGTTTTGCAAACTGCTCTGCTACCCTATGCTGCTTTCAATTACCTACTTTCAAATTAAAATCGAAGCTGCTTACTATTCATTTGTGTAGATGGAGACTTTTTTCTCACCACGCCACCTAAATATTGAACACATACCGTCATCCAAAAATATCAATCTTCCTGAGCACAATGGTTTCATGGTTTGCTCACAACAACATTCAACTGCGTGATGATTTTCTCAGCGTATCTCGTTCGTAAAACATTTGTGGAATCACGTTCCAGACTGCCAAGTAAAGTTGGAGGTAACAACTTGGTATGCACGACAGCAAATAATTGACAACAAAACCTGTATAAACTGAACTAGCGCCACGCTACAAAGGTACAAATAACCGAAACAAGAATCACTTGAGGTTAATATGTTACAACCGACGTCCAACCGACTGTACTGCATTCTAGTTTGCGGGTTGACGCATATACTACATGTGATATTATCTGTACTTACTTAAGAAAATTTTGAAGCAAAATTATTTTTCTACCTTCATTCCTAAATATACTCATCAAACAAAAAAATTGGGTTCTAAAATAACCGCCGTTGCGACGACAACTGTATGAAAAATCACGATGTCTTCGAATGTCTTGTGGATCGTCTACGTGATAGAAAGAAATAAAATATACTGATGCTGAGCGGAAGAGATCGCTGCGTAAAGAATGTTGAAAAGCACAATAACCACGTGGCCTATCAGATGAAGATATTTATTTTTTTTATTTCTTAACAACATCAACAGTACAGTCATGACAGGTTATCCCAAATCGACAATGTAGCTTAAATAATTGATTAAATATATTGAATTAAAAATTAAAAACATATCAAAACACATAAAAGATATAAAACAGTCATTAATAATACTAAAGAATATTATGAGTCTCACTACACAGATTCTCAGTTAATAATTTACCTAGAAATAGTTTGTTTAAAAAAATAATAATAACATCTAAAATGATAATAAAAAATAATAACTAATAAATTTATGTCAGGTTATCACATAGGTAACCACAATGTCAATGTCATAAAAAAAACTGTATAATTAATTCTGCTAATTCAATAAAATGTAAATGGAAGAGATTAATAATAAAACAACACTTATAACTACCTATTTAATAAAATTTTAGATGTAAATATGATAGAGATTTATAATATAACAGAACAAGCAATTTATTGACATCATAGTACAAATTATTTTCACATTCATGTTCTTATCTTGACTAGTTAAATATTTTTCTAATACATCTACAATATTCGTTAGTGAACAACAAAATAAATCAATTTACCTGTTATATAGAACTAGCGGTTCGCCCCGGCTTCGCACGGGTAGATATAGGTTCTTGTTGCATCGGGGGTTACTAAAGAAACCAGCCAAGCGCAAGTTGGACTCCCTCGGAGGGTTCCGTACCACTAAGGTAAAAATTCTGTCCTAGTTATGGGCAGTCATACCATCTTACTCGTAGTCACGCAGAAGTGCATTAAATTCGCTCGAGCCGACACGCACTTCATCAAAACGATCATAACATCCCATAATACGTCCACTACAGGACAGGGAGCTCCCTCCAGAATTCGAGCCCTTGCTAGAAGAATGTGGAGGGAAAGTATCTTAGTCACCACGCTTGTTAGCATTAAGGCTGGCACCATGGACCGCGGTTGTTGGTGACCGCAGTATGTAAGATAGTGCGATACACGGAAAGATGTCGCTGCCCATCTTCCGGTTTGTAAACCCTTAGTCGCCTCTTACGACACCTACAGGTTGAGATGGGTTGGCACTATTCTTTGCCGCTACCACACGGAACGACACGCACTTGACCAGTCAAATTTTTCGTGTCTATTCTCTGTTGTAGATAAAACCATTACAGTCACTTAGGGCGCTGTTTCTTTAATTTCAATTTTGATAACGATTACACTCATGATAACTTTTAAATGGTATGTCCGATTTGAATAATTCAAAAAGTTATTTACAGGTACTCATATAGCCTTGAATACGAAATCACTTATTTGTATAAGGATTAATAGGTACGAATAATGTGGCCTATATGGTTTGTACCGGCGTTACTATTACATATTTTAACATGAAAAAGTAGTTATTGTGACATAACTGTAATAGTTAGACATATGGTATTGCGGACTTTTTTGTAGATATTGATGGCTTCTATAATTCTGTAGTACATTACTTTTCTCTATTGTCAATAGTTTCGGCAGCGTACTCGATATAAGGATGCTATTTAGTATTTTTTTCACACCTTGGGTTACATTATCGAAGTTTTCATATGGAACCCTAACTTTTTTTAAAATATTTTATAGCCTATGTTCATCCCGGATAATGCAGGTTTCTAATGGTGTAAGAATTTTTTAAATCGGTCCAGTAGTTTCGGAGTTTATTCATTACAAACATACAAACATACAAAAATAGGTACAAATCTTTCCTCTTTATAATATTAGTGTTATGTAGATAGTGTAGATGTAGATAGTGTAGATTACGAGTAAGTGTTTGAAGGGCTGTGGTAAGCGGATAGTGTTTAAGTAAATTTTTCCGACATTTTAGTAACTCGAACACATCGTAGTGTGAGGGTCACGGCCTTATGACCCTGTGATGGGAGTCAAACCCATGTATAAATCGAAATGTATTATCTCGATTTGTTAGTCTTAAATTTTGTTGATCGTCTTTTATTGGACTGATTGATAAAATAATACTTCACAGTTTTGTCTAGCCAAGCACTGTGCTGTGCGATACTAATAAAATGGCAAATTTACTTGTAAATGGCAAAGTCTTAGAATATCTCGGCTTATTAAGTTAGGCAAGAATAGATGCTTACTTTTGTGCTTGAAAGGTCTCGAATTATTACGAGTTAGGGAGTAGGTAATATGTTGAAAGAAACAATGAATTTTGTGGCAACAAACAATAAGCATTTTATTTACCACATAAAGCGCCTGCACCTTATGAAGTTTACTTTACTTTACGCCAACGAAACCGATGCATATATTTATGGAGTATAAATATAAAGTTATTTAAGAATGAATTAACGCGATTTGGCGTATCGGTATTCGTTGGCTTTCGTTTGGCAAAACCCAAATGTGGCAGGAGAAGGAGGGAACAAACGAAATAAACAAACCCCCCTTGGTTCTACCCTAACCATACAATTCATACATGACATATAGGTACAATCAAATCATTATAATTATTGCTTACTTTTATTGTGGCCACAATAACACCTTAAGTTTGCCCTCTCAGATTACGGTTGACACTAGGTCCGACATTGCAATTTATATCAATTGGTGCAATATATACTAGTCAATCTAATCTCAAATGACAAACGGTAAATTATATCTATAATTAACAAAAAGAACATGTTGGTATGCTAATCTGGTAATTAGGCGTTTCCACAGTTCGCCTTTAGTATTCCACTGACTCTACTTTGCGGTATCGTTTACCGAATCAAAAAACACACTTCACTTCTCCTTCATTCCTCCTCGGATATTGGTTCAGTTCGGACGTGTGTTCTAATAAATTCTGTATAGTACCTACCGGGTCTTAAATAAATAAACAGGTGTAAGGTGTAGCGAGTGCAATAATTAGACACCTAGAATCTGCGCAAGTGAGAAAGTCATCAAATAAAGTTTCCGTGTAACATAACTAGTGTGAATAATTTGTGCCATTCAATTACCTACCTACAAAACCGTACACGGTAGTTTTCAATATAAAAAAAATGTCGATGAAGCGTACTCCACCACCAAAATCGAAAAACAAACCGAATAAAGGGGCATTATCCTCAAAGGACAACGATATACCAGGTTCTACAGTCGAGAAAAAAATCGTATTTACTCCAGAAACAAATGTAGAAGATGATGATCCGGATTTCGTCACTCAACGCACCCCGAGTAACAAGAAACTATTCGAGATTTTAAACGAGATTAAGACCAGCCAGAACATCAAATTTTCAAAATTAGAAGCTGATATTGCAGAAGTCATGACACAAAATTCATCCATGCAATCATCTCTAAACTTTCTAAGCTCACAGTATGATGCTTTGTTGGTTAGACTAACAGCAGTTGAGAATGATAATAAAGCATATAAAACACAAATCAAAAGCTTAGAAAACTCATATGTAACGCAGATCAAGACTCTAGAGAAAAAAATTGACAGCTTTGAACGTAGTACTAAAAGTGCCACTGTTGAAATAAGAAACATTCCAGCCAGTCAACTCGAGGACAAAATTTTGCTTCGCAAACATGTTCTGGCTTTAGGCACCACCGTCAGTCAGCCGATGCAGGAAAGTGACATAAGAAATATTTTTCGTGTAAAAACGACGTCTGAAAAAACTGGGCCGATCATAGTGGAGTTTACGTCAACTTCTCTCAAGGAAAATCTCGTTAAATCTGCAGCCCAGTTCAACAAAAATAAAGATAAGCAACACAAGCTTAATACATCTCACCTTCAACTGGACGGACCCCCAAAGCCCGTTTACATCTCAGATTGTTTAACTACCAGAGCCAGACGGCTACTTTTTCAAGCAAGAGAGTTGGCAAAAACTCAAAATTACGAAGGATGTTGGACGTCTTATGGGAAAATTTTTATACGAAAATCTAAACAAATGCCGGCAATTCGCATCGACTGTGAAGAAGACCTAAACAATTTGGTTAATATTTGACTAGTATTAATCTACCTTCATAACTCATATCTTACCTTATGTTTAAATTCCATCGATAAAACCTACTCGTTCACTAGAATGTTTTACCTAATTACCCACATGTCTTATTACGTGTTTATCCTTTGCAACCGCTATAACATTACACACGCATATCAAACACACACTAACACTACATGTCACAACAAACCTACAACCCGGAGTACATGCATAAACAAACGCCCTATCTTCATGCTGTTCGTAGAGAGACTACTCGTATACTCGTACCTACAATGTTTATACCTTTATCCGCTCGACTCGCTTGCAGCTGACTTACTCCTTGCAATCGATTACATTCGATGACTTGAATAATATTAATAATCTGGATAATTTTGAACTGACTGACTTACAGATCTGTGAACCAGAGCACTGTAAAAATCTTATATCAATTCCTGCGTCATACTTAAAAATATTGCAACATAATATAAGAAGTCTAAATAAAAATTACAATGGTTTAAGCGTTCTGCTTGCTAGGCTTGATCTCGTTTGTGACGTCATCATTTTGTCGGAATGTTGGCTCTCATGTGTAAGTAAGCTACCGATGAAACGGGGTTATTCTAGCTTTTGCACTTCGGATAACTATAATCAAAATGATGGAGTTGTAATTTTAATTAATGACGATTTGAAATATGTTGTGGAGGAACCGAATGTTTTGGATGCTAACTGTCTGGTGATTAAAATTAATAACGAAACTGCTATTATTGCTATCTATCGGCCACCGAGCTTTCTTAGCTTTGATAATTTTTTTCAGTCACTGCAAAATCTTTTAGGTCAGCTTTCCTCCTTTAGGAACATATTATTGGTTGGAGACATAAATATTAATATTTTACAGTTGAACCAAACAGTATCAAGTTATCTTGATATTCTTGCTTTTTTTGGAGTGATTCCCGCTTACTATGTACCTACCAGAGGAGACAGCTGTTTAGACCATGTTTGTTTAAAAACAAATTTACCTTCGCTAACTTTTATTTTAAATACAGTTACAACTGATCATAGCCCAGTTCTGTTCTGCCTTAAAACTAAAATAAAAAATTATTACACAATACATAAATACTACAAAAAAATTAACTTTGAACACTTATATGAAGACTGTAAAAATATAAATTTTACCCCCATTTATCAAGCTAAAAATTCTGAAGATTCACTTAATTTATTTTTATGTTACATCCAAAGTATAATAATAAAAAATACATTGACTATTAGAATACCCCGAAATAAAGTAACAATAAAGCCATGGATTACCACCGGTTTATTAAAATGTATCAGAAATAGAGATCGTATGCACTACAAACTCAGACAAAATCCTGAAAATGAAATTCTTAAAATTACATACAAGCGTTATAGAAATTTTTGCAACGATATATTAAAAAAATGTAAGAGACAGTATGAAAAGAATAAATTGAATGAGGCAGGTAAAAATAATAAAAAAATCTGGAAAACTATAAAAGATATTAATAATTTAAATAAGCCTAAAGAATTTGCAACAGATCTTTTAAAGGTGAATATTACACCTGAAGAATCGCTAAACTCAGTAAATAGATTCTTTTCAACAATTGGTTCAGTATTAGCGAGTAAAATTTCTACAAGTGTACATTCTATCCCGGCTAACCAAATTAACACCGCGGTAGTGAGAGATTCATTTGTCTTGTTAGATACGAGTGTAGAAGAGGTAGAAAAACTTATCTGTAGTCTTAATTCGGATTGTGGCTCTGGTTGGGACGGTATCTCACCGAAAGTTCTCAAACACTTGAAAAATCTTATAGTCCCTCCATTAACTCATATCATAAACATGTGTTTAAATGAAGGCATCTTTCCGACTGCCCTTAAAAAGTCAATAATAGTCCCTATTTTTAAAAGTGGTAAAAGAGATGAGGTAACAAATTACCGACCCATATCTTTACTTCCGTCAATCTCAAAACTTTTAGAAAGATTAGTTAATATTAGATTAAATAATTACCTTGAGTCAAAAAAGTTAATTTCAGAGCATCAATATGGTTTTAGAAAGGGCAAATCTACCTCTGAAGCTGTTCATTCATTTACGGAGTTTATTGTTAAAAAATTGGATAGTAAAATGAAATGTGTAACCATATTTATTGACCTGCAGAAGGCTTTTGATACGGTTTCCTTTGCTACGCTTATTACCAAACTAGAGAACCTGGGAATTAGAAACACACAGCTGAAACTCTTACAAGACTACCTTCGGAATCGTTCCCAAAGAGTTCGTATTGGTGATAAGTTTAGTGATGAGAATCTGATCAACTATGGCGTTCCACAAGGAAGCATATTAGGCCCTACATTATTCATATGCTACATAAATGAGTTATGCCAGTTAAATTTACAAAATTGCAATATTATTGCCTACGCTGATGATGCCACGCTTACATTTTATGGTAACTCCTGGGATGAAGTTTTTGACCTGGCACAAAATGGTTTCAATACTGTGTGTCAATGGCTGTCTTTAAACTCTCTGACACTTAACACTTGCAAAACAAAGTATATTTGTTTTTCGATCACAAACGTATCTTACGACTTCAGCAGACATAATATTAAAGCTCATTCGTGTTCATATCCAATCTCTTGCACTGCCTGTGATTGCCCCGTGTTAGAAAACAGTCGCACGGTGAAGTACTTGGGATTACTGATTGATAATAACTTAACTTTTAGAGATCATATTATGAGTTTATCTAAACGATTGCGAAAATTAACATATATTTTTAAAAATATTAGACACATTTCTAATTGGTCACTGATCAAAACGATTTATGAAGCTCTGTGTCAATCTGTGATCTCATACTGTATCACTACATGGGGTGGTGCAGGTAAGACGCTTATGCTTGAAGTGGAACGGTCTCAACGAATGATCTTAAAGCTGTCTCTTTTTAAACCGCGTTTGTTTCCTACTACGGATTTATACATGGAAGCTAAAGTAAGCTAAAGTGTTAACTGTCCGCAAATTGTACATTTTAAACACTATCTTACTAAAACATTCCTCTATTCAATTTGCTTTAGAGAAAGAGACAGTCGCAAGAAGAAAGCCTAGAGTATGTGAAACTTCTTCTGTTAAAACTAGTTTTGGGGGGAGATTCTTTTGTTTCAGGGGAAGTATACTTTATAACAGAGCAAATGAATTACATTCAATATATAGCCTATCCAAAATAGAATGTAAAAGAAAAATCGCGGACTGGCTACAAAGTCTTGATTATGAAGAAACGGAGCGTTTACTATCTATTGTGTCATGTCCTTCCCAACTTTAAGCTCCTCCAAACCAACCTCCAGCACAGCCAGACCGCAACGGCTAACCTGCGCCGGGCGCTGGAGGCAAATAACAAGACCATAGGCCTAATCCAGGAGCCGTGGATTAGGAAGGGCAGAATCTGTGGTCTGAGTAACATCGGGGGAAAAATTCTCCTTGACACCACTGTAAGTAACCCCCGCACATGCATCTTTGCTCCTAAGCATGTTACCACCTTTGTACTAAACGAGTTCTGTTCCAGGGACCTGACCGCCGTCAGGCTCCGGTCTGATCCCACCCTAGGCCTGCCGGATGCGGTACTCGCGTCTGCCTATCTGCCTGGCGACGCTGACGTGCCAACCCCGGAGCTAGCAGCGCTGGTCGCTTACTGCGAAAGGGAGGGACTGGAGCTCATCATCTCCGCTGATGCAAACGCGCACCACACCATCTGGGGCAGCGAAAAACCAAACAGCAGGGGTGAGGAACTCTTAAACTACTTATTTACAACTAACCTTCGAATTTTAAACAGAGGCTCGGAGCCAACTTTTGTGACTTCACGAGCCCAAACTATCATAGATCTCACTCTAGCCACGGAACAGATCGCCGGCTTCATCTCAGACTGGCACGTATCTGATGAGCTGTCCTGTTCCGATCATAGATGGATCCGGTATAACCTAAACATAAACTCTAAATCTGCAGCTCCCTGGCGTAATCCCCGCAAGACAGACCGCGCCAGGTACAGGAAATTGGCAGAGGCTGGTCTTGAAATGATCAACCTCCTTCCCAAGCACAGTAACACTGCAGAAATCGAAACACACGTTACAAACCTCACATCTACTCTTATCAACAGCTATGAGCAGACGTGCCCTCTTACCACGCCAAAACCCGGTTCCGGTAACAGACACCAATGGTGGGGACCGGAATTGGAAAGGCTGCGACGCAAAGTAAGAAAGCTGTTCAACAAAGCCAAAAACTCCCGCAACCCAGTCGATTGGGTAAGTTACAAACAGGCACAATACAACTATAAGAAGCGCATCCGAGCCAGAAGGAGCGAGTGCTGGAGACGTTTCTGCACCAACATTGAATCTACCAATCAGGCCGCTAAGGTAAAAAATATTCTAGCCAGTGAACCTGAGCGCAACCTAGGCTGCCTGAAAAAACCAGATGGTACCTACACCAGAACCGATGCTGAGACCTGCGAACTCCTCCTACAGACTCACTTCCCTGACTGCCGCATCGAAGACAACCAAACATGGGAATCGCCGGTGCGGCAGTACCGGGATAATCAATTGGACTGGACCACGGCCCACAGAGTAGTAGACGACGAAAAGGTAATCTGGGCAATCAACAGCTTCCTCCCGTTTAAATCGGCGGGCCTAGATGGCATATTTCCGGGCCTGCTGAAGTGGTGCGACGCGAAGCTCCTGGCCGGTCACCTCACTGCAATATACAGGAGCTGCCTGGCCTTTCGATACGTGCCACTACAATGGAGAGAAGTAAAGGTAGTATTTATCCCCAAGCCCGGCAAAAGTGACTACACACAACCAAAATCCTTTAGACCGATCAGTCTCACCTCGTTCCTCTTGAAGGCACTGGAGAGATTGTGTGATAGGGACATAAGAACGAACTCCCTTTCGTGTAGCCCACTTCATGCTAACCAACATGCCTATAGTTCAGGCAAATCAACAGAGTCCGCCTTACACTGCGTGACATCACGCATAAGCAGGAGTCTATCAAGTAAACAATCAACACTAGGCGCCTTCATAGATGTAGAAGGAGCCTTTGATAAAACCAATTTTAACAGCATTAGCCAAGCGCTTAACAAGCATGGAGTCGATACCACTATTGCCGGGTGGATAGACAACATGCTAAGATACAGAGCGATCCAATTCACTGTAAATACCACAACGAGAGTAGTGGTGGCGAAGGGCTGCCCACAGGGGGGAGTACTCTCGCCTCTACTCTGGAACGTTGTCGTCAACGAACTAATCGCTGACCTCAATCAAAGAGGGTATTATACAGTAGGCTATGCTGACGACCTTGCCATTCTCATAGGAGGACCCTTTGAAAATGTGCTATGCAGCCTCATGAGGTCCGCTTTTAAGGTCGTCGAAGACTGGTGCTCAAAGCACAAACTATCGGTGAACCCGTCAAAGACGGAGATAATTCTCTTCACCAATAAACGTAGTCTAGGCAGGCTCAGACTTCCTAAACTTTTTAACACTGAATTGTCCCTGACCAACGAAGTCAAGTACCTGGGTGTAATACTTGACAGCAAGTTGCTCTGGAACAAACATGTCGACCACAAGCTAGAAAAAGCATGTATCACCTTCTGGCAATGTAAAAGACTCATAGGCAGATCCTGGGGCTTATCCCCGAAAATCTGTCGATGGCTCTACACATCTGTTATCAGACCTGTTGTATCATATGGTGCTATAGCCTGGTGGCCCAGGACAGAGCTTACCACCACAATAACGAAGCTGCAGCGATTCCAACGCCTGGCTTGCTCAGCCATGTCGGGCTGCATGCGCACCACCCCGACAGCAGCCCTAGAAGTCATTCTTGGGCTCCCGCCTTTAGACCTGTATATACAACAGGAGGCAATAATGTCGGCCCTACGCCTAAAGCTTTTAGGCGAATGGGTTAACCACAATGGACCTATTGCCACGCTCTGGGACACTGTTCGGAAACAGTACCCCTTATGCGAGGCCCCGTGCGACAGGATCCCCAAAACATATAACTTTAACAGGAATTACGACATACAACTATCAGAGTCAGGTAAAGACCAATCCGGTTCCCATGAGGTCAGAATATATACTGACGGATCCAAAATGGACTCAGGAACAGGCGCCGGGGCTTTTTCACTCGACCTCAACATAAAAATATCACTGGCCTTAGGCACACACAGCTCCATATTCCAATGTGAATGTGTAGCTATCAAGGAGGCCGCCACCGCGGTAATGCGAAGGAAGGTAGAAGGCTTTTGTATAAGAATCCTTTCCGACAGCATGGCCGTACTAATGGCACTGCAGAGTAATGTATTTACCTCAGGGCTTATCTACGAGTGTCACCTTGCACTGGAGCGCATTGCTTCAAACAACAGGGTAATCCTGCAATGGATCAAGGGACACAGCGGATCACTGGGCAACGATGCCGCGGATGAATTGGCAAGGCGTGGTTCACAAACACCAGTGGCAGGTCCTGTTCCACTATTACCACTGCCCTTCAGTCAAATCCGCACATGGCTTCACGGCTTTACCCAGAACCAACACAATGCCCGCTGGGCTAGCCTAACGAGCTGCAGACAGTCAAAGGAGGTGCTATCCACTAATTCACCTAAGCTTACCCACCGACTTCTCAGCCTCAATCGAACAAACCTCCGAATAGTTGTGAGCACTATTACAGGACATATCTCGCTCAACAAACACCTATTCACAATCGGCGTTACCGATAGCCCACTATGTAGGGGCTGCCTTGACGCGGAAGAGACGGTCAATCACGTGATCCTGGAGTGCGTTGCGTTGGCCGACCAACGGGCTAAAATCCTCAACAACACGAGGTCGCTCCGCGAAGCCTGCGAATGTCCCAGGAGACTTCTGAGCTTCTGGAAGGAGCTGGGCTGGCTTAATTAACCAGACTAACCTGTACGCAAAAAGGACCAAATCAGAGTTTAATTGCGGAAACAGGAGCCCACTAACTAACTAACTGTGTCATAAGTTACCTACTTTTCCCGTTTATGCAAGTACTCAAAAACATTTTTCATACACCACACACACACACATACATACACACACACATACACACACACATACCTACACGCGCGTTGCCTTTTTATTTATTTTTACTGTTAATCTTAAGTTTTCAAAATTTTGTTTAAATTTATTTTATTTTCCTTTTTATTTTTAATACGTCGCTGAAATTTTAGTTAATAAATTTAATGTTCAGTTATCAACTTAATACTAGATCGCACAATTATTATATTTTTGTAGTTTGGTTCATTTTCCGAGTGAGGGAGCCAGGAGTCTCTTAGCACAGGGTTTTCCTAGTTTGAGCTCCTGTCTTCCACATAATACAAGTTCTTTACAGTAGTGTAAGTTTAATGTCTAAGTTGATCTTAATATATTTGTAGAAACTTTTTGTGGGAGAAAATAAACAAATTTATTATTATTATTATTATTATTATACTCACTACACCTCTCGTGAGAGGTCGCACACCGAATGCCTCGCTGGAAGTTCCACCCTTCGTCAAAGCCAGCGCGCGCGCCACCGTGCCATTCGTAACGTCATTCGCTCCCTTGCTAATTGGTGGAAACCCAACGTGCTGCATTTACGCGCCAAAACTGCCTGACCTGCAACTGTTAGTGTGTGTGTTTAAATGTTCCTATACAGGAGCAAACAGATGCGCTTTAAATCTAAGACCTAAGGCTCTGCTTTGCTAAACAAGATAGTGGCACTTACGCCCTTTTTATAATATTTGCAATCCAAAGTCAATCTTGCGTCTTTGTCCTGTTTCTCAGAACCAGGGCAAGTCTCTGAATGCTTAGAGAGACGAATCATTTCTATTGAAATGATAAAAAACATATGGTTGGGATTTTATTTTTATTAGCGGCAGGCTTGTCCTATTACATCCCTCTCCCTGTAGATAGTTAGAGAACCTGTTCTTCTAGCTCTCTACACAAATAATAATCTCATAATACTACCTTCAATCTTACCTAATCACCAACAAACGCAACAACCCTACGTAACTTAATCTTCAGCTAATTTATTCTTCTACATAACTCCTCTATTAATCTATAACCCTAATCAAGTCACCTACTTCACCCTAAGACCTATCTATTTATTACAATCTCCTACCTTTCTTTTATACAAACCTACCTGCGTACATATAACCTTATTTATTTACTTTAAATATACACGTCTACATAATATAATCATATCTGCAAATATATCTACCTAGCTAACCTATTTACCTGACTCAAAGAACATAAATCCTCCTTACACTACACAGCTATCTATATGCATACAATTCCTATCTATATGTACATAGCCATTACATAACCTAAGGGCTCGTATATAAATCCTCTATCCGTCTCAAAACCTACCTGCTCATGTACTGTGTAACTAGCTTCCTTAGCATTGTCATAAATGTGGGCGTTACCTTGGCGTATTGACGCCCCCTTCTCATTTAATCTTACAAAGAGTAAATGGTACCTAACCTGTTACTAGCATCTAATAATCTACTCGTTTACGCCCTCTACGGGTTTTAACTCTATCGGCCGTTTTCTAAAGATAAGTTAAACAATAATTGGTAAGAGATGTATCCGTAACTTCGAGTGCCTCTGTATCAATTTAATTATTTTAGGAATCGCTTGTTTTCCTTTTTAATATAAATTTATGCAAGAATTATTAAGACAGTATTTCAGTCATGCGCCAAGTCCAGGTCAGATCTTTACACAAAATCGATCCAGATCCCCACTCACCGGCGGACGGTGGCAGCCGACCAGAGAGTCGATTTGTGTACGATGCCGATTACTATCCCCCAACTAGAGCAAGTCCAGCCAAGACGACCGTAACGGCTTGATGTTGTTTGTCTATGATGTTTGCAACGATTTCGACACTACCTCCTCCGAACGAAGCCAGGTTGCAGGGAGAAACGAAGTAAATGCGGTTTCATTGTTCTTTTTCACTCTATATGCATAGAAGTGTCTTCTCGTTGTATGTGAGTTGCGGGGCCCCTTTTCTTACATTCATACGACATATACGTTTGTATGGTCGAACTTAGTCTGGCCTGGCTCGGTCAGCATTAACTTCATAATGTCAGGTGATTTAATAACAGGTCAGTTTATAATTTAAGCATGAACTTAATGCCCCAAAGGGTCAATCATATACAAGCGTCTTCAGTTTTTATTCCAACATAAAATCTCTTTGTTGACACTCCAGCTCTAATAGGATTATATAATTCTGTTACTACCTGACTGTATTGGTATTGAAGGTTTGTTGTCAGAATAAATTAAATTAAATTAAATGCTCATTCTGATCGATTTAACAAAATCAATTGGCACTTGATATGGATACGATCTCCTCACAATTAAAGTTCTCGAAACTCGCTTTTCGGTTTTCCTGTCTTTTCAAATTAAAATAGTTTATTGCATGTGGCATTATTATTCCTTTCAATAGATTGGCTATTAAAAAGTGAAATCTTAGAGACAGAGTGTCTATAGTGTAATAAGATGCCAAAAGCCTTTTTTATATGAAATAGTACAGCTGAGTGCCCTTTCCTGTTACTAGAGTAAATGGATACTCTCATTGGTCATAGCAGCTCTTGAGTCCTTCCCTTTTCACCAGAGTATGGGTACAGCTATGTATTTATCTATATATTATATTAACCTGTATAAGAGTTTCGGCCTGACCGTGAGTAATTTTATTTATTTATTAGCTGGTGCCCGCGACTTCATCTGCGCAGTTTTAAAAATTGTAACCTATGTGTTATTCTGACGTATAAGCTATATTATTGAAAAGTTTTATTAAAATCCATTCAGTAGTTTTTACGTGATAAAGTAACAAACATACATCCATCAATCCATACTTACAAACTTTCGAGTTTATAATATAAGTAGGATTTATAGTACAATGAGGTGTTAGACCTTTTGTATATCTTGTATTTATTTCTCGAGATCGGCAACACCGTTTGTTTAGACGAACGGCCTATATTGAAATAAGGTAGGTGATATGCGATGTCAATGAAGTTTATATTATCGCTTAATTGTAATGTCAACTACTCGTATCATGACATATTTTCTAATGATTTTACTTAACTGGGCTCTGTATAGCATTGTTTTGAGACGCTTTATATATCATGACTGGCAGTAAAACTTAGAGCTACTTATAGTTCTTTCTATCTAGCATATTCCGAATAGATCTTGATCTCACTTAATAATTGATTGCGGACCTATGACAATAACAATCTCCGATTTTGTCTTTGCCTTCGCAAGGTAAAGGAAATCACCATATATTTTATTTTATACGAAAATGTAATCAAACCTGATTTTTTTTTTCTCTCAACCTTATCTCTATCGTTTTCCTTTCACATTTTACTGCTGGAGAAATCTACCTAAATCGTATCGCACTTCCTTTCACTATCACCGAAATAAATTGTATTCAATAATCTTATTGCTCATTTGCGGCAAATAACGGACCCGTGTGGTTCCGGCAACGAATAGTACCAACCCATATCTTGCCATGGGTGTCGCAAAAGACGACTAAGGGCTTATGAACAGAAGGACAGGCATCAGCTTTATTTTTTATCCTTTGTATCGTATCATCTTACATACTGCAGTCATCAATAACAGCGGTCACCTGCCGCAACGCTTACAAGTGTGGTGACCATGGTAAATCTCCTCCTAAGTACCTCTTGTTTTTGCTGGGGTTCTGAAGGTAGCTCCTTGTACTGAAGTGGGCGTTTCATGGAATATTACGATCGATCATTTCATAACCAGACTCAATTATAGTAGTCCACTCCTGAGCTAAAGTATATACCTATCGATATTCCACTCGCTTCTACAAGCTCGACATTATCTAATTTTCTAATCAAATTATATCAGTTCAGTAATACTTTGAACCACGAAGTTCTTGTTTTTAGGACTTCAATTTTTTTTTCATTTCAATAACATACAACCATAAAATCTACTCTTTTAGCTACCTGCCTTATCTAGCGGTTAACTACTGCCATTGTCTGCCATTAGTACAGCCTGGATTACCAACATCTAGCCATTCTCTTGTGTGCCTTTTTAGGGTTCCGTATCATATTATAAACGAAATACAGGATAACTTGATACTTATCTGCCAATAGCTAATCTTTTAGGTTTAAACTTGTACTAAGATATATCTACTTATACTTAAGAGAAAAATTATATTACCTATCACCCTCATAACCTAACTCGTTACTTATTCGCTCCTAATGCCTATATACCTACTAGTAAATATGAATTATTACCATACTGCCGTAAAAGTTGTGGCTTTTAAATCAAGCTTCGTTTATTTAAAATCTCATTTAGCAGTTAATTTAACCTTTACCGAATTATCATTATAAACATTTAATGATATGCAGCCTACTCTGAAATGCGACTCGCTCTTAACCTTTGTAAAGGACTTAAGCTTCGGAGTCGAACCGTAAGCAAAGTCATAATAAATCGCTAGTTAATTTTATCAGCCGCTAGAATTTTTACAAAGAATCATAAAGTTCCCGTTTTTATTATCTTTCGGTAAAGTTTATTACTAACGTCCAGCTGCATGCTTTGTAGCTATTGTTTAAAGACCGTCGGCTTTCTAAATAACTCAATACACTGGGAATACCATTATTCTTGCCAGTTTCAAGAACAAGCAACAAAAAATTAAAGCTTACAATATTCAAAAGTCTTATTCGGTACATGTGTCTCTTTGTTAAACCGTGGCCTTTCTTGAGTTATCTACTACCTACTCGGATCCTTGCCGTCAAAAAACTTTCTTTTGTTTCGACCGTTCTAAGAAACAAACTGCATTCCTTATCGCAGTTTTAAAATTATTCTTAAACTCACTAAATATTACCTCGCTCACTTTTCCAAGCATTCTTAGCCTATAGGCGAATACTTTGCTTTTCGTGGTTCGGAAGGCAAGTTACCTAAATCAACGATCTCAGACTTTAGTCTTGGCTTGAAAACTCAAAACATCTAAGTCATTTCAGCTAAACCGTAATAAGCTACTATCGACCTTTATTAACCTAAGTGATAACTGACCTACCACCTAAATACCTAATAGATACGCTTCAAGAAGATTCTTAGCTTGTTACTCGTATAAGCTCGTATCGTTGTTCAAAATACGCTTTACACCCCTTTACCTACCTACTTTATAACAAACACTAGCAACACCTTATCAATAAAATCTAGCCTATCTTGAAGACCTGAGTGAGTACTCGTTGTTATTTATCGCTGTGCAAAACAACTGTAAGTTTATCTTTGGTACTATTTTGATAATGCCCTTTTTATAGTCCTTATCTATTGTTAAGTCATCTGAACTTAACGCAGTAGTAATCCCTTAGTTTTTTTTTTCGCAATTACCATACCATAGCAGATCAAAAGCTTTCAGAATAATCGATTCAAGTAGTTTTTTTATTAAAGTTTATACAACTTTGAGATCATGAGAGAATCGAACCCTCTATGTTTAAACCAATAAAATTATGGATAAGAACGCATTTAGATATGTGGACAGTGCTTACACACTTACTAGCGCTACCATACTGCAAGCTTTTTATGCTATCCTAAGTCTAGTACCGGACCGTACCTCATGATAAGAAGGATAGCCTTTTTAATAAAGCTTGAAACAATACCTAAAGGAAGCCTTGGCTACTTATACCTATTTACCCTTTCGGTTCTATCGAAACTAACCTGACCTCAACGATATTACCTACCTAACTACTAACCTAACTGTAAATAACTTTAGCTGTGTATTTTTTTTTCTCTCTACGCTAACTTGCTATCATATAACCCAGAATTTAAATTATGTAAACTTTATACCCGCTTGAACTTTTCGTCATAAATGTAAATATTTTTTTTTTTTTATAAATATAGACTGGTGCTTTGTATCTGATATGATGATGGATGATGAATCTAACCTAAAGCTATCAAAATGCAATATGCGTTTCGTCTGATATGATGATGAATAATTTCTTTGAGCTTTCGTTGTTTTTAAGCCGACCTGATTTCTAAATCTAATAGGAGGTGGCCCTTTATTAAATTAGTATTGATTTCCTTTACCAAGATTGAATATAATTATTTACTTATCTATTTATTATATTTACTAATTTATTTAGGTGGTCATGAGATCTAAAAAGAAGAAAAAAGTGATAAAGTGGAAGTGATAAAATAAAATCATTTTCATGGTCATGAGATGTATTCAGTTCATTTGATCGTTATTTGATAACACATTTTCTTTATAAATTGGCCTATTCCTAATTTAATTTTAATATGACATATTGTTACGACTTAGACAAGTATGTCAGAGTAAATAAAATCTATTATTCATTAATAAAACAACTAACATGAAAGTGTCAATATTATTAAAATTACTTGCAATCAGCTAGAATGTGTGCTTCATTTAGCATTGCACCCAAGCCCTGTTAGTAACGGCCTACCTGCTCGCTTTAAGAGTGGCGAGGCACCCTTTTGTTTGATGAGTAATATGCAACATTGTAACTAAATCTTGGATCAACTTAAGAATGTTTATTTATGCATTTATTTTTCTTGTAATAAATTCATTCCGAACCAAGGCTTACTTTCATTATATTCTGCATGTTATTACGGTAAATGAGTATTCTGTAAATAATCTACATTAAACAAATTATTTTAAATCAAAATTTTGTTGTGCACATTTTTATGCAATTAGCAAAATTCGGATTGGACGTTGGATTGCAATTAAGAACCTGAAAATAGCACACCGTAATAACTCATGCAACAGTATAAGTAAAAGGTGTTTAAAATGGCCATAATAATAACTGTTCTGGAAATTTCATTTGGTATACCAGTATTTCCTCAACAAATTACCTCTTCCAGATATTTTAATTAAATAAGCATCTTTTTATTATTATTTTAAATGCCTTTCTTTGCGTTGAGATTTACAATAGTTTATCTCTCAAACTGCCTCTCCCAGATCTTTGGACTAAACAAGCACCTTTAATATTTTATCTATAAAAGTTTACGTTGTGTTAGTTATTTTAAGTTCTTTCTAGGCGTGTACAACTGCGTAGACACGAGATCTAGATCTTGGCTCCACGGCGACCAGATGTGAGGGTCACGGCCTTATGACGCTGTGATGGGAGTCAAACCCATGTATAAATCGAAATGTATTATCTCGATTTGTTAGTCTTAAATTTTGTTGATCGTCTTTTATTGGACCGATTGATAAAATAATACTTCACAGTTTTGTCTAGCCAAGCACTGTGCTGTGCGATACTAATAAAATGGCAAATTTACTTGTAAATGGCAAAGTCTTAGAATATCTCGGCTTATTAAGTTAGGCAAGAATATATGCTTACTTTTGTGCTTGAAAGGTCTCGAATTATTACGAGTTAGGGAGTAGGTAATATGTTGAAAGAAACAATGAATTTTGTGGCAACAAACAATAAGCATTTTATTTACCACATAAAGCGCCTGCACCTTATGAAGTTTACTTTACTTTACGCCAACGAAACCGATGCATATATTTATGGAGTATAAATATAAAGTTATTTAAGAATGAATTAACGCGATTTGGCGTATCGGTATTCGTTGGCTTTCGTTTGGCTAAACCCAAATGTGGCAGGAGAAGGAGGGAACAAACGAAATAATCAAACCCCCCTTGGTTCTACCCTAACCGTACAATTTATACGTACAATCAAATCATTATAATTATTGCTAACATTTATTGTGGCCACAATAACACCTTAAGTTTGCCCTCTCAGATTACGGTTGACACTAGGTCCGACATTGCAATTTATATCAATTGGTGCAATATATACTAGTCAATCTAATCTCAAATGGCAAACGGTAAATTATATCTATAAATAACAAAAAGAACATGCTGCTTATCTGGTAATTAGGCGTTTCCACAGTTCGTCTTTATTATTCCACTGACTCTACTTTGCGGTATCGTTTACCGAATCAAAAAACACACTTCACTCACTACACCTCTCGTGAGAGGTCGCACACCGAATGCCCCGCTGGAAGTTCCACCCTTCGTCAAAGCCAGCGCGCGTGCCACTGTTTCATTCGTAACGTCATTCGCCCTCCATGCCAAGACGCCCGCTTGCTAATTGGTGGAAACCCAACGTGCTGCATTTACGCGCCAAAACTGCCTGACCTGAAACTGTTAGTGTGTGTGTTTAAATGTTCCTATACAGGAGCACACAGATGCGCTTTAAGTCTTAGACCTAAGGCTCTGCTTCGCTAAACAAGATAGTGGCACTTTTTATAATATTTGCAATCCAAAGTCAATCTTGCGTCTTTGTCCTGTTTCTCAGAACCAGGGCCCTGAGTCAAGATGCTTTCTACAATCGCAAACGCTATAGAATAGAATAAAAATGTATGGGATTGACATTAGCTGTGACGCAACATTTCTATCGCTAATGTCATTCCCGTACATTTTCATTCTATTCTACTAGCGTTTGCGATTGTAGAAAGCATCTTGATTCAGGGCCCAGGGCAAGTCTCCGAATGCTTAGAGAGACAAATCATTTCTATTGAAATGATAAAAAAATATGGTTGGGATTTTATTTTTATTAGCGGCAGGCTTGTCCTATTACAGTAGCTACGAGTATATCCTACTGAGGAACTTTATCATATCTCGAAAGTTATGTCACCAATAAAGCTTTACATGTGGCAGTTGATAGTGTTTTTTGCGAGACACATTTGTGAGACACCTCTGAATCCCAGAAACACGTACCCTGGTACTATACGCCCTGGTACTAAGAGAAAATATCCTGTGCCATTTAGATATACTGCTGTAGCTAGAAAACATTTTTCTAGCATTGCCCCTCGCTTGTATGGGCATTTACCTGAAGACATTGCTAACCTGATTGACTCCTTCGTTGATCCTGTAACGTTGAATAGTTCTAAAATGCGCAGAACTCTAAATCAGAAAGTAAAGTCTTACCTTGTTAAAATGCAGTGTAACAATTTTAAAGATCTTTATTCGAGTCTCATATAAATCCTAAAATATATAAAATAATATGTATGATAAATATTAAATATATAAATATTATATTATATGTACATATTTAATATTTATCATACATGTTATTATATATATTTTAGGATTTATATGATACTCGAATAAAGATCTTTAAAATTTTCACACTGCATTTATATATATATATTAAATAATATATGTAACACTTATAGTTTCTAACAATCTATATTATTACTAACACAATATACGAGTACTAACAAGTTTTTGTCAAACTAAATTGATGCTAAAAAAACATGACCCTGCAATCTACAGCACATGATTACGTGAAGCGACTAGCCCTGTCACAGGCCAAGGTCTATTTGGGCTCTCACTGACAACCAAATTGTTTTGGAGTCGCCAGTCGTTATCTAATACGTCGGATGTACGGTTATTTCTTTGTGATTTGTTATGCAACTAATAAGTAAATAAAAAAAACCTAACATGTGTTTCAGAAATTTTGAGATAACATCCCCCAAGGGGTTGAAATAAGGTATGAAATTTTGTATGAAAATCCTTCTAAATATTAGGATTTAGGCCAATAAAAAGAAAGGCATAAACATTCGTCTCAGCGTTTTCGAAAATTATGGATAAAAGTTAATATGAAATTCCTACACACCAAAAAACGGGCCAAGTGCGAGCCGCTAGCATGCGTGCAAGTTCGACTCGCACTCGACCAGTTTTTATTGTGTGTTATTATTTCAAAATTCACTTAATTACTATACCGGGTGTTAGTGTAAACACTGTGATCCTTGAAACTGTGCATTGAGACCATGAAACTGAACAACTTTCCCTGAGGAACATAAGTCAAAATACGAAAAAAAAATTTTGCTTCCCATAGAAACTGCACCAGCTGATTGCCCATTTTGTATGGGAGATGAAATTTTTTTTTGTTATTTCGATCTATGTTCCTAAGGGAAAGTTGTTCAGTTTCATGGTCTCAATGCACAGTTTCAAGGATCACAGTGTTTACACTAACACCCTGTAGACTAAGAGAAACACGTTTCAAAATCCGGAAATACTGACAGTGCTTTTATCTATGGGATCTTTTTTTGATTTCTAGCTTCCCGTCCAAAGCCGCGGCGCGGCGGGCCACTAGTATTAGATAAAATTAGGTCGAAATTTTACATAATACTAGCGACCCCATGGGGGATGTTATCTCAAAATTTCTAAAACACGTGTTTCTTTATTTCTAATTATTCGCTTATATCCGAAGATGCAAATAAAGGAATAATCTTTATTTGCATATTCAAAGAGGATATAAAACAATTCTCATCATGTAACCACTGTGTTCCTTGAAATTGTGCAGACAACGAAACTGAACTACTGTTGCTAAGGAACATAGGTTGAAATACAGAAAAAATATTTTCAGTTACCATGCAAAATTCGAAGCCATTTGCAATTGATGTAATTACAGGTGTTTCGGTTAAATGCGTAGTTTAGTCGAATGACAATTTAACCGACTAAAAAAAAAGTGATCCATTTCACACGTATTGTCAAAATTTTATTGTAATTGTATTGTCAAAAATACTATTTTTTTTTGTTTATACCAAACTAGAGGGGGGACCGCGACACGCAACACACTGAGCTCCGTCTATTTGTTTGGTTTAAAATGATAAAAATTACAACATCCACAATTGAAGCATAGGAAAAGGCGATCAAAAAATCTGTCGCCTATTGAAGAAAAATTGGAGCGTTTCCTGACGGAATTTAGCAAGTTGTTGTTGTTGTTGTAAAATCTTTATTGCTTATTCTTTATTACAAAGTGGCTATTGTCTGAAAGATTACAAGCAAAGGCGGACTTATCCCTAGGTGAGATCTCTACCAGTCAACCTAAGAGTGACTAAAGGAGAAAGTATAATGAGGCAGGATGCAAGCGTGCAAACAGAGCAAAACATGAAAGAAAATAAGATAAATTTATAAGACTAATAGAAAGAGACTTTAAATACGTACCTAACTTAATAATAATAATAATAAAAGAAAAATAAGTATATTAATTACTAATGCTATTCCATTCATACCTACATCAAAACTACATACAAATATCTATTAAATATATAGTATAACTGAACAATATATATATATGGATACATAATAATCCATTTTAAATCCATCCATACTATATATACTATATACTATATATACTATATACTATATCCATATCCATACTAATATTATAAATGCGAAAGTAACTCTGTCTGTCTGTCTGTCTGTCTGTTTGTTTGTTGCTCTTTCACGCCTAAACGGCTGAACGGATTTTGATGAAATTTGGTATGGTGATAGATGGTAACTTGGAGACGGACATAGGCTACTTTTTACCCCGGGAAAATATCTCATTCCCGTGGGAATCTACACATACAATAATACTCTAGCGGGGTTGTATCTGCTACAGCACACCGAAACTACTTAACCGATTTTGATGGGACTTTTTTTATTCAACTAAGTATCGCTGATTACGAAAACTACTACAATTTTGAAATCCAACGTGGTAGACGTAAACTACCATTATCCCCTGGGGATAAGGTTGGGGTGCGATAGAGTTGATATGTCTAAAAATCAATATGGGTGTCGTTCGTATGGTTTATCGGGTCGCTGATTACGAAAACTACAATGATTTTGAAATCCAACGTGGTGGACGTGAAATACCACCACCCCTGGGATGGGGTTGATAGGTTTGAAATGTCTAAAAATCAATATGAGTGTCAGTTGTATGTTTATATAAGGATAGGGATAGCGGTTAAGATGGCGTTAGGGGTAGAAGCAGGGATAGGGGTAGGGTCAGGGATAGGGAGAGGGAGAGGGGGAGGGATAGGGAGAGAGTGTAAGGGAGGGGAAAATGAGGGGAGAGAAAGGGGGAGGGAGGGGTAGAGGGCGTGGGAGGGGGTAGAGGGAGGGGGGGGTAGAGGGAGGGAGAGGGGGAAGGGGAGGATGAGTGAGGGGAAGGGGGAAAGGGAGGGGAATGGGAGGAGGGCGAGGGGGGAAAGGGAGGGTGATGGGGAGAGGGGAAGGGGGGAAATGGAGGGGGAAGGAAGGGTGAGGGGGGAAGAGGGAGGGGTGAGGGAGAGGAAGAGAGAGTGGGAGAGGGTGAGGGAGGGGGAGTGGGAATGTAGGGGGGGGGATACAAAAGGATAGATAGGGAGGAATAGGGACCTTTTTTACTTTTATGAATACCTCCTCGCTACCCATTCACTTCACTCCCTTTATTGCCTTCTTTTTTAAGTTCGCCTGTAACAGTTGACAATGAAAATTCCGCACTACCTACCAGTTAAATAAAATCAAAAGATAATTAAGTTTGTAGTAAGATGCATTTATTCAACTTGGATAAGTACAAATGCATCTTTTACGTAGGGATCAAGAAGGATAAGCGCTCCGTAAAATATGTTTCAATTAAGTTCGAGTTCTGTTTTTTTATAAAATCTACGCGGACGAAGTCGCGGGTAACAGCTAGTATAAAATATACCTACATATAACTAAGTAAAGCTCAAGTGTCAGAATTGTAACCCTAGAGTTTCTTTAGCGCAGATTTAAATGAATTTATGCTGGGTGACTTCCTTACATGCTCGGGAAGCTGGTTCCAGAGTCTCACCGCTCGGACAGAGAAGGAATTAGAAACAATGCGAGAGGAGTGGCTTGGAAAAGCAAGAGAGAGGTTCACGCTGGATCGGAGCCGGCTGTCGGAGTCAGTGCAGAACTGGAAACTTTCTTTTAGGTAGTGAGGAGTTGCAGGATTGAAAAGAACGGAGTAGAAAATGGATAGGATGTGGATGTTTCTGCGAAGTCTGATGGGGAGCCAATTTAATTTAATTCTAAACTCGGAAACATGGTCGAATTTTCGGAGGCCAAAAATGTATCTGATGCAGACGTTTTGGAGTCGATCGAGTTTGTCTAATAAATCCTCGTTAGCATCGAGATAGGCTACATCAGCGTAATCTAGGAGAGGTAGAAGGAGGGAATGGGAGAGCATTATCTTGGTTTGAAGTGGGAGAAGATTTTGTAAACGCTTGAGGGAGTGGAGGGACTATAGGGTTGTAAAAATATATATTGGTTTTATGTATACAGCGTGAATTTGTGTTGGTTTCGCAACAGAAGCCCAGTGATTATCATAGTAAAGTGGTCACGTAATCGACTCATTTTGTATGGGGAGGTGAAAAAATTTTTTCGAGTAAAAAATTTTTTTCTTCGGGAAAGTTACTTGTTTTATGAGCAGAATCACTGGGCTTCGGGTGCGAAATCACTACAAATTCACGATGTATGTATGTTTATGTATTCCGCTCACATCGGGTACAGCCATTAAAATTAAGAAATTTCTAAAGTTCCGGACAGTCGACTAGAGAAATAATTATGATATATTAATTTTATATAATAATTATGATTTTTTTTTTCTAAACAAAATTTTACTGAAGTAAATGAAAAAAAAACCTTCTGGCAAAAAACTTCCTATAGCAAGGACAAAGGAAAAATCTAATATTTTGAAAATTTTACATCAAAATATTCAAGGTTTTTCTGGAAAAATTTTTGAATTATAATTATTCTTAGAAAGAACAAAATTTGATATAATTTATTTGACAGAACACTGGCAAAAAGATTATCAAATGTTGATAAATTATCAAAACTATTGTATAGCCAGTGCTTTCAATCGAAAGTCTGCTTTACACGGTGGATCACTGATTTTAGTTCGTAACAGTTTTAAGATAAAGAACCGTAAAGATATTGTTCGACTTTCGGTTAAAAGATGTATTGAAATATCTTGTGTTGAGCTGGACGAGCATGTTGTAGTGTGCGTATACAGACCTCCCGCTTTTCAAAAATTTTCAATGTTCGGGTTAGTAATGGAAGATGTTTTAAAAATAGTGACATAAGAAAATAAGTTTGTGATAGTGTGTGGTGACTTTAACGTCAATATCTTAGAAAATAATACCTATAGTAACAAACTTATAAGTCTTTTCAAATGTTTTAATTTAGAGCATGTATTTTTTGAACCTACAAGGGTGACGTCATCCTCGGCTACCTGTATTGATAACGTCTTTTGTAATTGCGATTATTTTGAGAAAAGTATCATAAACTCGCTTCAGTCTGACCACTCTGGTCAAAGTGTTACTTTTAATTATTCTCGAGTAACCCAGAAGATAGATATAGAAACCAGGAGCCTAACGAGTGGTAGGTTAGAAAAGTACAAAAACACGTTACTAGAAAAACTGCCCTGTCACAATTATAATACTAACAACCCTAATCTATATATATAAAAGAAGAAGGTGACTGCTGACTGACTGACTGACTGACTGACATATTAACGCACATCCCAAACCACTGGGTCTAGAGATTCCAAATTTGGCATGTAGGTTCCTTATAAGGCTTAGGGGTGCACTAAGAAAGGGTTTTACAAAATTCCACCCCTAAGGGGGTAAAATAGGGGATGAAAGTTTGTATGAAAGTCCGTCAGTTTTGAAGTTAGGATCTTCAAAATTTGTATTTAGGCTGACGACTAAAAATTAATAATTAAGTGTCTCAGGGTTTTTGAAAATTCGACACCCTTAAGGGTGAAAAGGGGGATGAAGTTGAAAATTCTTTATTCTTAAAGTAAAATCCACATTATTTATTATTTAGGCATTAATGATGTAATTCTATGCAACATTCATCACTGTTATTGGAATTCCACCCCAAATTCAACCCCTAAAAAAGGGAAATGGGGTGAAAAAGTCTAAAAACAAATATGGGTATCGTTTGTATGGTTTATCGGGTCGCTGATTACGAAAACTACAACAATTTTGAAATCAAACGTGGTGGACGTGAAATACCATCATCCCCCTGGGGATGGAGTTGGGGTGCGATAGGTTTGAAATGTCTAAAAATCAATATGGGTGTCGTTTGTATGGTTTAACGAGTCGCTGATTACGAAAACTACAACAATTTTGAAATCCAACGTGGTGGACGTAAAATACCATCACCCCTCTGGGGATGGAGTTGGGGTGCGATAGGTTTGAAATGTCTAAAAATCAATATGGGTGTCGTTTGTATGGTTTATTGGGTCGCTGATTACGAAAACTACAACAATTTTGAAATTCAACGTGGTGGACGTGAAATACCATCATCCCCCTGGGGATGGAGTTGGGATGCGATAGGTTTGAAATGTCTAAAAATCAATATGGGTGTCGTTTGTATGGTTTATCGGGTCGCTGATTACGAAAGCTACAACAAATTTCAAATCCAACGTGGTGGACGTGAAATACCATCGTCCCCTGGGGATGGGGTTGGGGTGCGATAGGTTTGAAATGTCTAAAAATAAATATGCGTGTCATTTCTATGTTTGAACGGTGTTAAGAATAATTAGATGGTTAAACGAACTTACCTGTAAGTGAAGTTCTACCATAATTATACGAAGCTCCTTGTCTGAGACGGTTTTACTACTGTAGTATACGCTTCCATGCGTTTAGCCATCACAATGTATCCAAGCTAAAAAAAAAAAGAAAAAACGCACGAATATCGGAACGCATCTGTAAACATTCATTACGTTTAAAGCAAGGAGTTTCATGAAAAACTTTATCATAATAAGAGGAGGGTAGGGTGGGAATTAGGTACCGTCTCAGATAAGGAGCTTCGTATAATTATGGTAGAACTTCACTTACAGGTAAGTTCGTTTAACCATCTAATTATACTCTCTCCTTGTCTGAGACGGTTTTACTACTGTAGATGTTTGAAGCTCCATAAGTTGTGAATGAAACTGTGTTTTAATAATCAAATAAGATAATTATTTATTATAAAAGTCTTATCACTCAAGCATATTTTTCTTAATTACGTGGGACACTCAGAAATATTTGCGACACTAAAAAAAATTGTTCTACAGGTACATATATTTTTATTAAATCTTTTCAAAGTACTCTCCACCAGCCTCTATACAAAGATTCATGCGTCTGAACCAGTTTTCAAAACACTTTTTCCAGTCCGCCGTAGACACCTCGTTTACAGCCTGCTCGAACGCAGCCAGCGCATCTTCCGGCGACGAAAATTGTATCCCCTTGAGCTGATTTTTTATTTTTGGAAATAAAAAGAAGTCACACGGTGCTAGATCAGGGCTGTAAGGAGGGTGACCCAGGAGTTTGACTGGTGTGCTGTCCAGGAAGTCCCTCGTTTTGAGCGCGGTGTGTGCAGGCGCATTGTCGTGGTGGAGCAGTAGTCCGCGGAGCCCTGTGTTTGGTCGCTTGTTGCTCACAACAGAAAAAACTTCTGGTAAACATTTGGTAGTATACCATTTGGCGTTGATGCTTCTTTGATCTCGTAAGGGAATTGAGGCCAAGTGGCCAGTCAAATTAAAAAAGCTGGCGATCAAAATCTTCCCCCCGCTTCGAGATCGCTTCACTTTGGTAGGCGTTGGTTCATTTTGAAACACCCAAACTGTCGACTGGCGCTTGGTTTCTGGATCGTATTGATAAATCCAGGACTCATCACCTGTTACGATGTCGTAAACACGCCGAGACGAGCCTGCTTCAAATTTGTTCAGCATATCACTGCACCATTCCACCCGGGCCTGCTTCTGAGCGTCGGTGAGGTAGTGCGGCACCCAGCGCGATACTATCCTCCTCACGCGAAGATGCCCGTGTAGAATCTCGTGAACGCTTCCCGATCCAATCTTTAATATGTGCTGAATCTCCTGATATGTAATTCGCCTATTATCTTGGATTAAATTTTTCACTGCTAGCACGTTTTCTTCCGTAATAGCCGTCAAAGGGCGACCGCTTCTTTCTTCATCCCCCAAGGTTGGTCGACCGCGCCTAAATTCGTTATACCAACGATACACGGTTGCCTTGGAGGGGCCTTCATCCATAAATGCCATTTGAAGTCTATCGAACGATTCATCCGGTTTCAGGCGACACTTGAAATCGTAAAAAATCATAGCTCTAAAATGTTCCCGGCGCAGATCCATTTTTCAGTAAGACACGATACTTTGAATTGGCTCGCAAAAAATGTGGAGGGAAATTTTGAAAATGGAACACACATATTTTTACTTACAAGTAATCATATTTTCGAAAAAGATTCTGACCGGCCAGTCTCCCATATATAAAAACTATTTTTCGCAATACTTTCTGAGTGGCCTGGTATTTGTTCTTAAGTTACAAATAGCTTCTGAAAAGGACAAGGGATCCTCTAATATCGGCCTATTGTAGTACCTAGCAAAAACAGCTGAGCTGCTAGACCAGCCAGCAGTTTTTCGGATAACATCTATACTTAGTCCTGATCTACTAGCCGCTGACGTAGCCGCGTGTCTAGTGCTATGTGCGGAAAAAGTCGATATATCTATTCCCGCTTCGCACAAAATATTTTTTATCCAGCGGCTTATACTTTGAGTCGAAGCCCTTTTATACGGTTTCTTAAATGTTAAAACAAGGTATTCCATGTCTTTCCTGACATTTTTAGTAGCTTTCAGGTAAGTTTTTAAAATTTCTACTGGACATATTTCTTTTTCCTTATAGGATTTCAGATGTAACATTGGCTGGGTTGAATGTTTGTTTGAGGTCTTTATAAGATCTGGAATTTTAATTTGCACTCCTGTTTGGGTAAATTTTATGTTTGATACTTTTATTAGTGACAAGGTTTGAACTCTATGTCCAGTAGTAAGGGCTAATAATGTAACAAGTTTTTTAGTTGCTCTTTGTAAGTCCAAATTATCATTTAGATAATTTTTGTGCAGATATTCTAATACTAAGCCTGGATCCCAAGTTGAGTTATACCTTGGTTTTGGTGGCTTTAGTCTGAACACACCTTTCAAGAATCTTTTTAACCTCTCATCTGCACTAACTTTTGGTCCAACTAGTAAGGCAATAGCTGATCTAACCGTGTTAAGAGTCCCGTATGAGGCACCAGAATCAAAACGTTCGCTTAAGAATTTTAAAATATTTGGGACTGAATCTTGATAAGGATCTAAGTTAAACTTGTTACAATATTTCCACCATAACTTAAGAGTACTATCATATTGTTTCATCGTATTTTTGGATAGTGAATTTAACATAATTTCCAAAGCTGAATTTGGAGTGCCACGTCTCACAAATGCTTCGCTGATAGCAGCCCTGCAGCCAGGGTAAGCTGCTGGTGCAGTGGGTGTGTATCTCTGTAAGGAGAAGTTAATAAACTTTTGTCAGGTTCAAAAATTAACATTTTACCAACTAATAAGGGCTGTAACATGGGGAACCAAGGTTGAGATTTCCATAAAGGGAATACCAAGATACCTACTGCTTTATCTGATTGTATTTTTCTGATGCATTTTAAAACTAATGAGAAGGGGGGAAATGCATAGAAAAAATATTTGTTCCAATTTAAGGTAAATGCATCCACTGCTATGGCTTCAGGGTCTTTTTTCCATGAGACAAATTTTTTGCATTTGTTATTAATTCTAGAGGCAAATAAGTCTATCTCAGGGCTGCCAAATTGTTTTTCAATTTTATTATAAGCAGTATGTGAAAGTTCCCACTCTATATTTTTCCTTCGTGATTCAAAGTCAGCTTCAAAATTTTCTTTAGTATTTATATATGAGGCATACACCCATATATTTTTTCTCTCACAATATTGCCAAAAGATTCTAGCCATCTTATTTAAGTGAGGATATTGGACGCCGCCCATTTTATTAATGTAGGCTACTGCTGTAGTGTTATCCACTCTAAGCAAGATTTCTCTATGGCTATAATCTTTTGTAAAGCATTGAAGACCTAAGAATGCCGCCTTTAATTCTAAGAAATTTATATGGTTTTGTCTCTCTGTGGAAGACCAAGAACCTGAAGCCCTCTCTGTACCGCAAACTGCTCCCCAGCCAGTGGTACTCGAATCAGTTTGAATTTCAAGTGAGAATTTATATTGTTGAATTGGGTTAGACTTATCTATGTTCTTAGTCCACCATTCTAATTCAGTAAATACAGAGTTTGATAATTTCATTTTTTCATCATAATTGTCATAATTATTTAATAGAGCTAGGTATCTTTCCCTTTCTAGTAGTTTAGTATATACCCATGAATATGGAATAGCAGGACAAACTGAAGTCAATTTTCCCAACAATTGAGAAAATTCCCTGATTTTGCATTGACTAATTTTCTTAAAATATTCAATTTTTTCTAAAATAGCCAGTTGTTTTTCTCTAGGAACTGATAGTGACATTGTTTTTGAATCTATTGTTAGACCTAGGTAAGTACATATCATTTTTGGTGTGAAAATGCTCTTTTCGAGATTCACGTTGAACCCAAGACCTTGAAAGAGAGTACAAGATAACTCTACATCCTTTTTGCATTGTTCTTTTGACGAATTAAAGTAAATAATGTCGTCTAAGTAAGATGTTAGGATAATATCTTTGTTTCTAAGATAAGTACATATTGGTCTCATAAGTTTTGTGAACACAAAAGGAGCCGAACACAAACCAAATGGTAAGCAGTTAAACTCATATAACTTATTTTCAAACTTGAAACGTAGATACTTCTTTGCTTCATCTGAGATTGGTACACTAAAATAGGCATCTTTTAAATCTAATTTGGCCATATACCAATCTTGAGTAACTAATTTACATGCTGTCCTTATGTCTTCTAATTTAAAATGACATGTTTCTACATATTTATTTAGTTCTTTCAAATTTAGTATAAATCTGTGTGTACCATTTGGTTTTGGAATTACAAAGATTGGTGATGTAAACTGGCCCCCTGTAAAATCACATTGAGATACAGCACCCAGTTTGATTAATTTGTCTATTTCAGATTTAATAATGACTTTTTCCTTGTGAGACCAGCATTGGTGTGGTGCTTCATGCTCTGGTGGGAGAGTATCAAAAGGGATACTGTATCCCTGAACCCATTGTAAAATCACAGGATCATTAGTGATTTCTAACCAATTATGTAAGCAATACTTGATTTTACCGGCATGTACCTCTAGTATCGGTGATATTTGTCTCGAGTTTGTCTCGATGACTGCTGAGGTTTCTTCCGTGTTGCTTGAGCTCGCTGGGCTTGTTGTGAGGTACGAGCCTTTGGAGGTGGGCGATGAGTTTGCCCGCTGCGATGTTGAGGATGTGGATGCAGCGGGCTCTTCCAGTTTTCCTGTCGGGCTGTCTTTTGATTAGCTTTCATTTTTATTTGAGATCCTGTTTTTTGAACAGTTTGTGCTGTTCTAATCAACTCTCCACAATTTTTACCAAATAAGAATTCATCGGTCTTGACTTTCTTAACAGCATCTTTTATTACAGCAGTCGTTCCAGCCAGGGCAAAGAATTTTCTTGATTCCGAGTCTTGATGGTATACTTCAGCTGCTAATTTTGCTGAGTCGTTTAACTGCTCAACAATTGTTTTAGTATTCAAGTTACCTTTTAGAACACTGGAAAGTGCCTTTCCTAAGGCAACCATCATTTTTCCCACTAATATCTGGCGGAAAATGATTCGTTTATCCCGCTTAAGACTTCCCTCGTTCATAGCGGCAGCAATTTCTTGGTTCATAACAGGTGGTACTGATGCAGGAAAATTTGCCGGAGTTGGGTATTTCTTCATCAGCTGCTCTCTGTCTTCCTTCCCAAGTCCCTGATGAACAATATTTGTCCATCTGTCTGCCAGCTGTTGTTGAAGTTCCTCTCCTACAACTTCTTCATTTTCTCCTTCTTTTCCCAAGGCTTGTAAAAGTTCCTCTGGGATATCCTCAACTGTAATTCAATAATTTTTAAAACTTTAATTACCTATAAATAGGATTTTTCTAATGGATTTTACTGTTAATGTTCATAAATAATATCTATCCCGCAGTGATAGCTTTTCATGTATAATGGTATAATTGTCTATCCTCAAGTGATAGCTCAAGAAATTTATGGATAAAGATGTCTATCCGCTAAGTGATAGCGCTGAAATTTATAACTGACATTGTCTACCCGCTCGTGGTAGTGCTAAGTCAATGTTAGTATATAACAAGGCCTGTCTTTTTGTATAGCTATTCTTTATTTTACATCCAATCGTTTAAAGTATAACTGCAGTATTCTCACCTGTCAGATCTTCAGTCTCTTCTGAAGGAGTGGGCACCTTTTCGAAAGGAGGAGGGGTCTCTGGTGTTGATGAGTGAACACTTCTCTCTCGAGAATGACTTTCACCTTTCTCTCGTTTCTTCAACTTTTTTTCTATTTTCCTTAGTTTTTTCCACAAGTCTTCATTCTTCTCTTGCGATTTGGAACGCGAGCGCTTTCTTTTTCCCATATTTACTTGACAATAATTTTCGATAACGAATTTTGTCGCGAGCAAATGCAAATGAAACCGTTTGCGAATGAAAATTTTTCAGGAAACGGAAACAGCGAGAAAAAAAAAAAAACTGACGAAAAATAAACCGCTATTTTCGTTCATAAATTTTTGACACTTGCTTGTGTCAACACACCTGAACAAACGAACGTATCCTTAAACATAACCTACAATTTTGAGGTTGTTTGTTTATGTATATTTTGCAATATATCCTTATTATTAACAATAAACTTGGCTTAAATATAATAAAAAGCACTTTTGCTACAAATTATCACTTACCTTTTAGGTCTTGCAAAAATATATAACCATTTTGGGTACCTTTTTATGTACTGAGAGATTAGTTACAATTCCTTGATTACCACCGGTAAATTTTTCCATTTCCGCTGTGGTATGAGATATATACCTAAAATCTTCCATTTACACATGATTTTGATCTCAAATCTTCACTTTTTATACCAAATAAATAAAACTCCACTGTGATGGCTTGCGCACAAAAAACATAATGAATGTTTACAGATGCGTTCCGATATTCGTGCGTTTTTTCTTTTTTTTTTTAGCTTGGATACATTGTGATGGCTAAACGCATGGAAGCGTATACTACAGTAGTAAAACCGTCTCAGACAAGGAGAGAGTATAATTCACTTTAACTACTTAGGTCATATTTGGAAAACATGATTCAAAAGGTACAAGTAAACAGGACGAAATCACTGGGATATGTTGTCGAAATTGGCGTACCTCAAGGGTCCATATTAGGGCCATTTTTATTCCTTATTTATATTAATGACCTTCCTTCTGTGGTGAAGAATCTGTCAAAGTTTGTGTTATTTGCTGATGATACTTCATTAATATTCAATGTAAGTAGGAAATCACAAAATTATAACGAAGACAATGATGCACTTGGACAGATTCATGCATGGTTTACTGTTAACAAACTAGTCCTAAACGCCAAAAAAACTAAATGTATTAAATTTGCACTACCAAATGTAAGGTCTACTTCACATAACATAGTATTGAATAATGAACCATTAGATTTTGTAAATAGTACAGTTTTCTTAGGGTTAACACTAGACTCTAAACTTCAATGGGGCCCTCATATAACGGCTCTTTCTGGTCGATTGAGCTCGGCTCCATATGCTGTTAGAAAAATCAGACAACTTACTGATGTAGCTACTGCAAGGCTGGTTTACTTTAGCTACTTCCATAGCATTATGTCTTATGGCATACTGCTTTGGGGCCGAGCAGCTGATATACATTCAATATTCGTTTTACAAAAGAGGGCTATAAGAGCAATTTATTGCCTGAAGACTCGTGATTCCCTGAGAGAACTGTTCAAGGAAATCAACATTATGACAGTGCCATGCCAGTATATATATGAAAATATAATATATGCTAGAAAGAACATTCATCAATTACCTAAAATTTGTGATAGGCATAATTTTAATACTAGAAATAAGCATAAAATTGATCAACCATATACTAGATTAACTAAAGTCAATACATCTTTCGTTGGTCTGTGTATACGATACTACAACAAAATACCTGACAATATAGTGCAATTACCTGAGAGAAAGTTTAAAGAATGTGTAAAGCAAACGTTATGTAAAAAAGCTTACTATAGATTGGATGACTATATGAATGACAAAGAGGTATGGTGCTCTGATATTCCAGCGAAACACCAGAAACACATTGTAAAAAGCCGACTCTTACAGTAGGCCGTGCTGCAATGGTTTCTTGCCGTTTCTTTTACGCTGCCATAGCACGATCCGAAACGGCGTAGACTCGCTCTATTTGCATTATATTCTGCATGACATTCAATAAGTATTCTGTAAGGAATCTACATTGAATAAAATTATCTGAATCTGAATCTTATGTAAATAAATAAGTTCAGCTTGCATTATTCTTTCATGTAACTTTAGAATCTTAAAATACCTAAGTCTTGTCTCATAATTTGATAGCCATCAAATGTAACCGAGAACCTACGACAAACAGATCGTAAAAATGAGCGTATCGTATCGTATCGTATTGTATTGTAGCGACCCACCCCGTCTTTGCACGGAAGCAAGGATGATACTAAAATATACAACAGAATAGATATTTTTTGTGTTGTGATTATATAGGGTGTCTTTTAATTAGTTCTTGATAGCAAAAGATATGCATGTACTCATGATACTGACCAACTTTTCCCAAGGGACATAGTCGAAATACGAAAAACCAAATTTGACCTCTCATACAAAATGCGCCATCAGCTGATGCAGTTTCTATGGGAGGTCAAAAATTGATTTTCGTATTTCGACCTATGTTCCTTGGGGAAATTGTTACATTCATACATTTCTCTATCAAGAACTAATCAAAACTCACCCTATATAAGATGGGGACTTGCATATGTTAAGCGTAGACTGTTAATGCAAGTTTTACATTAATTAATATTTAATTACCTAACGCCCTTCGCAAACTGATATCGCAAATTACAAATATAGGTTTCGAACTGTCTGTTTACCTCTTCTTTTGCAACGTAAGTAATATTTTAAATATTTGACCTCTAAAGAGTATTAAGGAGTAAATATTTGTAATTAAGTTTTATTTAACAAAACATGAATTTAGATGATGTAAAATAAATTAATTCCGTTCCACGAAAACCCTTTCCTTCCCTTTATCTTACCTCCGAAGTTGCAAGGGAAATTAAGTCGTTGTTTTTTTATATATAAAAACTAAGAGACCCTTAAAAGGCCTAGCCAAACCCAAATATTTTATAAAGAGAGTTGTTTAATGACCAAAATGTTACCAGGTGAGTAATTCATGCTGCTCGCCAACAGATAGCGCTGCAGGATTTATTATTTTCTCAAGTTTTTTTGGCCACTTTCCTTCTCCATCGACAGATCAGCTCCAAGTCATAATAATATTGCATTGTCATCCGATTTTCAAAATTTCATCTCAATCGAAAACCGGGAAGTGGGTCAAATTTAACTTGCAAGATTTGTTAACAGACAGACAGACACCGCGAAAGGGAATTTAAACTAAGGGCAAAAGCTTGTAACAATGACGAAAAGAATTATAAAAAAATATTTTATGAAATATGCTTGGAAAATCGATAACTATTTTGACAACCTTCTTCGAGATGGTTAGATCAAGGAGTAAGTATAGTTTATTAGCTGGTTAAATCTAGAAGAAAGTATATAATAGTTCATTAAAGGGATTTAAAAACATTTTGCTAAAACAGTACATTAAAATGCAAGTGAACTATTTTAAATACTACGCCCGAGGCACAGAAATAGCAGCCCGAGCCGCAGGCGATGGCCTAATTAAGCTGAGATGGTAATCATTAAAGCGCACGAGCTTCATACGACGTTTTCAACACATTTGCGAATAAAAACAAATGAAAGGGATAGAGACAGGGGTAGGGATAGGGCTTGGATGGGACTAGGGGTAGGAATAGGGGTACGTAGGTAAACGCGGGTGGAAATGGGTAGAATGTTTGTATGGAGGATCGAATTTTTTGATGAAGTAAACTGAATTTGGTTAATCGTTTAAAAAATCACAAATTGTTAACAATAATAGTCTAATAGGATCGTGTAGAAAATCGGGATTATTTGGCGTTCCGTATTAGGATTGCGTAACTTCGTACACTTGTTTTCTAATCCTATTAGACCAATATGACGGGAGAGTTATGATGTTTTGTATGGATGTTTTTTTTTTACAGAATCCTATCATGTGGGGTATTTTATGAAAGGGCTTTTTGAGCCAATTCTAAAAATATAGTATAACTTTATATAACAGTAACTGGTTTCATAAAAATTTGAAAAATATGTTCAAAACATACCGAGTTTAGGCTTTTCCTGGAAGCAAATGGCTGAATATTTTTTTGTAAAATATTCTTGAAATGACTCGTGATATCTTCATATTCAACGTTATGAAAGCATTTTTAAAAATATCAATAAGATTAATATTTTTAGGGTTCCGTACCTCAAAAGAAAGTTTTTTTCTTTTGAGGTACGGAACCCTAAAAATAATATAAAGGAACCCTTATAGGATCACTTTGTTGTCCGTCTGTCTGTCTGTCTGTCTGTCTGTCTGTCTGTCTGTCTGTCAAGACCCTTTATCTCACGAACGGGTAAAGGTATCAGGTTGAAATTAATACCATATATTAGGATCTATGAACCACACAAGATCTGAAACTTACAATTTTTTACAACGACGCAATCAAAAGATATGGCATTTTATGTCCTCATCTCCATACATTTATTCAAAAATGAAAAACCTACAGGGTACTTCCCGTTGACCTAAAATTATGAAATTTGGCGAGAAGCTAGGTCTCACAGTACAAATAATGGGAAAAGTCTGAAATCATTAAATATTACAACTTTTCTCACAACTAATGGTAACCAATTGTGGTGAGCTCCCGTTTCAAGAACATTCATATAAGAGAGGGGTCAAGTTTGATGGTTTTGAGGCGATTTTTGTTTAAGTTCTATTTAAAAACGGGAACACTTACAAACTTGAAAATTGGTATGTTTATAGGGCATAGGCTATAAAATAACAACAAATAATAAAATTTGGTCAAGCGCGCAAATTTCAACCAATACAATTATGTTTATGTGGTGGTACGGAACCCTCAGTGCGCGAGCCCGACTCGCACTTGGCCGTTTTTTTTTATAAGAAAGCTATTAAATTTTCAGTACTTTAAAAAAAAAAAAATGAAACCAGTGACTGTAGTGTAGGAGAAACTATATTTCTAAAATCAGCTGGATGAGCCCTTTCATTGGATACCTATAATGATAGGTTTTATGTAAAAAAGAACTCCTCAAGCTGATTCTAGAATAGTACGTTAAGATGCACGTGCACTATTTTGGATATTACGGCCGAGGCTCAGAAATTGCAGCCCGAGCCGCAGACGAGGGGGTAATGGAGCCGAGGGTGTAATCACCAAAGCGCACAAGCTTCTTACGACGTTTTTCAACACATTTGCGAATAAAAACGAATCAAATTCGCTTACCTGCCATTCCTGAGCCTCCATTTTTCGTTCTTACAATACTTTTCAACATGGAATAAATACACCACAAAGAGCTAGGTTTATACTCACATAAACAGTTTGTTGCATGAGATTAGTTAAATAATTGATTTTGTAAGCAATAAATTTAAAGTTTTTGTACGTTTTTTCAATGACTATGCTGTTTGGAGGCATTGCCACTGCTTCATCACAGCTCCACATTTGGAAAAAGAAATGCGCGCGCAAAAATTATTCCGCGCGCCATTTTTCAGAAGTACTTTCATTTGCTTTGATTTTTATGTCGTTCTCTTTGACTTTAAAAGCTCCACGACCATCCAACTTGACCCCTCCTTTATAGAAAAGTTCTTGAAACGGGAGCTCACCTTAATTGGTTATTATTAGTTGTGAGAAAAATTGAAATATTTAATGATTTTAGACTTTTCCTTTTATTTTTACTGTGAGACCTAGCTTCTTGCTAAATTTCATAATATTTAATGATTTTAGACTTTTCCCTTTATTTTTACTGTGAGACCCAGCTTCTTGCCAAATTTCATAATTTTAGGTCAACGGGAAGTACCCTGTAGGTTTTGCTATTTTGCATAAATGTATGGAGATGAAGATACAAAAAGCCATATCTTTAGATTTCGTCGTTGTAAAAAATAAAAAATTTCAGATCTTGTGTGGTATATAGACCTTAATATTCGTTATCAATTTCAACCTCATACCTCTTCTTGTTCGTGAGAAAAAGGGTCTTGACAGACAGACAGACAGACGGACAACAAAGTGATCCTATAAGGGTTCCGTTTTTTTATTTTGAGGTACGGAACCCTAAAAACAAGTGTACGAAGTAACACGATTCTAATATGTAACGCCACGAGATTACACGATCCTTTATGACTATAATACTGACCAACCACTCTAAAGCTATCGCATCGTTTTTTAGGGTTCCGTACCTCAAAAGAAAAAAACGAAACCTTTATAGGATCACTTTGATGTCCGTCTGTCGGTCTGTCTGTCAAGACCCTTTATCTCACGAACGGGTAAAGGTATAAGGTTAAAATTAATACCGTATATTAAGGTTTATGAACCACACAAGACCTGAAAATTTAAATTTTTTTCAACGACGAATTCAAAAGATATGGCATTTTATGTCCTCATCTCCATACATTTATGCACTAAAGCGAAAGCTATTGGGTACTTCCCGTTGACCTAAAATTATGAAAAAGTTTAAAATAATTAAATATAAAATAAGTCTAAAATAAGTCTAAAATAAGTCTAAAATAAGTCTAAAATAATTAAATATTACGAATTTTCTCACAACTAATATTAACTAATTGTGGTGAGCTCCCGTTTCAAGAACATTCATATAAGAGAGGGGTCAAGTTGGATGGAGGCGGAGGCGATTTTTGTTTTAGTTCTATTTTAAAAACGGGGAGTACAAACTTGATAATTGGTATGTTTATAGTGCATAAAATTTGGTCAAGCGCGTGTCGGACTCAAATCATCTAGCGCATTAACTTACTGAAATTTCAACTAATACAATTATGATGATGTGGTGGCACGGAACCCTCGGTGTGCGAGTCCGACTCGCACTTGGCCGGTTTTTTTTACCAGCTAAAGTACCTACATCCTAGACAATAGTTTTTCTTACTTCTGCAAATTGGCTTTGTTTTGAAATGTAACATAAAGGAGTCTAGTCTAGTCTAGTCTTAGAGCAACGCGTCAAACCGCGCAAGCCCGCTTTGCCCGCGAAAATCGTGTTACTCTATGAGTCAAGTAGATATTATTTAAGCCCTTGTATCTAAGTTTGGAAATCTAAGAGGTAGCATATTAAGAGCCGTAGTCGGGTTGTTTAATTTTTTATTTATGACTTTTAAAGTATAGTGTCCTTGTTATATTCACTGTCTTGAATACAAAGTAATTTTTGCAACGAATTGAATAAACTTAAATTACTAGGTCAACTCTCGTATCAAGCAACATTAATTTATTGAATTAACCAGCTGTATCAACTCGGTTTCAGGGTATAAATTGGGACCGAACAACGAGGAGTTCATCATTGAAGGCTTACATCAACGACCAACATCAACATGAAAATCGTCTTCGTTTTATGCGTAGCTATGGTAAGTGCATTTTTTATTACAAGACTAAACAATTTTTTAATTCGATGTTCCTTAAAACTGGTATTTTGATAACCACCCACTTGCTTTTTTCTGCCGTGAAGCAGCCGCGTTTGCACTGCTGTGTTTCGGTTTGAAGGGCAACGGAGCCAGCGCAATTACCGGCATATGAGACATATCATCTTAGTTCTCAAAGTGAGCAACGCGTTTAGCTGTCTTATTAGTGTCAAAATATGCCATTAATAAGACAGTTGGTGTTATGGGCGGTGGACGTGACCACTTACCATCAGGTGGCCCACCTGCTCGTTTGCTCACTTATAACATAAAAAAAACACGTATATGTTACCAGAAAATAGAAAGATTCATATGTTGATCAATTTCCGCGTCAATAAAAAAAAACTCGTAGGAATTTCGTGATCCATAGGTCCGTTAGTCAGGGCAAACCAAACGGTATCGGTTAGGGTGTATTAGGTTCCCTATCGACCAAATACTAAAAGCAAATTAGGTACAGTTTATTATTTTTCTAAAGATTATCAACTTAAAACTGATCAACTTAAGATTTCGTGTTATCTTACGGTGACAAAGACTGTCTGAAGATTCCGTTTATATTTTTGTATGTCCATGTCACCAAATCAGTATTACTGTCAATACCATTAATTTGTTTTTAGTCACTATATCAGACAAGACAATGAATTATTTATTTTGTCACTTTACCAGCTCGGCAAGATTTGCTTTATCGTTTAAATTCTGCGTAAGAAAGAACCTGTCCACTGTAGCATGGCAAGCCACAAAATATACAGGGTGTTTAGCGCATCGTGTGTCAAAATGAATTAATCCGTTAGAAGAGATTAGTTGCTATTTTGTTAGTTCCTGTAACCCCTTCTTTACCCAATCATTAATTTAAAATTTAACTTTTTAACGATAAATAGAAATCACTATATGTTAAAAAAGTATTGGGTCTGGCCTCAGTATTGAAATTTAATTTTGTTGCACACAGTAGTTTTAACAAATTCAAAATTACTTGCCGTTCTCATCTGGTTCTTTTTAGAGTTCCGTATCTCAACAGAAAAAAACGGAACCCTTATAAAATCACTTTGATGTCCGTCTATCTGTCAAGACCTTTTTTCTCAAGAACGCGTAAAGATATCAAGCTAAAATTCATATCAAATATTCAAATCTATACTGTCCCTTAAAGCTCTCAAAAAAATAACTTCTAAATCAACGCAATCAACAGATAAAGCCGTTTAAACCGCATAATATTTTCGAGTATTTTGACACTCGCAAGGAAATCAAAACCTACAGGGTACTTCCCGTGAACTCAGAATTTTGAAATTGGGTACGACGTTGCTTCGTACCAAATTTTAAGATTATCCTTTTTTTATAGTACAGTTAAAAGAAAAATTGCAAAAAGCATAAATTTTTAGTTACATCATACGATAAAATTTTTAATAATTTTAAACTTACTACCAATTTCCTCATGAACGCGTAGAGGTATTAAATTAAAATTCATATCAAATACTCAACTCTATTAAATCTTTAAGCTGTAAAAAAACCTAAAGGATACTCCCAGTCACCCTGAATCTTGAAATTTGGCATGAAGCAACGTTTTAAAGCACACATAAAGGTAAAATTCCGAAAACCAAAAATTTTTAGTTACATCCCATAATATTTTTTCAAAATAGTTATAAACGGTTTGTGCGGGACCCTCTTGTCGGTTTGCAGCTTTTACTTGTGTAACACTAATAGTGTAAAATATCCCGGGCGGAAGTATACCTGAACAACATTTGGAAATTGAAATAAAATTAATTTGATTCTGATCTAGAAATATTGTTTTTAAATGAAAGATAATTATGCTGCTTTTTTTGCACAACAACACTTGTTCAGTTAAATGAGTCGTACTTCCACCCGAGGCAATTTGTAGAGTAACAACCAAGACGCACCGCAGGTTATCACCCATACTTGGTTGATATTCCACACATCCGCACAATGTACTTTGAAACATCTATCTAAATATATAAAAGAGCTTGTCCTGACTGACTGATTCATCAACGCCGAGCCTCAACCGTTATAGATACAGAACTGAAATTATATGCACGTCAAAACTACCCTCTAAAGTTCGAGCAGCACAAGACCCGTCGTCATGGAGATCTTTAGAGGGGGCCTATTTCCAGCAGTGGACATTTTTCCGCTGATACCTTTCTGATGATACAAGTTCGAAAAAAAAATAGCTTTCAAACAATTTTTATGTTAGTTAGTTATACTTTTTTTTTATTTACAGGCTCTTTTAGTTGCAGCTTTCGCTAATCCTCAAGGTAAGTTACGCAATGCTTATTATATTTATTTACATAATAAATAACTTAAATTAGTTTTCACTAGACAAATATGGTTCCATAATAATGAGACATCACATCAAAAATACGTTAAACATTAATTTATAAATCATCACCCAATCGAACAAAAAAATATTTACCTAATCAATAGACAGCCAACTTTTTGTGTTCAACACATTTGCTCATAAAATGGCTCTTATTGCAACGTATTTAAGTCAATTACTAGAATATAATTTTACGGAAAAAATAACATTGTTATACAAACTTGTTTTTTATGACAATTACTTTAGCCGAATATTTTGGACATAGCTGCAAAATGTGCTAGTAAACGTTGGAAAAAACGAAAAAAAAATTAAATTATCATAATATAGTGTATGCATGTTACGTAAATCGCGAACAATAAAAGATATCGAGATTTTCGACATTAAAAAAGTAGGGTATTATAAATACACCTAGTCGCACGCCAATAAGAATTAAGTTGGTAAGCATCTCAGATCAACTAAATACTAAAGATGCAACGTTGTGAAGAGAAAAGTGAGGCCGACTTTTTAATTTTTAACTTGTTATCTTATTGTTTCCTGCTTGTTTAATGACTTATAATTGTAAAATTACCTATGAATCAATAAAAAAATGAATGAATTAACTTTACGTGATAACGTTATCACACACAACGAAAGACTTCTTCTTCTTCTTTCTCGTCGGCAAGAACACAGGCTAAATCCTACTTGCCCAGAAAGCGGCTACCGTGGTAGCCCTCTGGTTACCGTCAAATAAGTCCTCACGCGAGCAGGTGATCGGGCACGCGGGACAATTAGTGAGGTGTGCCATGGTTTGCAAGATTTCTCCACATTCACAGCTGGCGTCTGCGCTACTAAGGAACCCCCACCGGCAAAGGTTATACTTGCTTCGGCCAACTTGGGTCCTCAGCCTATTTAGACTTCTCCAGGTTTGCCAAGGTTCCTTATAGCCTGGAGGCAGGTTTTCGTTGGGGGGTACAGTGAATGTGGGTACTCACTTGCCCAAAGTCTGCACCTCACGTCGGAAGGATTTTGGTCGGTAAGCAGTGTGGATCGCAGGAAGCTTTTGCGGCTTCGCAACTGACCTGCGGCGGGAGAGAGCCTGTAGAGTGGATGTCTCGGGTCGCTTTCCTGTTTTTGTTTTTATAGCGAACAGGTCACTTCTCTACGGACTCTGGGAGGAGCTATTTCCGCAAGAGGGAGGAGCTAATCCCGCAAGAGGGAACAGCATACCGACAGGAGTTAGCTCGAGACAGCCAGTCATGATGCGGCAGGTGTCGTTTAGCCCCGCGTCCACCTCTCTAGTGTGAGCTGACCTAGCCCACACTTGACACGCGTACTCCCCTGCTGAAAACTAACTTTTTGTTTTGTATTTCTGCAGTGGGTCTTGCATAACGAAAGTGTCATAATAGTACATTAAGATGCAAGTGCGCCTATTTGCTCATTACACTCGAGGCTCAGGAATTGCAGCCCGAGCCGCAGGCGAGGGCGTAATGGAGCCGAGAGTGTTATGACTATGCGCATCATCTTAAGACGTTCAACAGATTTGCGAGTAAATACAATAATTTGCCAACCTTATAATATGTCCAACGCACGTCCACCGAAACATTTTGTAGGCTGCATATGTTTGTGTTTTTCCACAATGATATTAAAATTATATAACCGAGTTTTCCATTAATTTTCTTGTATTTCGTGTCTAAAAATTTTAGACGTTTCAGGAACTCTGTTAAGTATAGGTTTTTATTTAAATAATTGAAATAATTTAATAATAAACACCCCAAGTGTTGTAAATGGCGCGCATTATAATAATTGCAATAATTGAAATTGAAATATTTCTTGTTTTTACTTGAGAGGCAAAGAATAATGTGCCAAACATCATATTTCTTGAACAATAAAATAAATTATCAAAAATTGAATAACTTGTTACTAAGATGACAAATGTATTGTTGACTAGTGTTGCACTAAGTTACCAACAGTGCTTTTTACCGTGGTGAGCGCATGGGTCCGGAGATGATGTGTGCTGTGAGCACGCTGGCACTTTACTCGTCGTTGAATGAAGATTGGAGGCGCCGCTTAAAATTGTTGGCAAAGAGGGCGCCACCAGTCACACAACTGGAAATGTCACACAAAGAAGATGCATAAATTTAACAATACAATTATAATCATTGGGGGAGTTTCCTATATTTAAAACACATGCTTCGCAATACATAAGAGACAATACACTTACTCACTAAAGTTACCTCGGCATAAAGCTATACCTCTAAAACCTATTATTTTAAAAGTATTTCGTTCTTAAAGAGGTATTGAACCGTGGACAGTAGGTTCCTAACCTTACAATAGGACATTTACATTTTTAATTCTAGTGCATGTCAACAAGTAAAGCAACTAGCCGTTGGCCGCACATCAATGTGGGAGATAGTTTTGCCCACAACGAGTTTCTTAGCAACGCGGTTAACGAAGTGACGTTCGGTTGTGCAGATGTGGTGTGAAGATAAAGATGACTTATTCACTTACTAACATACTTATAAGGTTGTGCTACCTTGCATGTTGCTTACTTTCAGGCTTCTATTCCATGAGACGTCGTCTCATGTTGAAAGTTTTCTAAATATTATTAAAAAAAGGCACCAGTTAGCATCACAGTATCGCGGGCTTAGTGCATGGGCGTAGAATTCACTTCTCTAAAAACTAAGAGGAACAAAATAATAGGCGACATCCTGTAACAAAGAAGATTACGTCAACAGGAATGTCCCACAAATTCTGCGAATTTTATTTCACGAAAACTCGAAATAAATAACTGACCTGCCGCCTCCAACAGTAATTTATTTATCCCTCATGCTGATGAGGCGAAGATTTCTCTTTATTGCCAGATTATTCCGTATTTTTTTTTGTCACGTAATTTTTGCTGCATCCACAAAACAAAAATGAGTGACAGGTTTTTTTTAAAACCACTGAGGAGTTTCTACGAAACCGATGAAATCAACCAAATCTAGAAGAAACCTCTTGATCAAACTGGAATGATTCCCACAAAGGTGCTTATCTAACCGTTTCAACGTATGTCTGCTTTTCTGATTTAGATCCCGTCTCTTCTTTATCTATGCACAGTCTATGACAGCTGTCAGATGTCCCACGTATACATTTTGATCTACATGAAACAGATAAGCACTGAAAGACCAGCCCGGTTTAATTCCATAACGAGACCTGCCTAGCTTACCTAAAACGGACGAACGTTATCCTTAATTCTCTTGTAAAACTTATAGTTTGATTAAATGTTTATTTTCAAGGAAATTATCCTTTATAAGTTTTAAGCAGTCAATAACCTCATCTCAACAAACCCTGACGCGAGCTGGTGGTACTCAATATCCGCTATTTTGCCGCCCTTTAGCTTAGGACGGAAGAGTTAATGCGCGAACCCAACTCACATTTGGGCGGCTAGTTTATTTTGTTACCATTATTGTAGTTTTTTGGGTTAACTACCTACAAGGTGCAAACATAATTCAATTACAAAGCCGACATTGTCTGTCTGTCTGCGTGTCTGACCTCTGAAGAATTTTTTCTTTTTTTGAACCACATTAATCATTTGATCCGTTATAAGGTATCCAATTTTAAATATAAGAACTAACATGTTCTCACTTTTCTATTTCTGTTAATAAATTTGAGTTTATTTTTCACTTCAGGACCAGTTATGCGGATTTAAAGACTTGTATGGACAGATGGTCCCGAAGCAGTCTGTTCTATTTCAAATAAATTTTTAAATAAAAATCACTAGATGTAAGACCATGTCGTAAAGTTTAGCAATGAGCAGCATATTAAAGAACAACAAAAGGAAAAAGTTATTTTTGTTCCTATTTTAGTAACTAAAACTCCATTTTAAAAAACAGGTTTGAGTAGCTAGCTCTTGCATGTCTTGCACTTAGTTCTAAACGAGTTTAGTTGATGCGCGAACCTAACTTGCATTTGGGCGGCTGTTTCAATTTGTCACTATTATTGTAGTTCTTGGGGCTAACTACATACAAGGTGCAAACAGAATTCAATTACAAAGCCGACGTTGTCTGTCTGTCTGCGAGTCTGCCTCATGAAGGATTTTTTCTTTTTTTGAACCACACCAGTCATTTGTTACGTTATAAGGTATCCAATTGAAAATCTAACTACTAACATGTTCTTAATTTTCTGTTACTTAATTTGTTTTTTTTTTTTTACTTCAACAGCAAAAGGTAAGTATTTTTTATATGGATTTAAAGACGAAACTTGTAAACAGATTGTCTTGATATGTAAGACCATGATGTAAAGTTTAGCAATGAGCAGGGTCTCAAAGAGCAACTAAAGGAAGAATAGATTTTTGATCTTATTTTTGTAACTAATAGTAATTGAGCTCAACTTTCAAGAACAGGTTTGAACTGTTCTTGTACTTAGTTCTATTCAAGTATAGTTCTGCCGTCCTACGTATGTCCATACGGGACAGGGCAAAGACGAAACTTGTTGTTGTGCCAATTTATAAACCTAGCAAGTGTTCATTAGTTACAAGGTTATCAAATTGAAAATGCAGATACTAGGTTTATAAATTGAAACTCGTCTAAAACTTTGTGTTGTTTTCAAAATCACAAAGTAGGACTTACTAAAAATATGCCCCTGTGGCACTAGCAAACTAACCTGTCTTTATTAAGGTGCGTTGAATTTTGTAGGGGAATTGTGTTGTTTTCAAAATCACAAAGTAGGACTTAATAGGAAATAATAATATGCCCCTGTGGCACTAACAAACTAACCTGTATTTATTTAGGTGCATTAAATTTTGTAAGGGAAGTAAGGATTTTTTTGAAATTTTAGGTTTTGGCGAAAAAACCCCGATAGGAGGTAAGTGACGATGAGTATCTTTGTGTTGTTTTCAAAATCACAAAGTACGTCCTAGGAAATATTTACAAAACCGGACACATTGTTGTTAGGTAGAGTACGATACCTTGTAAGGCACTTACTAGGATTTTTGTTTGATAATTTGTGATATGTTTGCGATACAATTTAAAAATCAGTATCTGCTTGTAGAGCACTAAACTACTATTGAAGAAAAGTAATCAATTTATTAATTTAAGATGACAAATGGTACACTTATTGAAAGTTATTCCTGAAGTTATTCCAGATCCTGAGCTTGTAGATGGGGTTTCTTTAACATTAATTTAATTGCATATTGTTACACCCGGTATATGGTTACTGACGGCCTCTTGTAGATTTATGTTCTCCTGGTATATACTTTCAATTTTGTTTAAATCACTTCTTTTGTTGCCTCGTTCACTTTCTACAGAAGCAAACTAGCCAGGGGTACTGTCAGCCTCTTGTCGATTTATGCAGACCTGTTACTCTCCATTTTCTTTAAAATATAGGTAGGCAGTCGTCACCCAAGTAAAAAGTCCCCACTGTAGTATTTTTATCTACTCCCGTTTCGAAATATTCCAAATTCGAAACCAATGACAGATTCGAAATTGAGGTCATTGTCATTTCCTAACTGTTCCATACAAGGAGGTTTTACTACGCTTCACTACGCTTCGTAGCGTGGGTTAAAACCTCCTTGGTTCCATACTACGAGCAGTACTGTAATGGAGTCATTGACGTATATGGCTTATCTATAAACGCCCCCTGGCGTAGTTTCCAAAATCTTTGAATGATTTTCATTCCACAACTGTTATACTTCATAATTTTCATTCTGCATAGCCTAAGGCAATACCACAGATCTTTGGGCAATACTACCACCACAGTACTACAAACAGCCTAATCTAAAGTAATTTTGTAAAAATACTCAGTGCTGACTTTTTACTTGGGTGACGACTGCCTACTTATTTATCTTTGGGCAATACTACCACCACAGTACTACAAACAGCCTAATCTAAAGTAATTTTGTAAAAATCTTTGGGCAATACTACCAACACAGTACTACAAACAGCCTAATCTAAAGTAATTTTGTAAAAATACTCAGTGCTGACTTTTTACTTGGGTGACGACTGCCTACTTATTTATATATTTAAAAGAAAATGGAGAGTACCAGGAAAACATAAATCGACAAGAGGCTGACAGTACCCATGGTTGGCTCGCTTCTATACATATAAAGTGACCGTGGCAACATAAGATAGATAGATAACACATTTATTTTCCAACACAGTACAAACAAGACACAAAACAGAAATAAGCCAGGTAAGAACATAATATTAGTGAGTCACTTCTGAATGTACTGTGCCAGAGAAAAGGTCCGGACTCAGCATGATGTCGTAGCGGGGGGCTACGACGCTGATGATTCTGCCCGCACCTCAGGCAGGAAACAAGAGGGTCGCCATAAATTTAAATATGATGATAAATAGGAACATACGTAGGTAAAGAAAAAAAAAAACATAAGAACAAGTGATTTAAACAAAATTGAAGTACCAGGAGAACATGAATCTACAAGAAGTCGTCAGTAACCATGTACCGGGTGTAACAGTATGCAATGAAATTATTGTTTAAGAAACTCCATTTACAAGCTCTGGATCTGGAAAATTTTCAGGAATAACTTTGAATAACTGTACTAAATGTCCACTCTTTAAAATGTTATTTTATTTTGTCGGTCGTAGATAAAGTTTTGTATGCAACTTTACGTCATTAATAATTTTAACACTCGATCTATAATATTTTGATACTCGGCTGCGCCTCGTATCAAAAGCCAGATCGTGTGTTAAAATTACTCTTATTACGCAACAGTTGCATAAATAACTAATACAAAATTACTTTAAAGTAGGCTGAATATAGTACTGTGGTAGTATTTACCATATGCAAAATTAAAATTATAAAGTATAACAGTTGCACAATGAAAATCCATACTCTATGTCCGTACTGCTCGTACGAGTAGTATGGAAGAGTAAGGAATTGAAAATTATAGCGGACAAATACCTCAATTTCGAATCTGTCATTGGTTTCAAATTTGGAATATTCTAAAAAAATTCTAATATTATAAAAAATATTTCATTGTTTAAAACTTTTAGTAAATCAGAAACCATTAATTTGAGACTTATTTTTAATCTACCAACTCTTAGTAAGATATTTGAAAAGATTATATAAATAAGATTCAGAGCCACTTTTGCCGCAACAACTTGACGCACCTCAAACAGTTCGGTTTTACGAGAGGTCGCATAACAATCGGTGCAGTTGTAGAGTGAAGCTAATTCAAAGTATTTTTAAATAACGCCTGGTAGTTTTGTAGGAACCTCTGACACTTACAGTACCAATAGCATCTTCAGATTTTCCCATGGCCAAAAAAATATTTTAAAAATGCGATCCTAGCATCTGTTATTCTGCGCCCTTTAGTTAAATTTAATCAATGGAAGCGTGAAAGCATTTGACTGAGTATGACCTTCCCAAAATTTTACTTAGTAAGTAAGGGTAGACTGATAATGGGTCTTGACTGATATGGCTCTTAAATCACTGGGATCCTTTTTGTTACCTGGTTCGAATAATCCAACTTCTTATCTTATCTTATTAGCCATTTCTGTCCCACTGCTGGGCAAAGGCTTTCCTCCGTTCTTTCCACTGGTCTCTACTCTGAGCCTCTTGTTGCCAGTCTTTACAGAATAATCCAACTACTTTACTTTTTTTCATTTAGTAAGAAAAAGTACCATTACCAACACATTCATTGAATCTAAAGGCTAAGAAGCTATTGCATCAATGTTAGGTCCTCAATAGTCTTTCTTTTTTAAACCGCATCCCTAATTTGAACCTTTATCAGATATACAATTTTGAATATGAAAGTTACATTTTCTTACTCTGTTACTTAATTTAATTTTTGTTCACCTCAGGACCAGAACGTAAGTATTATTTTACATGGATTTTAAGACTTGTATGGATAGGTTTCTCATACACTGCTGGCGCCCGAAAATATAAGAGTTAAACCAGTCTTTAACCAAAGAAGGAATGTTATTAGCACGAAGAATGCCGAGGAGGATATCAAAATCAACAACAACAATCAACTGTTTTTGTTAAATCATTTGAAATAATAAAGACTGCTGATATAGATGGCCTGTTACTTAAAATTTTTAGTGCTATTATGGAAAGCATTGCACTATACCTATCTAGTATTTTTATTAAATGTGTAGAAGATTGTGATTTTTTTTAATTTAATGAAACATTGTAAAATTATTCCATTAATTAAATCTTATAGTAAATCAAACCCCACTAATTTAAGACCTATTTCTATTCTACCAACTATTAGTAAGATATTTGAAAAGAAATTCAAATCAGATTCAGAGACACTTTTCCCGCAACAACTTGATTTACCTCAAACAGTTTGGTTTTACGAGAGGTCGCATAACAATCGATGCAGTTGTAGAGTAAATCTAATTCAAAGTATTTTTATTTGACGCCAAGTTATTTTGTAGGAAACACTGACTTACAGTACCAAAAGCGACTTTAGATTTTTTCCATGCGCAAAAGATGTATTTTAAAAATGCGATCCTAGCATCTGTTGCTCTGCACCCTTTGGTTAAATTAAATCGATGGAAGTGTGAAAGTGTTTGTATGGCCTTCCCAAAAATTTTACTTAGTAAATAAGGGTAGACTGATTAGGGTCTTAAATCACTGGGATTTTTTTGTTACCTGCTTTGAATAATCCAACCACTTTTTTTTTTCATTTAGTAAGAAAAAGTACCATCATCAACACATTCATTGAATATAAAGGCTAAATATGGATCTAATGCATCAATGCTAAGTTTAGTAGTTCCTCAGTAGTTTTCATTATATTACTTCTAAAGACTTTTCGAAAGGGGTGACATTTTTGGACTCAAATTAAATAATCAACAAGTGAAGATGGTGAATTGAATGAATCGGTTGTTTTCATAGGAATATTAGTAAAAGGGTTTCAAATTCTTGAGCCACTTCTCCGTTCGAGCTAATGGTTCCGCGATTTGTATGAAATTTGATTTGATTTTCAGAAGTTTTCATTTTATCAGTTCCACTGTTTATTACTGACTGTAGCCTGTATTTTTTATACATACCAACTAACAAATGAATTTTTGTGTAGTGTTTCCAGGTTAACTACAATTCTTATTGTATCTGCCTCCATCCCGTAACAGGTGAGTGTTTTAGTAACTTAAAACTCTAAAAAACGGTAGCACCAAAAAACTTTTTATGCAGAGTCTGTTTTGATGACAAAGAAAGATTGAAAGCGAAAGATTTAAAAAGGCTTTTGTATAAGAAAAGTTTTCTGAAATTGGTTTTTTGCTCTGTTTCTTTTTTGTTGTAGTTGGCCAAAAAAGTGACAAAACTTGATTTTACTTAGTTTAGAACTTTTGGAATTGTCTGTAAAACCTTTTTGACGTAGATACGTCTAGGTTTTCGTTTGGGGGTAATTTCCTGCAAAGTGGATATAGGCCCTCTGATGGCGAGTGTCACACTAGCAAATACTGCAGAGAGCAAAAACGCGTATATTCGTTCGTTTATAGTTACATAATGTGGTGCATTATACCCTAAGTCAACAAAAGCACGGTTTTTACTAAGAACTAAGACGGAATAGGTATCACTTTTCATTGCAAAATCGTGTAGTGCATTTTAGAAGAGAAGTACCATAGTTTCCATGCTTGATACAGTTGAGACAGAGGTTGTTGGTGACCGTAGTTAGTGTATATTGTATTAACGCCATCACTAATATTTTCTGGATTAAGAGATGAGCCTTGGCTTGTTTATTCCTTATGTAGACTAGGGTTTCCATTGGTTGTCGAAGCATGTATTATTGAGATGATCATGTGCAGATGCAAAAAGAAGTGCGGCGGCCTCAGATGTAGGCGCTTGCAGCGGCAACAAGTGCAAGTAGTAGTGCGCTTGCGAAGGCAAATGTACATAACAGACAAAATATATTTACTTGTAGGTATATTGAGCACATATATGTGTTGATCGATTAATTACAGACCTTTAAGTCTTACAAAACCTCGGCAACATAAAACAAATATTTTTGTTGTCCTGCATTTTTCTTAGAATTTTTACGACTATGCCGCTTTTAGTTATATATTATAATATTATTTTATAGTAGGTTTTAACGAAATTAAGATTTTTGGATTTGTTTGAATGCGGGGTTTTTAATGTATTTTTCCTCTCCATCTTCCAATCTACCTCTCTGTGGATGGGTTGCCGACAAGTGGCTTTATGCCCTCCCCCTACCCTCCAGCGGTCTTCGAACCGCTTCCTCCTGGGCGTTTTTAACAATAGTCTACTTAAGAAACAATAAGTGCCAAGGCTAATCCTTTAATCCGGAAAATGTTAGTTCTTATACTGATTGCGCTAAGTAAATAATTATGATACGTTACGCATAAGAACGCTGCTGCCCATCCTTGTCTCAAAATCCCGTAATCGCTTTTCATGAAACTAAATTGTATAAACTAATTGCTACTGCTCCTGGATGGCACAACAAGGACTTAAGAAAAACTGGGTTAAAAAAAGGTTAAAGATTTTTTTTGTTCTTAGTTTACCATGGCAATCGTACCCGGCTATTTCGTCTATCATTCTGTCTCGAACGCCTCAGCTCAGATTAGACTACGCTTAGATGTTGAAGAACACGCAAAAGTAGAAGCTGATTGAAGAATCATCCAATCAATGGCAGCGGCTTGGATTAGCAGCGTACCGAGACTTTTTTTTCAATAACATTTTACGTTTTGTGTGTCTTTTTTTTGGATTCATGTCGTAAAATTGTGAATTTTGTCTTAATGTTTATGTCTGAACTTTGATTCAATCTCTTTTCATAGTTTTTATTCATTCTCTTTAAACGATCATAATGCTTCATACTATCACAGTTTCGTTAGATTTAATTTTTTTTATCAATGACTAAAATGGTTTATTTATAATTATTGATCAAATCACTTTGAATTGTTAATTATGCTTCATAATATCTTTGATTTAAAAAGTTTAATTCATTCCAAAAATTGTGAATTTTGACATACATTATCCTTTACTTTGATTTAAAAATTTAGGATCTTCTCCTTTAAATTGTGTATTTTGTCTGAAATCATCCTTTGCGTATAAATTGTCTAAGATTAATATATTATACATGAATTTATATTTGGTTTTATTATGATACAACATTTAAGATATGGAAATTTCCTAAGGCAGCATATTTGACTTGGCTGTGGTCAAAGACGATACAGTTTATGGACATCCAGCAGCGTGGCAAAGCCGGTAGCATCATGGGAACATTCGATCCTGGTACGCTTTAAGGCGGGCTTTTCGACTGACTTTTGGCAAAAAATATAAGATTGTTTATTTATCTACCTGATTATTAAAAAAAACATTTGATATAAAATTATAGGAAACTGAAAGTGACTGTGCTCAGTCAACGAAACTGAACATTTTCAGTCATGGATAAAAAATTTTACCTCTCCATACAAATTGCCCAATCTTATCGAACAGTTTATATGGAGAAGTCAAAATTTAATTTTGGACATTTTACTTTGGGAAAATTGTTCAGTTTCATTGAATGAGCATGTCCGTTCAGTTTTCAGTACATCGTCCCTAAAACCCTGTATTGTATATGCCATTCCATGAAAGACATTCTGCCGTATTCCGTTTTTGCCAAAGGTTTTTACGGAGTCAGCTACCTAACCTAGGGGATTTGAAGGGGGCGCTGGTTTTAAGCAAGAGCTACTGCCCTCTCACCTCCGCAACCCAGAAGACAAACCAGACCCAATCCATGATTAGGCTTTACTGGGTTAGTGGCTAGCCTGGCTATCAGAAATTACTAGCAACCAAATGGCCTCTGACTTGTCTTAACGACTATTATCATTGACAGTAGCCGGGACCAACGGCTAAACGTGCTTTTCGAAGCACGGAAGCGCTCTAGTTGTTGTGCCAATAGTGGTCGATCATCCGGGTTCTGAACACGTCCAACATTACTTAACTTCCGTGATCGAAAAAATAGCAACAATCACTACGCCAAGAGCGCTCTATTACCATTCAGCTACGAGCGCTTCGAGAAAAGTAACCAATATTTCAATGCACAGCCCAAACCCTTGGCATTTTTTTGTCTAAGGAAAAACATTATGGCCGGCTTATGTCAGACTCCACTGACTAAAACTTCCAGGTTACCATCCTCAGCGCAAGATGGGTAGGTCAGGCATTTCCTTAGGAACACGGTACGATCAGTGTAACCCTCACCCTTCATTTGGTGTTCCTTCCTCCTCACTGCTAGGCAGTAGCAACACCAGGTCATATTGGATTTCTACCTCCTGCTAGCCGTTTGAACGCTGTGATCAGGTTCCCCATCCTGACCACCTACGACCTGGAGCGCCCACACATGTGGCGAATTGGGAAGTACTGAACTGGCTCTACTATTGACCTGAAAACTTAAAATTTTGCACAGACAATGTAGGCGAGCACTTAAAAGGATTTTGCGAAATTCATCCCCTTTATAAATCCACGGATATCCAAACGAACAAAGTCGCGGGCAAGAGCTCGTAAATGTATATTTTCTGAAAAGTAAGCTTTTAATGTTAAACTTAAATATTTGTATGTAAATCAAAAATGTCAAACACCCTTACAGCAGACTTCCATTTCAAGATCCTTAGTCGCCTTTTTAATAACTAAGGGAAGAATTGGCGTGGTATACCATAGCAGTACTATCTTCCACCGGCAACACAAAACTGAACGACTCCCAAAATCTGGAAATTTCGGAAAGTAAAAGTCCCAGAACAAAGAAAAAGTCCTGTGACTAGCTCTTAATTAACAAGAAAGATAGCAGAGGGTCAGTTACTAAAATAACCAAATTATTTAAAAGACGGACAATGTCTGGAAAATACAGTTGGTAAACCAACTATCCCGTACAGAGATTTGTCTTGTTAAGTAGCAAAACTTGCGCTGATTGGTTTTTGTTTATGTGATTAATGTGAAATGATTGATGAAAGTAGAGGAAACGTGGGGATTATGTCTAAATCGTAGCATGTGAAGGGCTGTGCTCTCTTCTTACCACGAAAGGAAAGGGGCGTTGTTTTAAGTAGATTGTATGATGAAGCTTGTGAAATGACCGGCACTTTTTGAACCTCAATTCGCTTCTGGCACTCGCCGGCTGCTGCCGCAGCACGCTCGCTTCGCTGGCTCTGCTCGTGCGTTGTGGTCGCAAGAGTACCTATCATAACCTAACAGATCCCTTTCGGGATCGGTTAGGTTGTGTTTTGCCGTACCTAACAAACCTATAGGTCGGTTCGCTTGTCGGAGGTTCAGTATTTTATTCGGAAGTTTAGTAATTTTATTCGGAAATTTAGTTTATATGTCTGAGTCTTCTGAGTTTCCACACAAAAAACTGTAAAGTTGCAAATAAAGATTTATTTATTTATTTATTTATTTATTTATGTAATTTGAACATGCTATTTGTTACTTAAAACCGAAAATTTTTTTCGGACGTTTTGGGTTTATGTCGGTAGATCATTATACAATACAATACAAATATATAACGCTGTTTAATTAGAATAATAGTTGTACACAGACCGCTGGAGGTTAATTTGTTTTTCGGAACCATTATTATATTCCATACTATTTTCTACCTCTTTTTAACTCGTATGTAATAAGACAACAGGGGGGTGATCGTGGTAATTTCAACGACATTACCAAAACAAAAACGTTTGCCTCAAAAGTTATGATAACTCTTGACTAAGTGTTTCAGGCAAACGTTTTTGTTTCGGTAATATCGTTGAAATTACCACGATCACCCCCCTGAACTTTTCACTACCGCGGGGTTAATTTAGTTAGCTGGGATAGAACGTAGACTCATATAAATTTTACTCGCTAATTCAAAACCAATCGTTGGTAAAAATCTATTTACTGAGTTTAAGGATTCTTCGGTTGTAATTTTTCACTTTTAAAATATCTGTTGCAAGTTCTTTACTTATGCTTCTATAAATTATAAATATTATTTATAGTTTTCTAGATTTTATTTATTTTTGTTGTTAAAAATGTAGGGTACGGGGAACTTAAAAGGCTGTACACAAAAGCCATCTTGAAAAACAATTAGTAATTATGCGCTTGTTTGCACTACATTTATTTATTACTCCATAATTAAAGTTGATCCTAAGTAAATAGAGTGCCAGTTATATTACTCGTAATAAACCGAAAAAAAGAGGTATAAATACAGCGTGAATTTGCATTGGTTTTGAACCCGAAGCCCAGTGATTCTACTCATGATAACAGGCAACTTTCCCGAAGAAAATAAATTTTTACTCGTGAGTTTTTGATCGACTTAATTTGTATGACGAGGCAAAATTTTTTTAGAGTAAAAAATATTTTTCTTCGGGAAAGTTGCTTGTTTTCATCATCAGAATCACTGGGCTTCGGGTGAAAAACCAATACAAATTCACGCTGTACCTATAACCTCGTAAGTAATTAACTACCTATAATGCTGAACAACTAAGAGGTCATAATCACTACGTTCGGATAACTTCTTCCTTAGAATGTTCTAAGGAAGAAGTTGTTAGGTTTAAAGGTATGTACCCATAAACCGAAAGAAGAAAAATATCTTTACCAAATTAATTGGTTAGAGGAGGACGATTTTTTTTCGTGTTTTGACCTACTTTACTTGCAAATTGTTTGTTTAGTTTAATAGGCAGATTAACATCTTTTTGGCTACGGTATACGGTATATTTTATGTGGTCTTCAATGACGTAAAAATCATCATTATAATAACATCATGGGCGTTTTACTGTATGGTCGATGACCGGTCTCGCAAACCCTGGTGTAAGAATTTTGAGCTACTATGGCTTAAATATATAGCATGGCCTGTCTGGCAATGAGGATGGAAAGACACATGTGCCGGTCATTTCACAAGCTTCATCATACAATCTACTTAAAACAACGCCCCTTTCCTTTCGTGGTAAGAAGAGAGCACAGCCCTTCACATGCTACGATTTAGACATAATCCCCACGTTTCCTCTACTTTCATCAATCATTTCACATTAATCACATAAACAAAAACCAATCAGCGCAAGTTTTGCTACTTAACAAGACAAATCTCTGTACGGGATAGTTGGTTTACCAACTGTATTTTCCAGACATTGTCCGTCTTTGAAATAATTTGGTTATTTTAGTAACTGACCCTCTGCTATCTTTCTTGTTAATTAAGAGCTAGTCACAGGACTTTTTCTTTGTTCTGGGACTTTTACTTTCCGAAATTTCCAGATTTTGGGAGTCGTTCAGTTTTGTGTTGCCGGTGGAAGATAGTACTGCTATGGTATACCACGCCAATTCTTCCCTTAGTTATTAAAAAGGCGACTAAGGATCTTGAAATGGAAGTCTGCTGTAAGGGTGTTTGACATTTTTGATTTACATACAAATATTTAAGTTTAACATTAAAAGCTTACTTTTCAGAAAATATACATTTACGAGCTCTTGCCCGCGACTTTGTTCGTTTGGATATCCGTGGATTTATAAAGGGGATGAATTTCGCAAAATCCTTTTAAGTGCTCGCCTACATTGTCTGTGCAAAATTTTAAGTTTTCAGGTCAATAGTAGAGCCAGTTCAGTACTTCCCAATTCGCCACATGTGTGGGCGCTCCAGGTCGTAGGTGGTCAGGATGGGGAACCTGATCACAGCGTTCAAACGGCTAGCAGGAGGTAGAAATCCAATATGACCTGCCCAGGCAGCACACAAGTCTGATAACTGGCCAACAATTTAATCTTATGCAGGGTTAAGCTTAATAATATATGTACCTATAGAAGCTGTGTATATTGCCAAGTTCTGTATTAAAGTTTTTCTTTGCTATAATAATGCTATTTGCTGAGTTAGTTCTGTAATATGCCGATTTTATTTCTTAAAGCTGAATAGTCATCATAAACAGACCTGTTACTCAAGAGCTTGTGTAACCTTTTGTATAAAACTCGTATAAAATTCCATTATCAAGCATGATACTGGATAATTTATGTTCTTTTCTCCTTTAGCTGTATTACACACCACATCTTGACAGTTATTCAGCTGCTGTATAAAGTAGGTGTTGTTTCTGTTATGAAGCATATAGTTACTTAACAGAAATTATGATAGCTGTTATAACTATTTTATGCCACTTTTAGTACGAAATTACCGTCATGTGCAGCTAATTGTGGTAAAAGTAACAGATTCTTATGCAGAAGTTCGCTGGGTATCCACGAAAATAAGACATTGTTTAAGCTAGAAGAACTATTCCGGAATATTAGTCAGCATTTAAGTGACTAGTAGATTGAAAGTTTGATTGCACGTGCGCGTTAAAGTGATTTGCGTGTAAAAAACTGCCTTAGAAAATAATTAAAACTAGACCGACTAGCTCTATAGGTGTATTTTCAAAAGTGTCAAGTCTAAACTATTGATATAATTGATCTAAGTATGTGTTATTTTTTTTTTAATTCAATAAGCATGTTGAAGAAAGGTTAAAGAGAACTTCCAATATATATATAATTTTTTTTTTTTTTGTTTTACCCAACTACTTATAATGTCATTTTGTCACACCATAAAAAGGGGACTTTGCCATAAAACTACCTAACAAAAGATACCAATAAAACTGAATAAAACACAGATCTATGCGGCATAGAAAAACCACTTAGTTCATATTATTTTTATGTATATAGAATTGAGTGTAAATTTATTGCGAGCATCCACCCAGAGATACAAGAAAGCACACTTGAATAGAGTGTTTTCGACCACATTTTGAAATGTTCACTGGATGGCGCTGCAAATCAGCACGAGGAAAAAAATAATGCCACCGTGTAATCGGTATGAAATTAATTAAAATTTTATATATTTTACTATGATTATAAAGATTAACTACCAACAGATACAGATACCACCCATCGACACCGAAAAAACGCAGTGACAGACGTCAGGCAAAGCTGCTTATTTGATTGATTCGGCAAAACGGTTGGGCGAATGGGGTCTATTCTCAACAATCAGAATAGAGAAACGACCGGAAATCCACTCGTAAAAATATTTAAAACCAAAGCAAGGAACTATTCGACCGAGTTACAAGCTGTCAAAACTTTCAAACGAATTGAAACTATGTAAAATTCAGCGTAATAACTAAAAAGATTTGAGTGGTTAGAGTGTCCCTCGCTGGAAATAAGATTGTTCACTAATCTACGCTACAATAATATTACAGATAAAATGTCACTGGGTTAATCAATTACTACAGAACAGATTTAACTGTTCATATTTCAAAAAAATACAACACTATCCCTAACATAAGCTACGATTTTTTTTTTATAGAAATTGGTATGTTTTGAGATGAGTAGGTTTTCAGTTTTAAATTGTGACTAGTCTCATATGTGCCTTGAACTAATTTAACGGTATTAGTCACTGTTATATAAACCTTTAAATATTAAATTGTAAAGCTACTGATTAATAAATTCTTCTACCCTATTCTGAAGAGAAGTGCAGTTTAGTTCAGACATTTATTATGAAACTTATTTTATTTGCTTTAGCAGTTCTTTTTTTCTTCGTTTTTAATATTTTAATTTGGACAGTTTGTTTGATTTGGAATAGATATGTAGTTTTATTTCTTTAAGATTTAGTACCTAGTCGACCGAGCTTCGCTCTTAGCCGCCTCAGGTGAGCAAGCCGTGGTACCCGCCAACAGTCGGCGCTCCAGGTTTCTATCCAAAACGCAATGTTCCAAAAAATGCTTAGAAACACGGGGAAAAACAGAAATGAGACCTAGCTAGATCGATTCTGCCCCCGGAAACCCCCGTATGGTAAATTTCATTGAAATCGTTAGAGCCGTTATCGACAAACATTTTACAAATATATTATGGCTCGTTTAATAGTATAGGACTAAATTGGCTTGAAACATTCTAACAAAATAGTACCATGGGTATATCCTTCATGCTATTTTAGGACATTGTTTCCTAGTCCAACAGAAGATTGTTAAAATTTGTTTAAACTTAACGACATCGTTTACAATTTTTATTTTTGTACTGTCGAAATCAGTCACCGCATTGTTATGGGTGTCTGCCGCATCAGGGTCAAGGAAGGTTAACTACAAAGCCTAACTACTGAGACTCTATAAAAAGAACCAAAAACCAAGTCATTGGTGTTACCTCCATATGCCCGGAGTTGACTACTCACTGGGCTGATTGTGCGAGTGGCAGCTGGTTGCACGCACAGCCTGCCGCTTACCAGTCGCCTTGTGTTGTGGCGCTGGCTGCACGGCCTGCTGTTCATCAGGCGCGGATGACCGTGGTGCTGACTGCATGGCCTGTTGTCCACCAGGCGCCGACTGCCAGCTGTGGTTCTGGCTGCATGGGCTGCTGTCCACCAGGTGACGACTGCTGTGGGCTGGCTGCATAGGCTGCTGTCCACCAGGCACCGACTTTTGAGGGCTGGCTGCATGGCCTGCTCTCCACGAGGCCCTGACTGCTGTGGGCTGGCTGCATGGCCTGCTGTCTACCAGGCTCCGACTGCTGTGGGTTGACTGCTTGGCCTGCTGCTCGCCCGGCGCAGTCTGCTGCGCTGCACAGCTAGGCAACGCTCGAATCGAAGCTAGACTCTTGCCACGGTTACGGATTTTGTCCATTATGACGTGCTGAAATGTAAAAATTCCAGCGCGAGTATCTATTGGATAGAAGCGATCAATGTTTGAAACGCTTTTAAGGCTTTAAATTGAATGAAATCTATAAACGTAATAGTGGACACTTTTAAGTAGCTTTTACTCGTAGTTAGATATTACGTGTTTTTTGCAGCAGTAAATTTAAAACAAAATAAAGAACATAATTAATTGAAACAGTGAACTACGCATGGGAATACGAACCAATAGACCTTCAGACTATTATTTTGAATACGTACCTACACCAAAAATTATTACAACCATATGTAAAACACAACTAAAAGATTAATTTGTCTGCATGAAAGCACGAAATGTTGTTTGTTTTAAACTCAGGCTTGATAATAAATGGTTAAAGTGAACTGTGTACACTTATTCCTTAGCAACGTCTAACGATTTTGTGCAAAAATGATTTAAAAACTATTTACTTTAAATAATCACTCGTCCTTAACACAACGTTAAAAAAAAGGTGAAAAAAATACCACATGAGAAAAAAAAAACAAGTAGTTGATTTTCCAGTTTTTCCACTCATTTCAAACAAGTCAGTTTTTGAGATACAGCAGATGTATTTTTGAACATTATCAGTCCACTTTGTGGGAAGTGAGGGCTCGTATCCCGCTTCTGACATGTTAACAAATGAGAGGGAGTTGAGAAATATGTTAAATAAAACACTCGAAGTCTACTTACGTTTTGTAATAAGTTATTGACTTTACACAGTGTTAAAATGGGTACATTAACACAATACCATACATATGAAGAAGAGTCTTCATAATTTTACACAATACGTGATTACTCCTTTAAAGGTAGAATCTCCCAGTTTGAAGAACAAAATACGACTGCCTGAGCGAGGCTGGCTCGAACGTTCAAGAGACCTCTCCCACCACAATATTACCCTTTCCATAAAACGCTGGGATTGGTTGAAAAGCTCGCGCTCTGACAATTCGTACAAAGGAGTCAATACAACAACCATTTATGAACAATATCGTAAAGCTATGAAAAGTTAGTAAACACTGGTGACTTAAATATTATATTATTAAATATAATATTGGAGATCAGAATATCTGTCATGACAACACACATGTTATACTTTTTAGGGTACTAGCGTACCATATCTTGAACAACTCACCCATGTAATAGGTCTTGTAATATATGATAATTTATAAGATTTTTTTTGTAATTTTTAAAATAAATTATTATTATTACAGGTAAATTTCACAGGGAAGCCCAATCGAGAGAATAATTCTTTCAGGACTTTGATGGTTTCCGCCGCAGTAATATTTCTCATGATTTTGATTTTCTTGTAACGGCTGTAGTAGTCAACCAGGTTACCAGGACTAATAAGTAATTACTATTCACTCGGTGTCTGATAATCATTGCAATTAAGACGTTAGGGTCACTCATCACCCTTACTGCTCCCTCGTAGGTACAATCAAATGACGTCAACTTAAACCAATAATAAAATTATCACAAAGTACTTACTGAAATTATTGATTCACACGTATTATTAAAAGTACTATTTGAGTTACGCATCTCAGTAAGGTAAACACAACACTCAAAGTAAACACTATGTTTTGTGTACACACTAGAGCTAACTTCTAGTTGCAATGCAATTCATGTCTGCCACATCTTGGCAAAACAGCAAAATCTAAAATCTTTATATTAACTTTCAAAAACAATTGCAACATTACAGATTAAGTCACTTCATAACAAATTTCTTTTTAATAAATGTCGTTATATTGTTTAATCATATTCGTCAAAACTCAACCACGTTCATTACCACAGCTAGGAATGAACACTCGTCATCCTAAAACTCTTATGAAGTATTCAGTAAACACACCTTTTTTCTTAAAATTTTCGACGACATTCTTGTTTGGTACACCGCAATGTACCGGCATGTTCCACCACTTCCACCAGGATGTTCCATCTAAATTATAGTGAGAGTTTGTACGAACCCTAACAAAACAAGCTAGATCTTATTGCGAGCATTAAATCATCACTTTAAATCACTATGAGTTTACTATCGAACTATTGCAAATGTTGCATCACTGTGCTAAATCTACTAGGTTTGTCACATTGGTACTCCAAAAAAAATGCGACCATTTTCCAGTGAGAATGTATATTCTCACTGGATACCACAAAAACAACAACACTTGAAATTTACTGTTACTCTTTAAAACAATCATTGCAGTACAGTCAACTTTCAACTTTTTTTTTTCACCAACTACGTGACGTGATTGTCGACTGTAAGCAACCGAATAATGTTTCTATCGTCAAGATGGGACTATTTTTAGACTACCACTATCGCAAAACTATAATAAACGCTTGACCACTGTTCCAACAAACCTGTAACCTTTATTCCAGGGTGTTGGAATACCATTGCAAAACTAACAGCGTGAACGTTTTTTACCATACGATTCTGTGGACATAGGAACACTATTCGAAAATTATCGCAAGCCCACTATTTCAACAAAACTGTAAACACCTGCTATCTGCATTATCAAAACTGCGAACGTTACACAAAACCATTCGTAATATCAGACTGTGTTGGTTTTGGAGCATTAATCCCGCTTCTGATGACAACGAGGGATATGACTGGGGAGAAAGAAATAGCTATAGGTGCGGAAGAGACAGCCTCAGGAAAGCCGAGAACAAAATATTGGCCAAACTATTGATAGTAAGCATCGATAACATCTTTGGCAATCGCCTAATTCATTCAACTGTAACTTACTTTCATGACGATCATTCATCCTTACTTGCCATTGACCACCCGTAGTCCCGTACCAATTCTCTTCTATCACACATCTTTGGTACATACAGCGGTTTGCAGTCGTTGTGCTACCTGTTATTGTAAATTAAGATTAACCAAGTGCCACAACATTGTCAACTCCAAACTTTATAGGCTTTCATCTTATGATTCTATCTACGTGGCCAACTATAGTATCGTTCACTCATTACTCACATGTGGTTTTATAGGTGGCCAAAATACCACATAAATTGATGATTTAGTCACAACATGACCAATTTTTGCGATCTTGGTGTTTCAAGTTCCAACTCAGTTGTAGGTACTAATTTCCTTTTATGCGACAATAAAATTGAGTTAAATTTTCTCCTTTCGCCACTTATAATATACTCAGGTTACCTCGTAGCACTAAACCCTAACTAGATCACAGTTAGCTAATTCTATATTTATCACTGCACCAATGCGCGCCCGCACGCCGTGACAGCTCACAACCGACTGCCCGCTCCTACCCACATACACTACAGGATCACTTTGTTGTCCGTCTGTCTGTCTGTCAAGACCCTTTATCTTACAAACGGGTAAAGGTATCAGGTTAAAATTTATACCGTATATAAGGATCTATGAACCACACAAAACCTGAAAATTTAAATTTTTTAAAACGACGAAATAAAATAATATGGCATTTTATGTCCTCATCTCCATACATTTATGCACTAAAGCATAACCTATAGGGTACTTCCCCTTGACCTAAAATTATGAAATTTGGCAAGAAGCTAGGTCCCACAGTAAAAATAAAGGGAAAAGTCTGAAATCATTAAATATTACATCTTTCCTCACAACTAATTCTCATAACCAATTGTGGTGAGCTCCCGTTACAAGAACATTCATCTATATATATAAAAGAAGAAGGTGACTGACTGACTGACTGACATATCAACGCACAGCCCAAACCGCTGGGTCTAGAGATTCCAAATTTGGCATGTAGGTTCCTTATGAGGCCTACGGGTGCACTAAGAAAGGGTTTTACAAAATTCCACCCCTAAGGGGGTAAAATAGGGGATGAAAGTTTGTATGAAAGTCCGTCAGTTTTGAAGTTAGGATCTTCAAAATTTGTATTTAGGCTGACGACTAAAAATTAATAATTACGTGTCTCAGGGTTTTTGAAAATTTGACACCCTCAAGGGTGAAAAGGGGGATGAATTTGAAAATCCTTTATTTTCAAAGTAAAATCCACATAATTTATTATTTAGGCATTAATGATGTTATTCTATGCAACGTTCATCACTGTTATTGAAATTCCACCCCAAATTCAACCCCTAAAAAAGGGAAATGGGGTGAAAAAGTCTAAAATCCAATATGGGTATCGTTTGTATGGTTTATCGGGTCGCTGATTAGGAAAAACTACAACAATTTTGAAATCCAACGTTGTGGACGTTAAATACCATCATTCCCTTGGGATGGGGTTGGGGTGCGATAGGGTTGAAATGTGAATATGGGTGTCGTTTGTATGGTTTATCGGGTCGCTGATTACGAAAGCTACAACAACTTTGAAATCCAACGTGGTGGACGTGAAATACCATCATCCCCTGGGGATGGGGTTGGGGTGCGATAGGTTTGAAATGTCTATAAATAAATATGGGTGTCGATTTTATGTTAGGGATAGCGGTTAAATTGGCGTTAGGGGTAGGGATAGGGGCAGGGATAGAGACAGGCAGAGGTAGAGGTAAAGGTGGAGGTAGAGGTAGAGAGGTAGAGAGGCAGAGAGGCAGAGAGGTACAGAGGTAGAGAGGTGGAGAAAGAGGGAAAAGGAGGGGAAGGGGGAGAGGGAGGGATAGGGGGAGAGGGAGAAGGAGGCGAAGGAAGAGAGGGGGAGGGGGAGAGGGAGCGGAAGGGGCAGGGGGAGAGGGAGGAGGGGGAGGGGGAGAGACAGAGGGACGGGGAGTGGGAGAGGAAGGGGGGAGTGGGAGAGAGAGGGAGATGGTTTCAGTTTTTCTCAATTACTTCTGCGAATTGGCTCTGTTTTGAAATATTACATGAAGGTGTCTCTCATCTCTTTCTTTACATTTGTTAGGATACTGCTGCTAAGTTCCTCTGTTCTGAGTAATTTATGAGTAACGTCTGTATATTATATAAAATTCAGCTGGATCTTGAATTATACTCATTGATTTGCGCAGGCTTAGTCCTGTTTTTCCTTAGTTAAAAATGACCCCGAAATGACGGGAAAATATCTCATTGCTTCGGAAAACCGGTAACAATATAAATACGAAATCCACGCGAGCGAAGCCGCGGGCAACAGCTAGTATAAGAGAAAATTGGTATGTTTATAGTGCATAAGCTATTAAATAACAACAAATAATAAAATTTGGTCAAGCGCGTGTCGGACTAGCTAGCTAGCTAGTCTAGCTTACTGGAAAGAATACAATTATGATTATGTGGTGGTACGGAACCCTCAGTGCGCGAGTCCGACTCGCACTTGGCTGGTTTTTTTCCAGCCATAGTACTTCCATCCTAGACAATAGTTTTTCTCAATTACTTCTGCAAATTGGCTTTGTTTTGAAATGTAACAGAAAGGAGTCTGGTCTAGTAGATATTATTTAAGCCCTTGTATCTTAGTTCGGAAATCTAAGAGGTAGCATATTAAGAGCCGTAGTTGGGTTGTTTAATTTTTTATTTATGACTTTTAAAGTATAGTGTCCTTATAATAAGCGTAGTCTTGAAAACAACGTTATTTTTAAAGAATTGAATAAACCAATATACATAAATTACTACGTCAACTCTCGTGTCAAGCAACATTAATTTATTGAATTAACCAGCTGTGTAAACTCGGTTTCAGGGTATAAATTGGGACCGAAAGAGGAGTTCATCATTGAAGGCTTACATCAACGACCAACATCAACATGAAAATCTTTTTCGTTTTCTTCGTAGCTATGGTAAGTGCAACTTTTTATTACAAGACTAAACTATTTTTTAATTCTTACTTACTTACTTACTTCGCTGGCTCAGCAACCCGAAGTGGATCTTGGCCTCCGACATTAAAGTACGCCATTCGTCTCTATTCTGTGCCAAATCTGACCAGACGGGCACTTCCAGCTCTTTCAGGTCTTTGGCGACTTCATCCTTCCAGCGGTATCTTGGACGCCCCACCGGACGACGCCCAGAAGGTTGGCCAGGATAAGCCTTCTTTGCGGCTCGATACTCTCCCATCCTCTCCACATGTCCTAGCCAGCGAAGTCGGGAAGATTTTATTTCTCCGATGATGTTCGGCTCGGACATTAGTTCTTCTATCTCCCAATTGTACTTCCGCCTCCATTCCCCATCTTCTCCTCTTGTTAATTCAATGTTCCTTAATTAAACTGGTAAAAAGTAATAATGTTGATCAATTTCCGCGTCAATTAAAAAGAACTCGTAGGAATTTCGTGATCCATAGGCCCGTTAGTCAAGGCAAACAAAACGGTATACGTCGCACAAAATAACTTTGGCCCTGTCATTGATGCGCAGTAGTCAAAAATGGGCTAGTTTTTTCTTCTGCGCATCAATGACAGGGCCAAAGTTATTTTGTGCGTCGTATATCAGTTAGTTAGGGTGTATAAGGTTCCCTATCGACCAAATGCTAAAAGCAAATTCGTCACTGTTTATTATTTTTCTAAAGTTTATCAACTTCAAACTGATCAACTTACGATTTCGTGTTATCTTCCGGTGACAAAGACTGCCTGAAGATTCCGTTTATATTTTTGTATGTCCATGTCATCACATCAGTATTACTGTAAATACCATTAATTTGTTTTTAGTCACTATATCAGACAAGACAATGAATGATTTATTTTGTCACCTTACCAGCTCGGCCAGCTTTGCTTTATAGTTTAATAGTTTAGGCAACGAAGCAGTTGACTCCAACATTAATTTGTCAGGCAGATTTTATTTGACAGGATGATAAAGAATCATGAATTAAATGTAAATAAAAATTTCAAAAAAAAAAAATTACAATATAAATTTTTCATACATTTTTTGTAATTTTTGTATGGAAAAATTAAAAGTACCGAGATTTTTTGGATTTTTTTATAGAAGGTTTATCTCATGTAGTGTAATACCCCAGCAAAGTTTCATCGACTGAGGATTTAATGCGGTTCATACAACGATCCGCTTCGTTGCCTAGACTATAAATTCTGCGTAAGAAAGCACCTGTTCCCTGTAGCATGGTAAACCACAAAGTATACAGGTTGTTCAGCGAATTGTGAGTCAAAATGAAATAATACGTTAGAAGAGATCATTTGCTATCTATTTTTAATAATTTTAAAATTACTACCTTTCCTCATGAACGCGGAGAGGTTCATATCAAACACTATAATAATAAAAAAAACCGGCCAAGTGCGAGTCGGACTCGCACACTAAGGGTTCCGTACCACCACATAAACATAATTGTATTAGTTGAAATTTCAGTAAGTTAATGTGCTAGATTTTTTGAGTCCGACACGCGCTTGACCAAATTTTATTATTTGTTGTTATTTTATAGCCTATGCCCTATAAACATACCAATTTTCAAGTTTGTAAGTGTTCCCGTTTTTAAATAGAACTAAAACAAAAATCGCCTCAGCAACCATCCAACTTGACCCCTCTCTTATATGAATGTTCTTGAAACGGGAGCTCACCACAATTGGTTACCATTAGTTGTAAGAAAAGTTGTAATATTTAATGATTTCAGACTTTTCCCATTATTTGTACTGTGAGACCTAGCTTCTTGCCAAATTTCATAATTTTAGGTCAACGGGAAGTACCCTGTAGGTTTTTCATTTTTGAATTAATGTATGGAGATGAGGACATAAAATGCCATATCTTTTGATTGCGTCGTTGTAAAAAATTTAAATTTTTCAGATCTTGTGTGGTTCATAGATCCTAATATATGGTATTAATTTCAACCTGATTCCTTCACCCGTTCGTGAGATAAAGGGTCTTGACAGACAGACAGGCAGACAGACAGACGGACAACAAAGTGATCTTATAAGGGTTCCGTTTTTTTCTTTTAAGGTACGGAACCCTAAAAAGAGTTTAAACAAAAACTACACACCTCCTTCAAAGTTTGGCAAGGTTTCTAGTAGCATTAAAAAGTATAAAATAACTTTATCAGTTAATAATCAGTAACTTAGTGAAGTAATTGAAAACAACCAAGCCAGCTTTTAATTTCAATTATAAATTTATAGGTACATTACAACAGTACATTCTGGAGTCGGTGCCAGCCAAGAAGTTGCATTGCTGGTAACACTATCTAATCTGGTGCCTTTATTGCAGAAGACGTTGAATTTCTTTTTTATTTACCTTCGAGGGGATCCCATCTTAAATTGTCAATATTTAAAATTTGATAAAAAGTAGGCACAAGATGTAAAATGCAAAACTTGTCGTAATTTGGTAACGGCATAACTCTAGCTCATGAAACGTGAGTTAGTACACTTATAAGATATTTGGCTAGTAGCATAATATAGTAGCTCAATTGAGTTTGCGACTTGGCTGGCACCGACTCCAAAATGTACCGTGGTTAATGTACCTATAAATTTATTATTGAAATTAAAAACTGGCTCGGTTATTTTCAATAACTTCACTAAGTTTCGGATTATTAACTGCTAAAGTTATTTTTTACTTTTTAGTGCTACTAGAAACCTTGCCAAACTTTGAAGGAGGTGTGTAGTTTTTGTTAAAATTCTTTTTATTTTATAAGTTTTAGTGTTAAGCAAACACTGTAAGGTTGGTAACCCTGACTGATTCTGTTGTGAAACCATTTTCTGGTGATTACTCTTTAAGAGACTAGGACAAACGACTTAAAAGGCCTTCCCATATCACTACTGACAATCATGATGTCACTAAAAAGGTACGAGAATTTCACGGATGAAATCTGTAAAATCGATGGTCAGTAAAAAAAAATGCATAGTTACAGTGGAACATAGAACCTCCTTCTTTTTTGAAGTCGGTTAAAACATAGGCTTTTGTTTTCTATTATTTTACTGAGTTCTGCTATGCTTATTTTAGTCGTTTTATTGCTAATGGAAACCTTACGATATTGTGAAGGTGAGTAATTTTTGTGAAAATGTTTTTATTTTACAAGTTTAAGTGTAAAGCAAACACCGTAAGGTTGAAGGTATGTAATTTTTGAGAAAATGTTTTTTATTTTACAAGTTTTAGTATCAAGCAAACACCGTAAGTTGTAGGCATCAGGGTAACCCTGACTGATCTTGTTTTAATATCATCGCTTAATGACCAATACTTAATAGTTGCTCGGTAAAACGAGTTATAAGGCCTTCCAAAGCACAAAAACGCAGTACTGTCATATCTTTATTAACAATCGTGATGTCACTAAAAAGCCATGAACAGTAACGCTGCATGTCGTTGAGTAGGGACTAGGATTAATCTGGATCTCTTAAAACAAGCTTGACTCATTACCTCTTTCAAGATCTCTTAGTCGCCTTTTTTGACACCCGTAAATAGTGTGGTACTATTTTTAGCTTGAAGCTTCTTTGAGGTTAAAGCAGTGTTAAATCTATTGCTGACATCTTCTGTTTTGATGACCCAAAAAGTGTCAGCAATATATTTGAAAGGGCTTTAACTTTGAAGATTCTTTGTGAAACTGGTCGTAAGACCACCCACTTTTCAGTCGGTCTCTAGCAATCACCTATCCAGATTCTGACGACACCACGGCCTACTTATCTTTCGTGATCAGAAGAAAAGAGTAACTACCACTTGGCAACGAGCGCTTCAAACTATCGGTCAAGACGTACTTATAATTTCAAGGAATTATCCCCCAACTCCTAACCAATAAGGAGTTGGACCATCCATCATCAGATCCTCAACATGAAAAGATGATAACCAGACGCATATACCTGTATTGCTTTGAAAAACATATGAAACACTTATAAAGTGCCTACAAAATTTAGAGGGTTGCCCTCGATTTCCTCAGGATTCCATAATTATATCCTGATTAGGTGACAAAATGTCCACCTCAGAAGTATATTCTTTCAGATAAAAAAATTATTTTGCAAATCGGTTCACAACTGACTGAGTAAACGGTGAACGTAAATAAAAAAATACATACGTACAGTGGAACATAGAACCTCTTCCTTCTTTGAAGTCGGTTAAAAATTTTATATCAAATACTAAGTTAAAGCTGTAAACAAATCAAACTTCTATGTCAACGCAATCAAAAGAAACAGAAATTGAAGCCGCATATTTTTGAACTCGCAACTTCGCAAGAAATCAAAACTTGGTACAATTCAACCCCAGAAAGACGCAAGTTTGCGCGTTTACCGCAAAGAAAAACCCCTTTGCATCATCCCTTCTGTTTCAGAGCACTTCCCTTGTTGTAAAGCCGAGTATCTAGATTCTTGGCGTCGATATATTGGGCTCCGTCCAATGTCGCAGTCATCGGAGGACAAAGCCAAAATGGACTTCAAAAAACTAGGTGTCCTTGGGAGAGCAAGACGGTACTTCACACTGGCACATCGCCTTCAACTTTATAAGGCTCAAGTTAGGCCTCATATGTAGTACTGTTGCCACCTTTGGGCCGGGGCGCCTTAGTATCAGCTCCTTCCTCTTGACCGTGTTCAACGTAGAGCGATCCGAATCATTGGCGACGATGTCCTCACCGGCCGACTCGACCTACATGCACTGCGGAGAGATGTTGCATCTCTATGTATTCTTTATCGTTTGTATTATGGGGGGTGCTCTGAGGAATTGTTCTAGCTAGTATCTGATGCAGAGTTTCACCACGGCACCATTCGAAAGAAATTAAAATTTCATCCGTACCACCTAGATAATTCGCAAGGGAAACTTAAATGTAAGGTACCTTGAAACTTGGCTCATAAACAGGAATAGGATCATTAAAGATAAATAAAAAATATCATTTTTTTTCGGCCATAAATGACGAGGTTTTAAAAAAAATCGTTTTCGTCCAATATCGATAGGTCGTATGGCAGAATGTGATGAGTAGTCATTGCCTATCATAAAAAAAACTAACAGCTGTTTAAACCGACCACAGACTACTTAGAACAGTTTTCAGTTGTTTTTTTTTTAAGACTGGCCATGGCTATGTTTCATTCTGCCATACGACCTATCGATATTTGACAAAAACAAAATTATTTATTAACTTTATTATGTGCAACCGAAAAAAAATCGTATTTTTAATTTTTACTTATTGACCTTATCAAGTTTCGAGGTACCTTACAGATACGGTTTCCTATGCGAATTGCCAATCTTCCACCGTACGTTTTACAAGAAACTTCTTATCACGAACGACCGCACTGTGGAATCAGCTTTCTGCGCAGGTATTTCCGGACGGGTACAACAAGGCAGCCTTTATGAAACGAGCCTATGAATATCTCAAAGGCCGGCATCGCACTTGTGACCCCCCTGGTGTTGCAGGTGTCTATGGGCGTCGGTGATCACTTACCATCAGGTGACCCGTCTGCTTGTCTGCCTCCAGTCGACCTACTTGAAATTTGGCATGAAGCAACGTTTTGTAGCACACATAAAGGAAAAATTCCCCAAACCTTTAATTTTTAACTACATACCATAACATTTTTTTTAATGATTATAAACGGTTTGCATGGAGCCCTCTTGTCGGTTTGTAGTTTTTTTTTACTGTGAATAGGCTTACTCTTAACCTCGATCTAGACTTGAGGACAGAGATGAGGTCGACGATGGAACGAGCTTGCCCAGAAGAAACCTATTCACTCGCAACTTAAATATATTCGGGTTATAAGAGCTCGGGAACACAGACGCAGGCAGAGCATTTCACTCCTTAGCCATGCGCATTAAAAATAATGTTTCAGAGCGCTTTGTACGGATGTTTGGAATATCAACCAAGTATAGGTGATATCCTGCGGTGCGTCTGGATTCCCGATAGTAGAAGGGGGATGTCGGAATAAGCTCATGGAGCGCTTTTACTTGTGTTACACTAATAGTGTAAAATTTCCCGGGCGGAAGTGTACTGAAGTAAGTGAACTGAACTATTTATGGAAATAGAGATAAAATTAATTTGATTCTACATACATACATACATAACATCACGCCTCTTTCCCGTTGTTTTTAAATAAATAATATATGTTTCATTTTTTGCAGAACAACAGTTGTTCAGTTATATGAGTGGTACTTCCACCCGAGACAATTTGTAGAGTAACAAACAAGACGCACCGCAGGTTATCACCCATGATTGGTTGATATTCCACAAAATCGCACACGGCTAAGGACTGGAATTCTCAGGCTGCGTCTGTGTTCCCGAGCTCTTATAATCCGAATCAATTTAGGTCGCGAGTGAATAGGTTTCTTCCAGGCAAGCTTGTTACATTGTAGACCTCAGTAAAAAAAACACGTTGTCTAGTTTTTTTTTGTAATTCCATAATTCCCACAAACTTATCCAATTTCGAGCAGCACAGGACCCGTCATCATGGAGATCTTTAGAGGAGGCATATGTGCAGCAGTGGAAATCATTCCGCTGATACCTGATGATACGAGTTCGACAAAAACGAGCTTACAAACAGTTTTATTGTTATTTTTAATTTATGTATACTTTTTTTTTCAGGCTCTTTTAGCTGCAGCTTACGCATATCCTGAAGGTAAGTTACGTATTGCTTATTATATTTATTAACATAATATATTAATTAAATTAGTTTTCACCAGATAAATGAGGGTGCATAATAATGAGACTTCCCATTAAGCATTAATTTTTAAATCATCACCCAATCAAACAAAAAAATATTTACCAAATCAATAGACAGCCAACATATGAAATACATCTATCACAACGGGCATCTTCCCTACTTGCTTAAAAAAAGCCACTGATCATCCGGTGTATAAGAATGGTAACAGAGACTGCGTCAGTAATTATCGACCCATATCAGGTTTGAGCGCTTTGTCTTAAATCCCGGAACGAATTCTTAACAACTTCTTGACCAATTTTCTTAACAAACACAATATAATATCAAATAGGCAATATGGCTTTAGAGCTAGAATTTCTACCGAAGACGCTGTATTAGATTTGGTCGCAAACATAACTGAAAAACTTGATGACAAGAAAAAATGCTACGTTATCTTCCTGGACTTAAGGTGATCCATTTTCCATACAAAAATTCAAATGACTTGCATTCTTACGCGGGACATAAAATTCTGTTGAAAAACGAACGAATACTGCTATTTTTAGTTAAAATTTTCGCTAATTAATACAAAAATACAGTTAATGTACTGAAAATACTGTTTTTGTTAGCAATTTTTGGTTCAATATTACGATTGTGGGCGTGCGGTCAAAACTGTACGGTTGTGCTTTGTGTGCATGTGTGAGTGATCGTACTCATGTAAACACGGACTGACGAGAGTAATTGACTTTAGTGGACATATGGAGATATTTTTCTTATCGAAATTGTTGTTAGGCGTTGAAGTTGCAGCATGAAATTTACGCGAATCAACTTTATGCACATTTATAGTTGGTACTTATTGCATAAAAAACAAAACCTTATATTTGCAGCAGTGGCTCCATCTAGTTGCGTTCGGGGCTAAGCTGGCCGTCACAGATCACCATAAGCAAGGTCTTCGATACGGTGACTGTCCCCATCCTCATCTCGAAACTGATAGACTGTCTCTAGACATATTTAAGGATTGTCTTACAAACCATGTCCAATGTGTTAGAGTGGATGATTATTGCAGCAATGAAGCCAACATACGAAGTTACCCTGTTCCTGATATATATAAATGACCTCTGTGACCTTCAGCTAAATTGCTGCAATGTGTTTATTTATGCTGACGACACAGCATTAGTTGCTTACGCCTCTGACTGGGATCAGGCTAAATATAATGCGGAATCTGCACTACGAGAAGTTCTTCACTGGCTAGCTTCAAATCAACTTACCTTGAACATAGATAAGACTAAAGTTATTCATTTTACAACATGTAAGCTTTATGACTATCCTTTAATTACAATCACAGTTAAACCTTTACTGTGACTGTCCCACCCTAACTACTGTACCTTTTGTTAAATATTTAGGCGTCCAAGTCGATGACAGATTAAACTGGCACAGCCATATTGACACGCTTTGTGCGAGAGTTAGGAGATTAATATATTTATTTAAAAATCTTCGTTCCAGTGCTGACTCAGAAACTGTCAAATTGGTATACCAGAGCCTCTGTCTATCCATACTGACATATTGTATACCTACTTGGGGCGACACTCATAAAACCAATCTATTAAACCTCGAAAGGGCACAGAGAGCAGTCTTGAAAGTCATGACGTCTAAACCTCGTAGATATCCAACTTACAAACTATACTCTGAATGTGGCGTTCTGACTGTCAGGCAGCTCTTTGTGCAGCGTTCGATTATCCGAAGGCACAGCCTGCTTCCATTGGATACTCGTATCTTAAATCAGCGTCATGGCAAACCTGTCACGGTGTTAAGAATAATTCACTTAAACTACTTAAGTCATATTTGGAAAACAGGATTCAAAAGGTACAAGTAAACAAAACGAAATCACTGGGATCTGTTGTCAAAATTGGCGTACCTCAAGGGTCCATATTAGGGCCATTTTTATTCCTTATTTATATTAATGACCTCCCTACTGTAGTGAAGAATCTGTCAAAGATTGTGTTATTTGCTGATGATACTTCATTAATATTCAATGTAAGTAGAAAATCACAAAATTATAACGAAGTCAATGATGCACTTTGACAGATTCATGCATGGTTTACTGTTAACAATTTAGTCCTTAACGCCAAAAAAACTAAATGTATTAAATTTGCACTACCAAATGTAAGGTCTACTTCACATAACATAGTATTGAATAATGAACCATTAGATTTTGTAAATAGTACAGTTTTCTTAGGGTTAATACTAGACTCTAAACTTCAATGGGGCCCTCATATAACGGCTCTTTCTGGTCGATTGAGCTCGGCTGCATATGCTGTCAGAAAAATCAGACAACTTACTGATGTAGCTACCGCAAGGCTGGTTTACTTTAGCTACTTCCATAGCATTATGTCTTATGGCTTACTGCTTTGGGGCCGAGCAGCTGATATACATTCAATATTCATTTTACAAAAGGGAGCTATAAGAGCAATTTATTGCCTGAAGACTCGTGATTCCCTGAGAGAACTGTTCAAGGAAATCAACATAATGACAGTGCCATGCCAGTATATCTATGAAAATATTATGTATGCTAGAAAGAACATTCATCAATTACCTAAAATTTGTGACAGGCATAATTTTAATACTAGAAATAAGCACAAAATTGATCAACCATATACTAGATTAACTAAAGTCAATACATCTTTCGTTGGTCTGTGTGTACGATACTACAACAAAATAACTGACAATATAGTGCAATTACCTGAGAGAAAGTTTAAAGAATGTGTAAAGCAAACGTTATGTAAAAAAGCTTACTATAGATTAGATGACTATATGAATGACAAAGAGGTATGGTGCTCTGATATTCCAGCGAAACACAAGAAACACATTGTAAAAAGCCGACTCTTAAAGTAGGCCGTGCTGCAGTGGTTTCTTGCCGTTTCTTTTACGCTGCCACAGCACGATCCGAAACGGCGTAGACTCGCTCTATTTGAATTGTATTCTGCATGACATTCAATAAGTATTCTGTAAAGAATCTACATTGAATAAAATAATCTGAATCTGAATCTGTCTGCTACACTTCTAAATGTCGCACAGCCCTTGCCAACCGACAACTCGAGTCTCTGAGTACTTACCTGTTCAACAAATTGAATAAAATACTTTCCATATTATCACTGATGTGCATTACTATAGCTACATGATATCATTTAAATTGGAATCGATTAATAAGAACAAAACCCTCGTTTTGGGACAGTCTGGAAAAATACCCAATCTAAGAAATATTACAGAAATGTGAATAGTTACGGGTTTACTTACTACAAGTCACATTAATTTACACCTATAAGGTACACAATACATGAAATAAATAAGCAATAAATACACAGGTATACAAATTACACAGAAAAACGCAAAAGTACTTAACTGAGGTGTTGTTTGGCTTGTCCTACCATTTTGACTAGCCCGAATTATCTTACATTCTGGTTTTTCATCATCTTGGTCATCAGTAGCCAATCAGCGACGTTCTGAAAATAACCGTTAAAACAGAATTAAGATTGAATCACTGTGTGAAAAATTCTTTTAAAACTTTAAGAGATACGATCAGGCGCATTAAGTAATAATTTTATCATGATCTAGTGCAGCGTTTCTTAACCTTTTTAATCCACGGACCCCTAGGAATTCAAACACAACTTCAGGGACCCCCTTAATAAAAAAATCAATAAATCGGCCCATTTATTTTAAGTTCTACAAATACAATAAAAAATAAACTTAAATGTGAAAGTTAGTGCTGATTTTATGCAGCCAAGTTAGTGATATATGGGTTGATGTTACTACTGCTGTATTTTCAAATTGGATGCCACTTATAATCTCTTACATTTGTTTATTATGGATTGTTAAATGGGACCCCCTTACATATACACGCGGACCCCCAGGGGTCCGCGCACCACGGGTTAAAAAACACTGATCTAGTGTATAAAAATTACAAAAATTTTGTTTTGAGAGCTTACATAAACAAAACAATGGGTAACAGTTTACGAATACGGTTACAATTTGCAACAAATCTAGTTTATGAATAAAGCTATACTGAATTTAATAGAAATATAATACTGATTTTACCTATGCTGTCACACGCGTGTCAATAGACGACTTCTAGCGCCGCGTTCCATACCTAGAGTGCGGAGTGTCACAGGCCTGGTTATGGGATGAATTTCAATAAATGCTAAATTACGTACTTTTTATTTTTTACGGAGAGTACAAAACCAAATTTTGATAATTCTACCTTTAAAAATGAAAGCCATAAAATTCAACATGTTACGTAAAAAAAATCATCCCCTTTTTCACCCCTTTGAAGGGCAATTTTAAAGAAATGCTTAAACACGTGTTTTTTTTTTAACAAAAATTTAAATTCAAATTTGTGTGAATCTAACTTAAGAAACATAGAACTTTCATACAAACTTTCATCCCTTATTTCACCCCCTTTGGAGATGAGTTTTGGAAAATCCTTCCGTATTTATTGTTTTTAAAGTGCTATGAACCTGTATACAAAATTTCTGATCTGTAGCTATAGCGGTTACGGCTCGGCGTTGATGAATCAGTCAGTCAGGACTTTTTTATATATTTAGATTTTTTTTACAAAAGGTAAGAATTGAGAAGTATGATTTTTTCACAGCTCCAATGGACAATAATAGACTTGAGTATTTGATAAGAGTTTTGATACCTCCACGCGTTTCTGAGAAAAAGGGTCGTGACAGACAGACAGACGGATAACAAAGTAATATTTTAAGGCTTCCATTTTTCTCTATGAGGTACGGAGCCCTAAAAACTACAGTGAGATCCTATATTTAATATTTGCAAGCAATTCGTCCAATGATATATCCCCATATCAAACATCATAAAAGCGACTTCGAAACTTTTTGAGTAGGACCATTTTTTATCGAAAACCTTACCCTATTTTTTTTATCGTCAATAGGCTTACTCTTGACCTCAAACTAGTCATGAAGACAGAGATGAGGTCGTCGATGAGACGAGCTTGCCCAGAAGAAGCCTATTCACTCGCGACTTGAATAGATTCGGGTTATATGAACTCGGGAACACAGATGCAGGCAGAGAATTGCACCATTCAAATCAAATCAAATCAAAATCGTTTATTCATTGTTGGATATTAAAATCTCTTAATGACGTCAGCTAAACTACATCGCTTCACAAACAATGTGGCGCCATTGTGGGGAAAAAAAGAAGCGACAATAAAAACCCACGCGCTCTTTTAAATATGTTTGAATGTACAAGGTTGATACAACATACATAGGTCAGTTTTAATTTTGAATTAGCCTGTTAGAACCGTAGTCTAAACCCATGTATTTTTCTATTCTAGATAATCTGATATTTTATAATAACCCTTCTTACATAATTTCTGCTTGATTACAGTTTTAAATTTATCTAACGGTAAACTTTCAATATCAGTGGGTACCTTATTATAGAAGCGTATACATTGACCTTTATATGTTTTACTAATTTTGTTAATACGGCTGACATGAGAAGCAAGTTGATTCTTGTTTCTTATGTTGACACTGTGCCTGTCACAATTTTTATCAAAAATATGTATATTCCGTTTAGCATATATTAAATTCTCATAAATGTATTGCGACACAAAAGTCAAAATGTTGATTTCTTTAAATTTATTTATTAATTTATTTATTATTATATATTTTTATTCAAGTAACCAAGACTCATGAGGTTAGTAAGCTTACAACTATGTTAGTTAACAAAACATGACAAAAACAAAAGGAAGTCAATAATAATTTGAAAAATTTAGCCGTGCTCATTATAAAAGATGTTTTAAAGCGCTTTGTGCGTATTTGCGGAATATCAACCAAGTATGGGTGATATTCTGCGGTGCGTCTGGATTTCCGATAATAGAAGGAAGATGGTGGAATAAGCTCTTGAGCACACTCTCCGAAGTACAATCTGTAGAAGACCGACAGACATGATTCAGATTATGTTAATTTTATTTAATGTAGATTCTTTACAGAATACTCATTGAATGTCATGCAACTTTGCGACGGTGGGCCAGACTGTGAAACTTGGCTTTTACCAGCATCTCATCACCAACGAGCTTCTTGGCTCTGCGATCTATCAAGTCAAGTGGGGCTAGTTGGTATTTTGCTGAGCCATCTCAAAGGTGACAGCAATTCTCCAAACAGGATCGGACTTGGGCTTTATATAAAACTGGAAGCTGTCCAGGAGTGAAGTAACGCCTAACCTTATGCCCAGATTTTTTGCCGCAGTTCGAGCTTTAGACTCAATGCTAACGCCGAAGTTGAGGTTTGCACACAACTTCATGCCAAGTAGCTCGAGACTGTCTGTAAGTGGTACAGTTGTACCTCCAAAAGTAGGAGCCAGATTGAACGGACTCCTTTTGGCGGTAAACAGACAGGCCTGTGTTTTGGTGGCGTTGAAACTCACCAGATTTATCACTACCACCAGATCAATTTATCTTGTTTCGAAAATTGCTTTTTTACAATTTATTAATGAGGATATATCGAGTCATTAAACGTATATTTTACCAAAATATATTCAGCCGTTTGTTCCCTGGAGGAGCCCAAACTTTGTGTGTTTCGATAATATTTCTTTGATTTTAAGATAACCAGATGCTCAAATGTAACAATGTAGTGTTTGTACAGAATCTTTCTACATGTTTCCAACAGACGTAAATGAAGTAAAATCAATAATATTATCCCTAAATAGCAATAGTGCCCCAGGTCTAGACCAAATCAATGGCAACTTAATCAAATTAATTTATTAATTTATTTTACCTACATAATTAATACAAGCCTGACGACAGGAGTTTTCCCCGGTTGTTGGAAGGAGGCAGTTGTAGTCCCTATTCATAAAGGAGGTCCCAAGGACAATCCGTCTAACTTTAGGCCCATTTCACTTCTTAACATCTTCTCAAAAATTCTTGAAAAAGTCTTCAACCGTAGACTGACAAGCTACTTAAGCAAACACCAGATCATTTAAGAAAGCCAATTTGGCTTCCAAAGCGGTAAATCTACCGAAGATGCTGTTGGTCTATTGCTCGATGCCGTGTCGGATGCTTTGGACGAGGGCCAACCCTGTCTAGGTGTGTTTTTGGATCTCGCTAAAGCCTTCGACATGGTTTCAGGTCTCATTTTATTAAGAAAGCTTGAACTAATTTTTATAAGAGGCAAGGTTTTGGATTGGTTCAGCAGCTATTTGTCAAATCGTTCCCAATGTACCAAAGTTGGTGACCACTTGAGTGAAGCCTCAAATGTTAGTTATGGCGTGCCCCAACGTGGTATGGCGTGGACCAACTTTGTTCACAATTTATATTAATGATATAGTTGATCTTTTTAGCGACAATAAAAAGATAAAAGTCATTTGTTATGCTGATGACACTGCCATAATTGTAAAAGATGATTCGTGGATCAAAGTCTTCGAAACGGCCGAGGTATGTATGGCTTCCGTTTCCGACCGGCTGAACAACAATCTTCTCACTCATAACACTGGAAAAACAAAGCTTTTGGTCCTTTCATAGAACTAAGACCACGGCCCCTCCCGTTGCTGTAAGCTCTAGCATAAAGATCCACAGTTGTAGCCCCACTTCACAGTCACTTTTACTTCCTCATTGCAGTTGCGCTGTTGTCCAAAGAACTGACTGTCTGCGGTACCTTGGTGTTTTGCTTGATGAACGGCTGTGTTTTAAGCAACATATCAATGTAATGTCCAACCGTATTAGGAGATTGGTCGGGGTAATGAAGCTTTTGCGTAATTGCGCAGAAATGGACGTTGTTCGTTTAGTTTACACGGCCTTATGTCAATCCCTACTGACCTATTGCATAGGTGTTTGGGGTAGCGCAGCGAAATCGTTCTTAATAACACTAGAACGAGCACAAAGATCGGTTTTAAAGGTAATGTTTAAGAAGCATTATAGATTTCCCACTATTCAACTGTATAAAGACGCAAATGTACTAACTGTACGACAGTTATATATATTAAAAGCTTGTCTCGCTCATCATCGAGTTGTTCTGATGTCACCGGATCTTGATACATTATGTAAAAAAAGAGTGTATAGAACTAACCCACCCAAAGTTAATTCCAAATTTGCCCAACGATTTAGACTGGTCGCATATCCGTTCATCTATTCATTCGTCAATAAACATTGCTCTTTAAAAAATGTTCTTATTTCTTCCGCGAAACGTAAGCTGCAAGAATGGCTTACCTCCCTAGATTATAACAGCACGTAGAACATTTTAAATATACCAAAATAAGTTATCGTTAGAATTTTACTTTTTTGTTATTTTTAGTTTAGTTTTACTTTTTATTTTTAATAATATAATGTAATACAATATAACGTAAGGTAACGGTCGAATGGCTTACCGCGAAACAGGATTTTCCTAGTGCGGTAGCCAAAGGTAATATATGTAAACCTGTGTAACACTTTTTGAAATAAATATCTTTATCTTTTATCTTTATCTAATCAGCTCCTAATGCCCTTTCATTTGATATACTACGCGATGGTATTAAGAAAAAAGAACATACAAAAAATTTATTACGTCATAGCTGGAAAATGGACCGGGTGACGCATTATCACCCGAGTGAAAATAATTACTAGGACACCTGCAGCTAAGCATTTCCGAAAAAATAAATTATGTACACTCATTTCCCTACAGAACCTTAGCCAGGGCCTGGACTATTTGAAGGGCTATATTCTTTTTTTTTAACAGCAATAATATTTTTTTCCGTTATAAGGTATCGAACTGAAACTAAGAAAAGTTACATGGTTTTTCTTTTTAGGGTTCCGTACCTCAAAATAAAAAAACCAGCCAAGTGCGAGTCGGACTCGCGCACCGAGGGTTCCGTACCACCACATAATCTTAATTGTATTAGTTGAAATTTCAGTAAGTTAATGTGCTAGATTTTTTGAGTCCGACACGCGCTTCACCAAATTTTATTATTTTTTGTTATTTTATAGCTTATGCACTATAAACATACCAATTTTCAAGTTTGTAAGTGTTCCCGTTTTTAAATAGTACTAAAACAAAAATCGCCTCAGCGACCATCCAACTTGACCCCTCTCTAAAATGAATGTTCTTGAAACGGGAGCTCACCACAATTGGTTATCATTAGTTGTGAGAAAAGTTGTAATATTTAATGATTTCAGACTTTTCTCATTATTTGTACTGTGAGACCTAGCTTCTTGCCAAATTTCCTAATTTTAGGTCAACGGGAAGTACCCTGTAGGTTTTGCATTTTTGAATAAATGTATGGAGATGAGGACATAAAATGCCATATCTTTTGATTGCGTCATTGTAAAAAATTAAAATTTTCAGACCTTGTGTAATTCATGGACCCTAATATATGGTAATAATTTCAACCTGATACCTTTACCGGTTCGTGAGATAAAGGGTCTTGACAGACAGACAGACAGACGGACAACAAAGTGATTCTATAAGGGTTCCGTTTTTTCTTTTGAGGTACGGAACCCTAAAAAACGGAACCCTTATAGGATCACTTTGTTGTCCGTCTGTCTGTCTGTCAAGACCCTTTTTCTCACGAACGAGAAGAGGTATCAGGTTGAAATTGATACCGAATATTAAAATCCATAAACCACACAAGATCTGAAAATTTCAATTTTTTGCAACGACGCAATCAAAAGATATGGCTTTTTATGTCCTCATCTCCATACATTTATGCAAAAAAGCAAAACCTACAGGGTACTTACCGTTGACCTAAAATTATGTAATTCGGCAAGAAGCTAGTTCTCATAGTACAAATAAAGGGAAAAGTCTAAAATCATTAAATATTTCAATTTTTCTCACAACTAATAGTAACCAATTAAGGTGAGCTCCCGTTTCAAAAACTTTTCTATAAAAGAGGGGTCATGTTGGATAGCCGCGGTCTTTTTAAAATCAAAGAGCAAAAACTTTTAGTATATCATATGGTAGATAGGTACGAAACCCTTAGGGTGCGAGTCCGACTCGCACTTGGCCGGTTTTTTTACTATGTTACTACATTTTTTTTTTATCAGGTCCAGGAGGTTAGTATTTTTTTATGTAAATTTTAGGATTTTAATAGGTAGTCCGAAATAAGTCTGGTCTATTTAAAATAAAATTTCAAATAAAAATCACTAGATGTAAGACCATGACACGTAAAGTTTAGCAAAAAGCCGGTTCTTAGAGCATTATTTAATAAAAAACCGGCCAAGTGCGAGTCGGACTAGCGCACTGAGGGTTCCGTAAAAACCTGTACGTAAGTAAAAGTTATGGTATTTTTATTGCTACAAAACTTTATTACCTATGTGATGTAACTAAAATTTATATTTGAGTTGAATTCAGTTACAAAAACATGATATTAGAAACCTCAATATCATTTTTGAAGACCTATTCATAGATACCCCATACGTATCGGTTTGGTGAAAAAAAAAAATTTAGTTTCAGTTCTAAGTATGGGGAACCCTAAAATTTATTGCATTTTTTTTTTTCTATTTTTGTGTGAAAATCGTAATGCGGTTCACAAAATACATCTACTTACCAAGTTTCAACAGTATAGCTCTCATAGTTTCGGAAAAAAGTGGCTGTGACATACGGACGGACAGACAGACAGACATGACGAATCCATAAGGGTTCCGATTCTTGCCATTCGGCTACGGAACCCTATATATACTTTGTTTTTCTTTTCCTGAAAATAAAATTTTCTTGCTTTTCTTACTCTTACATTGTTACAGAAGCAAGAACATGAGTTTTTCTAAATAAAAATCACTGAACTAAAGGCCATTATTCATGAAATTTTGAAAAACGTAGACGTACAGTACAACTTCTTAAATGAAAATTGTTTTTTTTCCTTTATTCACAAATATTTGTTACCAGTATTGATTTTGATCCCATCTCAATAACAGGTATGAGTTGCTCGTGCTTTTAATTCTATACGAGTAATGTTGATGCGCAAATGAGACTTGTATGTAGGCGGCTTCTTAAATTTGTTACATTTGTTGTTTTTTGGGTTAACTATCCACAAAGTGCAAAAAGAATTAAATAATAAAACCAAAGTCATAATCCTGCTTTTCTTCCTCCGTTAATTAATTTGATTTTTTTTAACCTCAGGTTATGGTAAGTACCTATCATTTTATATGAATTTTAAGACTTGTATGGCTAGGTCGACCCAAAGCAGTCTGTTCTATTTAAAAACACTTCAAATAAAAATCACTAGATCTGAGGCCATAGTGAAATTTAGCAAAAAACAGGGTTACATAGCATTACTAAATGAAAAATAGATTTTATATAATATAATAGATTGAATAGATTGAAATAGAATAGATTGAAAATATATCAAGTAACATGTTCCTGATTTTCTTACTTTAACAGAAAAAGATAAGTGAGAGCATGTATTAGCGTGTTTGACCTTTGAAGAGCTGTCTTTCTTTTACTTTCGAGCGGAGCGAGAAAGGTATTGTATTCGTGAAAAAAAAGTTTTTCCAATTTTCTCAAAAATGTGATCTATATCACTTATACATCATAAAAAACAAGTCTCCCAAAAATGTCCGTCCGTCGGTCGGTCTGTCCGTCACGCTTTGGCCTAGCGGCTAAACGAATGGTCCGATTGACACCATATATTGAATTTAAGAGGTTTATGCAAATCCATCGAAGGGTTTTGAGTGGTTTCTTGCTGGCTCTCATTTTGAGGGTAGCTGTCATACAACGAAAAAGAAAAATTTTAATTTTTGCAAAAACGTCTGATACAATCTTGATGAAACTTTGCATGACCAAGCATCTCTATTTAAGGTATTTTGCGGCAGTATTAATTGGTCTTTAGAAATTCATATAAGGGGTGTTCCCTTACTACTAAAATTTAAAAATGTGATTTACTCAAAATCGGTTTCGTTGAGCTTGTTTTGATGTTCTACAATTTGGATTTTAAAATGGTTGTCTACCTGACAGCATATTTAATTAAATCATTTTTACATAAATTTAGTAGGTATAAGTAAGTTTGTATTTTCATATTATTTGTATGGAATTATTAACTTAAGTTTGCAGTTGGTACTTATTTAGTCATTACTATCCGCAGCCTTTATAACATAGTAGTTAGAGCATTCGGCTCTTGATCCGGAGGTTCTGTGTTCGACTCCCGGCGGGGACACTGTTGAATGATGACTCTCGTATATCGTGAGAAAGTAAGTGCAGTGCTGCTGTACCATTTATTTTGAACAGCAATTATCATTTGTTTTGTTATAAGATATCAAACTGAAACAAAAAAAAATTGTGTCCTCTTTCCTGGCCACTCCACGAAAGCGATTTGAATGAGATTTAGCAAAACAAATGACCGTTAATTGTCGGTTAATGTCCTTGGTAAAAAAAAATTGTCATAAAAAGGTTTAAGAGAAATTGAAATGAGTTTGTGGCGCAGCTGGAAAGTATATTTTTGGCCGCGCCACCTCGCTAACTACAATAAAAGGGATAAAATGTGTACTAATTTATTCTCAAACAAATGTCCGGTTATTGTCCGTTCTATTAACATGATAAAAATTGCCAATTTTGCGTTTGCGTAAAAAAGAACCGGTCAGGTGCAAACGGACGCAAAAAAGTTCATTTTTAGGACCTGATTTATAAAAACTACGCTAGTTAAAGACATCGTTATATTTTTTCTGTAATTTTTACATAGGCCCCTTACCACTGTAAATAATGCAGATTTTTCGCTTTGCAAAACTTCAGAGATAAGGGGGTCTAATTTGATCTATCAGCTTTTCAATTTTTGTGTAGAGTCGCCGATAAAAATCTTTCTACTATTTTTCAAAACTCATTTAAGTTATTGCATTTGGCCTCCTGACGCATGCCATAACATCGTAGGCGTTAATCAACGCAAATCTTTAAGTTTTAAAAATTCAATGTTACATCATAAAATTGGCAGTTTTTATCATGTTAATAGAACGGACAATAACCGGACATTTGTTTAAGAATAAATTAGTACACATTTTATCCCTTTTATTGCAGTTTGCGAGGTGGCGCGGCCAAGAAGCATACTTCCTAGCCACGCCACAAACTCCTTTCAATTTCTCTTAAACCTTTATACTCGTAGGACAATTTTTTTTTACTAGGGATAATAATCAATATTTAAAGGACATTTGTTTTGTTGAATCTCATTCAAATCGCTTTCGTGGCGTGGCCAGGGAAGAGGACACAAAAATTTACAAGGTCTTTTTTTTTACTATGTTACTACATTTTTTTTTTTCATCAGGTCCAGGAGGTTAGTATTGTTTATGTTAATTTTAGGACTTGTATAAAGAGATAATCCAAAAGCAGTCGGTTCTATTTTAAAGTAATATCCTACTCCTACTAATATTATAAACGCAAAAGTTTGTAAGTATAGATGGATGGATGGATGTTTGTTACTCTTTCAAGTAAAAACTACTGAATGGATTTTAATGAAGCTTTACAATAATATAGCTTATACATCAGAATAACACATAGGCTACAATTTATAATGATATTGTAGGAATTGTCCAATTCTACGCAGACGAAGTCGCGGGCACCAGCTAGTTATAAATAAACTAGCTGATGCCCACGACTTCGTCCGCGAGGGATTTTATCTATCTGACCATCCATCCAACTTCTATTCCGTCTATCTGTCGTCCGTCCAACCATCTGTCCAACCGTCCGTCAAACCATCCCTGACCCTGCCCCTCTCCCCCCCCCACCAACCTCCCTTTTCCTCTCCCTCTCCCTACTCCTATTCATATCCCTACTCCGATCCCTACCCCTAACGCCATCTTAACCGCTATCCCTATCTTCACATAAACATAGAAACGACACCCATATTGATTTTTAGACATTTCAACCCTATCGCACCCCAATTTCACGTCCACCACGTTGGATTTCAAAATTATTGTAGTATTCGTAATCAGCGACCCAATAAACCATACAAACGTTAACCATATTTGTTTCTTGACTTTTTCAAGAGGGTTTTTCTAAACAAAATTTTACTGAAGTAAATGAAAAAAAAACCTTCTGGCAAAAAACTTCCTATAGCAAGGACAAAGGAAAAATCTAATATTTTGAAAATTTCACATCAAAATATTCAAGGTTTTTCGGGAAAAATTTTAGAATTAGAATTATTCTTAGAAAGAACAAAATTTGATATAATTTGTTTGACAGAACACTGGCAAAAAGATTATCAAATGTTGATAAATTATCAAAACTGTTGTATAGCCGGTGCTTTCAATCGAAAGTCTGCTTTACACGGTGGATCACTGATTTTAGTTCGTAACAGTTTTAAGATAAAGAACCGTAAAGATATTGTTCGACTTTCGGTTGAAAGATGTATTGAAATATATTGTGTTGAGCTGGACGAGCATGTTGTAGTGTGCGTATACAGACCTCCCGCTTTTCAAAAATTTTCAATGTTCGAGTTAGTAATGGAAGATGTTTTAAAAATAGTGACAAAAGAAAATAAGTTTGTGATAGTGTGTGGTGACTTTAACGTCAATATCTTAGAAAATAATACCTATAGTAACGAACTTATAAGTTTTTTCAAATGTTTAAATTTAGAGCATGTATTTTTGAACCTACAAGGGTGACGTCATCCTCGGCTACCTGTATTGATAACGTCTTTTGTAATTGCGATTATTTTGAGAAAAGTATCATAAACTCGCTTCAGTCTGACCACTCTGGTCAAAGTGTTACTTTTAATTATTCTCGAGTAACCCAGAAGATAGATATAGAAACCAGGAGCCTAACGAGCGGTAGGTTAGAAAAGTACAAAAACACGTTACTAGAAAAACTGCCCTGTCACAGTTATAATACTAACAAACCTAATAACTCATATGAAGATTTATTCACATTGATTAATACTGAATTCAGTAAAATTTCAACTATTAGAAAAAAGCAAATTGTTGTAAAATTCAAATTCAGTGACTGGGCTACCGCTGGTATTCGCAAAAGTAGAGAGAGACTTTTTGAATTATATGAGCTAAGGAATTATTCAAATAACGACAATTTCATTGAATATGACAAAAAATATTCAAAATTGTTTAAATTAGTTTGTTCAAAAGCAAAATCATTTTTTCTTCGGAAAAAAATACAGTCTGCTGATAGCAAAATTAAGGCTGTATGGAATGTTATAAACAGTGAAACTGGAAAAGTGAAACTGCGTGACAATCAAATCACACTTCATACAAATCGCGGAACTATTAGTTCAAACGTAGAAGTGGCTCAAGAATTCGAAACCTTTTTTACTAATATTCCTTTGAAAACAACAGAGTCTCTCAATTCTTCATCTTCACTTGCTAGCGATTTACTTCAAAAGAATGTGGACGCCTGCGAAACTGAATTTGGGTTCAATCATGTCACCCCTAACGAAATTATTAAAGCCTTTAAAAGTATTAAAATGAAAACTACTGAGGACCTATGGGGAATGTCAGTAAAAGTCTGTAGTGCGATCATTGATACTATATCTCCATATTTAGCTGTTATATTCAATGATTGTGTCGATCATGGTATATTTCCTGACTTAATGAAAAAAAGTAAAGTAGTTCCATTATTCAAAGCTGGTGACAAAAAGGATCCCAGTAATTTTAGACCAATATCAGTCATACCTGTACTTAGTAAAATTTTTGAGAAGGTCATACTCAATCAAATGCTTTCACACTTCAATAGAAAAAACTTACTACATGACCATCAATTTGGTTTCACGAAAGGGCGCAGTACAACGGATGCCGGGACTGCACTTTTGAAAATACATCTTTTGCGCGTGGAAAAAATCTGAAGATGCTATTGGTATCTTCTGTGATCTATCCAAAGCATTTGATTGCGTAGATCATAGCACATTGTTGCTAAAACTTACGGTGTTAAGAATAATTCACTTAAACTACTTAGGTCATATTTGGAAAACAGGATTCAAAAGGTACAAGTTAACAGAACGAAATCACTGGGATCTGTCTGTGTTTGTATGGACCTCAAGGGTCCATATTAGGGCCATTTTTATTCCTTATTTATATTAATGACCTTCCTTCTGTGGTGAAGAATCTGTCAAAGATTGTGTTATTTGCTGATGATACTTCATTAATATTCAATGTAAGTAGGAAATCACAAAATTATAACGAAGTCAATGATGCACTTGGACAGATTCATGCATGGTTTACTGTTAACAATCTAGTCCTAAACGCCAAAAAAACTAAATGTATTAAATTTGCACTACCAAGTGTAAGGTCTACTTCACATAACATAGTATTGAATAATGAACCATTAGATTTTGTAAATAGTACAGTTTTCTTAGGGTTAACACTAGACTCTAAACTTCAATGGGGCCCTCATATAACGGCTCTTTCTGGTCGATTGAGCTCGGCTGCATATGCTGTTAGAAAAATCAGACAACATACTGATGTAGCTACTGCAAGGCTGGTTTACTTAGTTACTTCCATAGCATTATGTCTTATGGCATACTGCTTTGGGGCCGAGCAGCTGATATACATTCAATATTCTTTTTAGAAAAGAGGGCTATAAGAGCAATTTATTGCCTAAAGACTCGTGATTCCCTGAGAGAACTGTTCAAGAAAATCAACATTATGACAGTGCCATGCCAGTATATCTATGAAAATATTATGTATGCTAGAAAGGACATTCATCAATTACCTAAAATTTGTGACAGGCATAATTTTAATACTAGAAATAAGCATAAAATTGATCAACCATATACTAGATTAACTAAAGTCAATACATCTTTCGTTGGTCTGTGTATACGATACTACAACAAAATACCTGACAATATAGTGCAATTACCTGAGAGAAAGTTTAAAGAATGTGTAAAGCAAACGTTATGTAAAAAAGCTTACTATAGATTGGATGACTATATGAATGACAAAGAGGTATGGTGCTCTGATATTCCAGCGAAACACAAGAAACACATTGTAAAATGCCGACTCTTAAAGTAGGCCGTGCTGCAGTGGTTTCTTGCCGTTTCTTTTACGCTGCCATAGCACGATCCGAAACGGCGTAGACTCGCTCTATTTGCATTGTATTCTGCATGGCATTCAATAAGTATTCTGTAAAGAATCTACATTGAATAAAATTATCTGAATCTGAATCTTCACCCCACTTTTTTTTAGGCGTTGAATTTGGGGTGGAATTTCAATAACAGTGATGAACGTTGCATATTATTACAATCATAATGCCTTAATAATGAATTATGTGGATTTGACTTAAAAAATAAAGGATTTTCAACTGCATCCCCCTTTCCATCCTTTAGGGTGTCGAATTTTCAAAAACCCTAAGACACGTAAATATTAATTTGTAGTCGTAAGCCTAAATACTAAAATTGAAGGTTCTAACTTAAAAACTGACGGACTTTGGTACATACTTTCATCCCCTATTTTATCTCTTTAGGGGTAGAATTTTGTAAAGCCCTTTCTTATTGCACCGTTAGATCTCATAAGAAACCTACGTGGCAAATTTGGAATTTCTAGACCCAGTGGTTTGGGCTGTGCGTTGATATGTCAGTCAGTGAGTCAGTCACCTTCTTCATTAAAATTAAATGCTTTTTCCCGTGGGAACGAAGCGTTTTTTCGAGGATAAAAGGAACCTGTGTGTTATTCCAGGACCTAACCTATATGTGTGCCAAGTTTCGTTAAAATCCATTCAGTAGTTATGATGTGAAAGAGTTACAAACCTCCATCCATCCATACTTACAAACTTTCGCGTTTATAATATTACTAGCTGTTACCCGCGGCTTCGCTCGCGTGGATTTCGAATTTATGTTGTTACCGGTTTTCCGAAGCAATGAGATATTATTCCGTTATTTCGAGGTAATTTTAAACTAAGAAAAAACAGGACTAACCCTGCGCAAATCAATGAGTATAATTCAAAATCCAGCTGAATTTTTTTTTTTGTTTTTTAATCGTCAATGGGCTTACTTTTGACCTCGATCCAGTCTTGAAGACAGAGATGAGGTCAACGATGGAACGAGCTTGCCCAGTAGAAGCCTATTCACTCGCGACTTGAATAGATTCGGGTTATATGAACTCGGGAACACAGACGCAGGCAGAGAATTCCACTCTTTAGCTGTGCGCATTATAAAAGATGTTTCAAAGCGCTTTGTGCGAATGTGCGGAATATCAACCAAGTATGGGTGATATCCTGCGGTGCGTCTGGACTCCCGATGGTAGAAGGGAGATGGTGGAATAAGCTCGTGGAGCTCTTGAGCACACTCTCCGAAGTACAATCTGTAGAAGACCGACAGACATGCAATTTTTCGACGGTGGGCCAGACTGTGAAACTTGGTTTTCACCAGCATCTCATCACCAACGAGCTTCTTGGCTCTGCGATCTATCGAGTCAAGTGCAGCTAGTTGGTATTTTGCTGAGCCATCCCAAAGGTGACAGCAATTCTCCATGCAGGATCGGACTTGGGCTTTATATAAAACTAGAAGCTGTCCAGGAGTGAAGTAACGCTTAACCTTATTGAGGATGCCCAGCTTTTTTGCCGCAGTTTGGGCTTTAGACTCAATGTTAGCGCCGAAGTTTAGGTTTGCACACAACTTCATGCCAAGTAGCTCGAGACTGTCGGTAACTGGTACAGTTGTACCCCGGAAAGTAGGAGCCAGATTGAACGGACTCCTTTTGGCGGTTTTATATAATATACAGACGTTACTCATAAATTACTTAGAACAGAGGAACTTAGCAGCAGTATCCTCACAAATGAAAAAAGAGAGATGAGAGACACCTTTATGTAATATTTCAAAATAGCCAATTCGCAGAAGTAATTGAGAAAACTAAAACTCTCTCCTTCTCCCCCTGCCCCTCCGTCTCCCCGTCCCTCTCCCTCTCCCTCACCCCCTCCCCCTCCCTCTCCCCCTTCCCCTCCTCCCTCTCACTCTACCTCTACCTGTACCTCTCTACGTCTCTACCTCTCTTCGTCTCTACGTCCCTACCTCTCTACCTCTCTACCTCTACCTCTCCCTATCCCTGCCCCTATCTCTACCCCTAACGCCAATTAAACCGCTATCCCTAACATAGAAACGACACCCATATTTATTTTTAGACATTTCAAACCTATCGCACCCCAACCCCATCCCCAGGGATGATGGTATTTCATGTCCATCACGTTGGATTTCAAAGTTGTTGTAGTTTTCGTAATCAGCGACCCAATAAACTATACAAACGACACCCATATTCACATTTCAACCCTATCGCACCCCAACCCCATCGCAAGGGAATGGAGAAATTTAACGTCCACCACGTTGGATTTTAAAACTGTTGTAGTTTTCATAATCAGCGACCCAATAAACCATACAAACTATACCCATATTGGTTTTTAGACTTTTTCACCCCACTTTTCTTTTTTAGGGGTTGAATTTGGGGTTGTATTTCAATAACGGTGATGAACGTTGCTTAGAATTACATCAATAATGCCTAAATAATAAATTATGTAGATTTTACTTTAAAAATAAAGAATTTTCAACTTCATCCCTTTTTTACCCTTAAGGGTGTCGAATTTTCAAATACCCTGAGACACATAAATATTAATTTTTAGTCGTCGGCCTAAATACAAATTTTGAAGATCCTAACTTCAAAACTGACGGACTTTCATACAAACTTTCATCCCCTATTTTACCCCCTTAGGGGTGGAATGCTTAAAACCCTTTCTTAATGCACCCCTAGGCCTCATAAGGAACCTACATGCCAAATTTGGAATCTCTAGACCATGTGGTTTGGGCTGTGCGTTGATATGTCAGTCAGTCAGTCAGTCACCTTCTTCTTTTATATACAGGGTGTTAATTTGATTGCGTGCCATAGCTTAGGGGGTGTTTGAGTAACGATAAAGGAACACAAAAAAAATATTTTAAAAAATCCTACTTAAAAAATAACTAAAACTCCATTGAAATTTAACGAACGCGGAGGGCAATGACCCGGATGGAGCATCAGTGGTACGCAGTATCAGTGGATAAGGTAGGCACATATGACATAGGTACATAACTGAACCTCTTTTGCGCGCTTTTGATAGCGCGGTGCTCAAGATCATTGCCCTCCGCGTTAGTTTAGTTTCAATGGAGTTAAAAAAAAAAATTTAGGATTTTTTTATATTTTTTTTGAGTTGCTTTATCGTTACTGAACCACCCCCTAAGCTATGGCACGCAATCAAATTAACACCCTGTATATAGATAGTAAGATATGATAGGATTATTTATTTATAGTAATAGGTAAGTAACTCATCCTATTGTAAAATAATCAACTAAGTGTTTCTCAAGTTGAATAATCAAATCAATTGGTGAATATCGAATTGGTAAACGATGTATTATTTCAAATCTTATGGTTTGATAAGTGTTGCATCCTGTTGTGTAATTTACCACCTGCATGTTTCTTATGTTATGTTTCATAAGTTAAATAATATTTTATCTGTCAATCTCTAATGTTCTGCAAGAGAATTTGCGAGGCATTCCCCCCACAAGTATGTTTTGATTGCTTTCTGGTAAGTCTCCATTGCATGAATTGTATTTAAATTATTGAAATAAAAAAGTTTTTATTTATTAATTTATTATCATATCACGGGTAGTGTACAAGACTGCCGAAGCTACCGCGGTATTAAGGTCATGTGCCACACCATGAAACTCTTCGAGCGCATAATCGATGCTAGGCTCTGGCAAAAGTGCATTGTCTCGGAGTGTCAATATGGGTATCGCCCTGGCTGTGGCACGATAGATCCTATCTTTGCCCTAAGAGTATTAGATGAGGCACTCCATTAATATAATTATAACTGATCGCCACAGGTGGACGGGCTTTCAGTTCTTCGCGTCTGGCGTCAAGCTCAAGACAGCGATTAATTTCAAAGCTTTGTGTTCTGTCTCTTACTAGTAATCTCCACTGGGCACGATCCACAGCCCTGTGTTCCGAACAAAGGGCTGTGGCGTCAAGCTCAAGACAGCGATTAATTTCAAAGCTTTGTGTTCTGTCTCTTACTAGTGATCTCCACTGGGCACGATCCACAGCCCTGTAGGGCTGACGCCAGACGCGAAGAACTGAAATCCCGTCGACTTGTGGCGATCAGTTATAATTATATTAATGGAGTGCTCACGTGCCCGCAATGCGCGCGGACCTTTATCGATAAGATTGGCTACATAAGCCACATGCGAGCACATGACCGCCATCTGCAAAAGAGTTGAAACAGTCGCCATGACCGAAATCGGTCGGATAGAATATATTAGATGAGGCGTATAGAGAGAAGAAAACACCGTTATACTAGGTTATTTTTTTGGACCTGATATGCGTGTGCACACCTTATTACAGAGATGCGTATGCACAACTTATTACAAAGTCGTAGAACAAAAGTTGTTGCTTTTGACCTCTGTAATAAGGTAGTCATACGCATATCAGGTCCAAAAAAAATAACCTTGTATATGGCGTTTCTTGATCTGCAGAAAGCCTTTGATTGTATACCGCGCCAGGTAATCTGGTGGGCCCTAAGGGTGAAGAACGTACCACAAGCCTATACTGACACTATCCGAGTCATGTACCACGACTCGGTATCCGTGGTTCGAACCGCCGTTGGCGATTCTTGCCCATTCCCAGTCACTGTAGGTGTCCATCATGGCTCAGCCCTGAGCTCCTTTTTGTTCAGCGTAGTTCTCGACGTGGTTACGGCGGAAGTTCATGAGCCATCTACTTGGCTTACGATGTATGCTGATGATATTGCGCTGACGGATGAAGACAAGCAGAAATTGGAGCAAAAGGTTAAACACTGGAAGGTTGCGCTGGAGAACGGCGGGTTAAAACTAAATGTGTCGAAGACCGAGTACATGGCCTGCAGCAGTACAGACCAGGATCTCAAAAAAATCGGCGCAGAATGCGTCTCGAAGACGGACGAATTTAAATACCTTGGCGTCCAAGCCCGAAAAAGCGCTGCGTGGGCAAAATGGCGTGAAGTATCGGTGTTACCTGTGACCGAAGGATGCCGGTGAAACTTAAGGGCCTTGTTTACAAGAGCATCATCCGACCAGTTTTCTTGTACGGAAGCGTGGCGTGGTCGGTCCTGGGAAGGCATGTTCAGCAGCTCCAAGTCGCAGAGATGAAGATGCTGCGACGGATGTGTGGCGTTACGCGGTTAGATCGTATCCGCAACGAGCACACCCGTGGCAGCCTTGGAGTCCGCGACGTAGCGGATAAGGTGCAGGAAAGCCGCTTTCGATGGTTCGGCCACGTCAGCCGCAGGGCGACAGACTATGTCGGGAACAGGTGCCTTGTCCTAGAAAACGCGGCAGGCTTAAGAAACGCTGGCTAGACATCGTGAAGGCTGACATGAGGGAGAACAATCTCACCAAAGAGGATGCCAAAGACCGAGCAAAGTGGAGAAAATTGTGCCGGAAAGCGGACCTTAGGAATAGGCTGGGAAAACGCTAAATCTAAATTTTAATAGATTTTCTTAAAGTACAAAAAATTTATAAATATCTGTGTCAAAGTGAAATAAAGGTAGAAGTTTTGTATGAAAATAAAATTCTTTAGAGTTGAGATGGATTTAAATAAGAATTTAGGGTTTAGTGCCAAAGTATCAATACAGTAGATAAGACAATTTTTCCAACAGTCTTGAAACCTCACCTCAGGGGATGAAAAAAATAATAAAGTTTGTAAGAAAGTCCGACTGTTTAAAAGTGAGATGTATGATAGTTAGGGATAAATAGAGGGATAAATCGGGATACATGGGTATTGCCCGTGGTCTCAGGAATGTAGAAAGGTATAAAAATAAATAAAAAAATATCAATAAATTGGGCGCCGATCATTCTGGCCAGTTAGCCTTTTTTTAAAGTCACGGCCAAAAAAGCACAAAAAAAATTTCACGTGCGTGCCCGTCAATAAAGGAAGGCTAAGCTGCTACAAAAGTAACATTGAGTATAGAGATTGGGCAACAGTAGGAGTACATAGAAGCAGAAAAAGATTACATGAGCTTTAGGAGGAAAATACATAATAATAGTGATGGATTTGTGCAATTTGTGTGTGTATTGACACACCACTAGCACAAGGCTAGCGGAGGCAGTTCCTCTTCAGTCTCTACATAACAGGCAAAAGGGAACACGTACTTTTGTATTCCGATTATTTTACAATATAAATCCGTAAACTTCATTCAATGTTTCTTTTAATATCCTTAATATTCAAAAACACGAAAACGGGTTTTTTTTGCTGTAGCCAAATCCAATTTTATTAAAAATAATATCAAAAATAGTCCAAACATTAACAAAACAACTTAGGAAGCTTTTAAAATTGACGATCAGATCTTAAATACAGATGTAGAAGTCGCTAAAGCTTTTTAAAACTTCTTTATGGATATTCCAGTTTCAACTACCAAATAAAATTAAAATCAAATCAAACTTATTTTATTTTTCCCACAAGCTTACAATAAATGTCATATTATATTAGTAACTAGCTGTTGCCCGCGAGTCCGTCCGCGTGGGGTTCTGAAAAACCTAGCTTGTGACTTTTACCATGGTTCAAACTATCTTCTTACCAAGTTTATCGGATTAGTCGTAAAAGCGTTACAAACAGATGTTGTTCTTCTTAATTCTTGGTCTTGTCGGTGCAGACAGATAGACAGAGCAAATTTTCGCTATTACAATATTATACAGAGTGCAAATGGTTAGTATTTTTTTGTTCACGTGTGGACTGTAAGTTAACCCTATCCTCGTATGTGTAAAATTATAGTCGAATTCCACACGGATGAGGTGGGATACGGGTTTCTTTATTTCTTGTACAAAACAAAACTAAATTTGAGGCTCAGTCACTTTAGCTTCTGTAGCTAGCTACTGAAAAAAAAGTGGTACAAAGTCCAACGTGTCTAGTTTCATATGCTTTTAACTATACATGTACCTCCATACAAAACAGCAAGAATTTATTTTTTTACATTTAAATTTAATTTTATATTTTTTTTATCTAAACTTACATTGTTTACATTGATTGCATCGCCATGCTGAAACTGCAGCATATAATTTTATGATTATTTTTACCATAACACTTTATCTTTATTTTACTAATTTTTACTAATTCATCTCTGTCCACGACTTATACACAAAAATAACTTGCGGTACTAATCCCGTGGGTGTCGTAAGAGGCGACTAAGGGTTAACTGGAGGATGGGCAGCAGCATCCTCCTTTGTATCTTACCTCTTACTGCGGTCACCTACAACCGCGGTCCATAGTGCCAGCCGTAAAGCTAACAAGCGAGGTGACTATGGTACTTCCCCTCCAAATTTTTCCAGCAAAAGCTAGAATTCTGGAGGGAGCTCCCTGTCCTGTAGTGGACGTTTCGTGGGATGTTATTATGACAAATCCCGTTTGAATCGGTATTCAATCGGAGTTTTCAATAACGTATCTGGCTCACTTATATGCAACATTATAAGATCTGTTTCATTTCAGCTCGGATCGGCCACTTGAAACTTTGTACTCACATATTTTCTGTTTGAGTGAACCGATCGCAATAAAACAAAGTTGGAATGTTGTGTGGAAGCAACACAGATAGGTTGTTGTAAACAACGTTTGAATCGTCCCAGTAGTTTGTGAGTTATTGGCGCTGTCGCTTGGAACTTCGTGTACCTTTTCTGTGAGTGAATAGTTTGCAATGAAACTAAGCTTATATGTTGCACGGAAGTAAGTTAAATACGTCTATGAAAAACGTTTCATTTAGTTCAGTAGTTTGTCAGTGTTTAGTTCAGTTGTGTGCATTTGCGAATCTGCTTGAAACTTTGTATACCTTCTGTCTGTCTGAAGGTCTTTGACCTTTTCTATGTGAAGCCCAGCTTGACATAGAAAATACCGTTTAAATCGGTTCAGTAGTTTATGAGATATTGGCGCCGCCGCTTGATATTTTGCGTACCTTTTTCCAAATTAACCGTTTGCAATGAAACTAAGCTCGCGTCATTGAAAACCCCGTTTGAACCGGGTTAGTAGTTTGTGAGTTATATGCGCCGCCGCTTGAATCTTCGCGCACATTCTGTCTGAGTAAACCATTTACAATGAAATTAAGCTTACTCGTATGTATTGCACAGAGTAAGTCAAATACGTTGTTGAAAACCCTGTTTTGATCAGTTCAGTAGTTCATGAGTTATTTGCGTCTCCGCATTAAACTTCACGTACCTTCTATTTGAGTGAACCGTCTTTAATGAAACTTAGCTTTTATGTTGCACGAAAGTTATATAAACATGTGATTGAAAGCCCTGTTTGAATCGGTTCAGTAGTTTATGAGTTATTGTACCACATGTAGTTTGATACTTTATATTAGTGTAGCTTCTGATTGAAAGAACCGATTTTAATGAAACATAGCCTATATAATGCTCAGACCCAAGCTAAATCTACTTGTGAAAATTTTAAGAAAATCCGTTCAGTAGTTTCGGAGATTAGCGCAAACAGACAGACAGACAAAAAACTCAAAAAATTTTTTTTTGTTATTAGTCCTTTTTTATCACTTACACTAATTTTTTGATAAATTCATCTAAAGTGCAGAGACACTGTTTCTACTGAAAGGATTCAAACGGGGTTTTCAATAATGTAATTAACTTACTTCTTTGCATTATATCAGCTTAGTTTAATTGCAAACGGTTTACTCAGACGGAGTAAAGCGAAGTTTACTCACAAACTACTGAAACAATTGTAACGGGGTTTTCAATGTGTTGGGCTTCTTTCCGTTCAATTAAAAGCTGCTTCATTGTAAACTGTTCACTCAGTCGAGGTGCGCAAAGTTTAAAATTTGTATAGAACTAGAGTCCTAGGGTTTTGTATGGAGGATCATGCACAGTGAAATGCATGTGAAACTAGACACATTGGACAATGTAGCGCTCTTATTTCAAAAGCTACAGAAGCTAAAGTAACTGAGCCTCAAATTTAGTCATAGGTTTTGTTTTGTACAAGAAATAAAGAAACCGTATTACACTTTCTACGCGTGGGATTCGATTATAATTTTGCACATACGAGGATAGTGGGCAAACTCCCCCACGTAGACACGAGGTGTATAATTTACAAAAAAAAACGTACTATCTGTACTTTGCATAATATTGCAAAAGCAAAAATAAAGGTATAAAGACAGTTTGATCCATGGTAAAAAGTCATAAGGTACATTTTTCAGAACCCCACGCGAACATAGAAGGAAAAGAATGTGTGTAAGTGTTTTGATATGAGTGTGAGTCCTTGAACTCATCTTCCACTCTTGCCAAATCCTATCTAGATCAAAATGTTGATGCTTGTGTAGTAGATTTTAAATTCAATTTTATTACGTCAACAATGTTGATGTAATAAATGCCTTTTAATCAATTAAAATGAAAGAGACTGCCGATATAGGTGACCTGTCAGTTAAAATTATTAGTGCCAATATATTTGTTTATTTAACTGTCAATTGTACACATAAAAATACAAACAAATCATACATTTAGAGAACAGATATACAACAGGTACTGCTTATTTTAACATAAAAATGTCTTCCAGCAGACACATATAGCATTGCACCATATTTATCTTGTACTAACTGTTGCCCGCGGCTTCGCTCGCGTGGATTTCGTATTTAGGTTGTTACCGGTTTTCCGAAGCAACTTAAACCCTGTCCAGAAAGGGCGAATTCGCCGCGAATTGTTACGCGCGAGTTTCTACGCGCGTTGGCGAGGTACTGGGTGTCAATACATTGCGTCCACAAGCATCGCGCGAATTTTCTCGGCTCGCGCGAGGCTCGCGCAAGTCGAGATACTAGAAGCGCCTTGTTTGCGTCCAGATGAACGCGCGAAACACGCGCGAGCAAATCGCGGCGAAGGACAGGGTCTAAGGAAAAACAGGACTAACCCTGCGCAAATCAATGAGTATAATTCAAGATCCAGCTGAATTTTATATAATATACAGACGTTACTCATAAATTACTCAGAACAGAGGAACTTAGCAGCAGTATCCTAACAAATGTAAAGAGAGAGATGAGAGACACTTTATGTTATATTTCAAAACAGAGCCAATTCGCAGAAGTAATTGAGAAAAACTAAAAATCTCTCCCTCTCTCTCCCTCTCCCCCTCCTCCCTCTCCCCCTGCTCCTCCTTCTCTCCCTCCCTCTCCCTCACCCCCTCCCTCTCTCCCTCCCTCTCCCCCTTCCCCTCCTTCTCCCTCGCCCTCTACTTTAACTGTACCTCTACCTCTCTACCTCTGTACCTCTCTACCTCTCTGCCTCTCTACCTCTCTACTTCTACTACTAACTCTCCCTATCCCTAACGCCAATTTAACCGCTATCTTTAACATAGACACGACAACCATATTTATTTGTAGACATTTCGAAACTATCGCCCCCCAACCCCATCCCCAGGGGATGATGGTATTTCACCTCCACCACGTTGGATTTCAAAGTTGTTGTAACTTTCGTAATCAGCGACCCAATAAACCATAAAAACGACTCCCATATTCACATTTTAACCCTATCGCACTCCAACGCCATCCCAAGGGAATGATGGTATTTTACGTCCACCACGTTGGATTTCAAAATTGTTGTAGTTTTCGTAACCGACCTGATAAACCATACAAACGATACCCATATTGGTTTTTAGATTTTTTCACCTCATTTCCCTTTTTTAGGGGTTGAATTTGGGGTGGAATTTCAATAAGAGTGATTTGCGTTCCACAAAATTACAACCTTTATGCCTAAATAATAAATTTTGTGGATTTTACTTTGAAATGAAGGATGTTCAACTTCATTCCCCTTTTCACCCCTTAGGGTTTAGAATTTTCAAAAACCCTGAGACACATAAAACTTAATTTTTAGTTGTCAGCCTCAATACAAATTTTGAAGATCCTAACTTCAAAACTGACGGACTTTCATACAAATTTTCATCCCCTATTTTACCCCCTTAGGGGTGGAGTTTTTAAAAAACTCTTTCTTAATGCCCTCCAAGGTCTCATAAGAAACCTACGTGCCAAATTTAGAATCTCTAGACCCAGCGGATTGGGTTGTGCGTTGATATGTCAGTCAGTGAGTCAGTCAGTCAGTCGCCTTCTTTATTTATAATATATAGATTTTTAATAGATGAGTGGGAGATGGTGTTTTTCCTGATTTGATGAAATAAAGTAAAATTGTTCCATTTTTTTTTCTTGGTTCATAAAACTGGGTAGTATTCTAGAAACATGCATAAGAGTAAATGTATGTATACTTCTAAACACGGACGCATGTACCGTACTAGATATGAACACAGCGTGTTCACATTGCAAGCGGTTCTAAAAGTTAAAGTTTAACAACAAAAGTATAAACGTAAATAATGTAAATGCTACGTGTCATTTAAGTTTGTAATAGGGTTTAAATTTATCAAGCTATAATTAAATATTAAAAACTACAAATAAAATTTATATCTAAAATTTAAAAAACCCCCGACAAAAAACGGTTCCCTAAAAAGTAAAAAAATAATAGTTTCAAATTACCTGCACACACTTGCGCACTTTATGATAGGTACTTGTTATATTTTATTGTATTGCTTGAGTGCCATAAACAGTTTTTACTTACTTTTACTATTGTTGACCCTTAAATGCCTTGGGGGACCGCTATCAAAACTAAATAGGACGGAACTTGCAACAAAACAACTTACGTATATTGTGAGTTTATACATACATACATAACATCACGCCTCTTTCCCGTTGGGGTAGGCAGAGACCACAGTCCTCCACCTGCTACGATCTTGACATACTTCCCTTGCTTCCTGTACTTTCATCAATCCTTTCATACATGCTCGTCGGTTTAGGGTACTTTTAACCTGGCCTTTATTCAGAACGTCCTGAATTTGGTCCTGGTACGTTCGCCTAGGCCTTCCCCTTCCAACGTTTCCATTCACTCTCGCCTGGTAGATCTCTTTCGTCAATCTTCGTTCACTCATCCTCTCTACATGACCAAACCATCTCAGCATCCCTTTCTCGATTTTGGTCACTACGTCTTCTTTTACGCCACACCGTTCTCTTATCACACTATTTCTAATCCTGTCACTCAATTTAACACCAATCATACTCCTTAGCGCTCTCATTTCCACTGCATTAATTCTACTTTCATGCTTCTTCTGCCATACCCAGCTTTCACTGCCATACATCAGTGTTGGTACCAAAACTCCCCCATGAACAGCCAAACGAGCCTTGTGAGACACCCTTTGACTCCTCATAAAGGCGTGCAGGGCACCATTCACCATGTTTCCAGCATTCACTCTTCTTTCAATATCACTTTCACACTTTCCATCTCTCGTAAACTTTGAGCCCAGATACACAAACTCCTTCACTTGTTCGACTTGTTCACCATCTATTAATTTTATTTTTATTTATTTTATTTTTATTTTTGACAAAACCAACAGCTTATGCACTAAAGTTGTAACATTTTAAAAAATACTTAGAGAATAAAGCCAATTACAGGTTTTCAAAAGATAATCAATAAGTGCTAACGACTACTTACTGAAATAAACAAACAAACAAATAGTTTGTACGCACGGCAGCAAGCACGTAGAAACAAAACCAGTGTAAGATGAACCAGCTGCGCCACGCTACAAACACACGCCTTGAGCCGGAGGCCCACTCAAGGTCGAATGATTTCCACCTACGAATGGCCGTGCGCACAATATTGTAAGTAGATTAGTGTTTGTGTACATGTGTATGTAAGGGCATGTGTGTGTGAATGTGTTTGAGTGGACGTCTGTGTGTAAGTGTGTGTGTGTGTGTGTGTTTGTGGTGATTGGATAAGTGAGCCTAGTTATTGTAGTGATTTCCGAACTTTAGATTTAAAAAGGTTTTTGGATTCGTTGAATGGATCAAGATCGGCAAACTGTGTGTTATATGTTGTGAAGATTCGGGTAAGTGGAGAATTTTGTGCATAGTTTGTTCTGTGAGGTGGTGAATAGAAGAGTCTGGTGTGCCTAGTTCGCCGAGCTGGAACATTAAGGCCAATTTTAGAAACCAAATTCATATTACCCAAGTAACCGTTTACCGTTTCATGTAATAGACTCATATCTGCAACTGTTCGACGGTCTTTAAGTTGCATTAAACCAAAATGTTTACATTTCTCGTCATATCCATGGATGTATGTATGGGAACGATACTGTAGATGTTTTAAGAAGCGTTTTTGGATCGATTCAATTCGTGCAATATGAGTGGCATATTGAGGTGACCAGACACAACTAGCATGCTCTAAAACACTTCGCACATAAGCAAAGTACACTGCTTTTAGACAGTGTATGTCATTTAAAATTTTTGATGCTCTTAAAACAAAACCCAGACTTCGATATGCCTTATTTACTATATGGTCGTAATGGGTGTTAAAGTTTAACTTTTTGTCAAGGAGAATGCCTAAATCACGGACCACATCTACTCTCTGAACAGTTACATTGTCTATCTTGTAATTAAATATTATTGGTTTGCGACTAAAAGTGATGCACTGACATTTCTGTGTATTTACTGTGATTTTATTCAATTGATAATAGATTGATAGGCGGTCAAGATCCGCCTGTAGCTTACAACAGTCCTGTATGTTGCCAACATCAATGTATATTTTTTTGTCGTCGGCATATAATAAATAGTTTGAATTCTCAAAACACGTGTAAATGTCGTACAAATACGCACAATAAAATAGTGGGCCAAGGTGAGAACCTTGTGGTACACCGGAGGTAATAGTTACAAAGTCAGATCTGTAACCACCCACCACCACAGCTTGTGAGCGGTTAGTGAGGTATGACTTTACCCAGCGCAGCAGATCACCATGGATGCCCAGACGCTCAAGTTTCTGGAGAAGGATGATGTGGTCTACCCGATCGAAGGCTTTTTCGAAATCGGTGTAGATCACATCAACCTGTCTCCTTTTTTCCATGTGATTTAATGTGAAATCCAATAATTCGAGAAGGTTGGTCGAAGTCGAACGACCTTTTAAGAAACCATGTTGTTGTGTAGTAATTCCGTTAGAAATAATAGGGTATATGTGGTCATAAACGATTTTTTCGAACATTTTACCTAGAGTATTTAAAATGGAGATAGGTCTGTAGTTCGTGACTTCGATGCGTGATCCCTTCTTATGTATTGGAACTACATGTGCTTTTTTCCAAAGGGACGGAAAAATGCCCTCTTGTAAGGACCTGTTTAAAATTATGTAAAGAGGGTTAGCCAGAGCTGGGGCACATTTGATAATAAAGTAGGCAGGGATTTTGTCGCAGCCAGGGCCTTTAGATTGATTCAGTTCCTTTATTGCCTTAAGTATTGTTTCCTTAGACACTTGGAATTTATGAACATGTTGTGTGTCTCCATGCAAAGGCGGGGGAAGGTCATAGGAGAGAGAGGAGTCTGAAGACGCAGAACAAAAGACACTTAGGAAAAAGTTACTAAAGGCATTAGAAATTTCTAGACCCCCATTGTATGAGCAATTATTGAACTTAACGGTTTGGGGGTGGTTACAAGTATCACGCCTATCTTTAATAAATTTCCAGAATTTTTTCGGCTCCTTTTTAATTGATTTCGCGGATAAAATTTTATGTTTTTTATAGCAGATTTCTTGTAGCTTTTTATGACGTTTCCTCAAAAGACTAAATTCATCATAGTCCAGATCGCTTCCCGTTTCCTTCCACCGTTCGTGGGCTCTAAACTTCTCCTTAATGACATTTATCAATGCTGAATTAAACCATTGGGGATAGATATAACGTCGACCCTTGTGAATAACTTTTTTAGGAATAAACATATCTATGCAATCGTATAGGCAGCTATACATAAAGGCCGTAGCGTCGTCTACACTACCTAAATATAAATGTTCTTCCCATGGTATTGAGTTTAAGAAGCTGATAATACTGCTATAATCACCCTGTCTAAAGTTACAATATTCAAATGTAGCATTCTGTAAATTCGGGATTGTTATATCAGTTACATACATACACAGGGAGGGGTGTAATACATCCTCTTTCAATAGTGGATTGTCACATCTGTGTATATCTAAATGAAAGTTACTGAAGATTAAATCAAGGGTATTGTTGCAAGAATTTTTTTCCATATTATGTTGAGAGAAACCGCCTAGATTTAGGTCATTAATCAATTTTTCTGCAGAATTCTGTACATCCCTAATAGAACATTTGTTTAGAGTAGGGCCATCGCTAGACCATTCTATACAGGGGAGGTTAAAGTCTCCTGCAATCAGGAAAAAATCCGAAGAACATTCATTTAATATAAAGTTGGTTAAATCAATAAACTGCATAACATCATCAGGTTGTCGCTTGCTATTAGAATGACCGGGTATATACACCGCAGCTATGTTTAAGTTACGTGTGAGCGAGACGGGAGAATCAGTAAAAAGAACACGCGCTGGTATAGTGATCCATAGAATCTCGGATGAGTCACGCATCCACCGAGAGTTTATACTTGCGGATAGATCACGTTTAACGCATATCATGACGCCACCACCTGTTTTTTTATTAGTCAGTGATAAGTTCCGATCTAACCTAAATACCTCGTATCGACTATCGCAGAATTCTCTGTCGAAAATCCCTTCGCAGAGCCAACTTTCAATAATAATAATAATGTCATAATCATAATTATTATAGTACACTCTGTCATACATTCTTCTCTTTCAAGTACCATTACTTTAGTCTTGCTTACATTTACTTTCATTCCTTTCCTTTCCAAAGCCACATTCATCATTGTTACCATCTCCTGCAACTCGTCAGCAGATGACGCAAGTACAACTTGGACATCAGCGTAGAGAAGACATTTGATGAGTAACTCATTCATTCTCAGTCCACACATACTCTCTTTCAGATCAATCAAACAATTATCCATGAACAGGTTAAACAGCCAAGGTGACGCTACACATCCCTGCCTAACACCTTTTTCGATGCTAAACCATTCAGTGTACGCCCCGTTTATTCTGACACAAGCACTGGAATCCTCATAGAGAGATTTCAGTGCTTGAATCAGATGACCGTTTACCCCATACATAGACAATGCTGACCACAATTCATTCCTCACCACTCGGTCATAGGCCTTTTCCAAATCCACGAACGCGCAGTAGACTTTTTGGTTTTTAGCCAAAAACTTTTCAGCTATGCACCGCAAGGAAAAGACCTGATCTGTACATCCCATTCCCTTTCTAAATCCCGCTTGTACATCCCATATTTTATCGTCAGTATCTTTCATCACTCTTTCAATCAAAACTTTTGCATACAGTTTGCCGACGACACTGAGAAGGCTTATCCCGCGATAATTTTTGCAGTCCTGTTGTGACCCTTTTCCCTTGTACAGCGGCACAATCACAGCCTTGCATCAGTCACCTGGTACTTGGCCGTTCGTCCAACACAAGTTGAAAAGGCGGTACAACTGACTAGCCACAATGCCTCGCCCAGCCTTCAACATCTCGACCGACACTCTATCATACCCAGCTGCTTTACCTGATTTCATACTTTTTATCGCTTTCATAATCTCATCCATACTTATCTCACTTACACAATTCTCCTCTTCATTCTCATTCATTTACACAGAAGACCTAGGTTCGCTGGCCTCTGCTTTTTCTCTCTCAAACAGACTTTTAAAAATATTCCTTCCACCTCCTCAGAACACATTCTTCACCTTTTATAATACTTCCATCCTGGCTTCTGATTTTACTCAGCTCCGATGTTCCAAACTTTCCTCGGGCTGTCCGTATGGATTTCCAGAAAAACTTTTGGTTGGACTGGAAATCTTCAGTAAGCCTTCTGTCAAACTCATCCTTACACTCCTCTTTCTTTCTCTCAACAACTTCCTTAACAATACCTTTCGCTCTTTTATATACCTTTCTTGCTACACTTATGTCATCACTTGTTGCCCTCTGCATTCTTTGGTTAGCTTTTACTGCTAACCAATCTGACCATGCTTTCTTCTTCTCACAAACAGCTGCCTGTACACTTTTATCCATCCACATATTCTTCTTCTTTCCACCCTTTCTCCTTTTTGACACCCCACAACCATTGACAGCTATACCTACTACTCCATCTTTAAATTCATTCCACAAACATTCAATATCATTTACTTCATCCAGGTTCTCAAATCTTTCACTCAAGTCTTTCAAGTATTCTTTTCTGACATCCTCCTCTTGCAATCTCTCTACTTTGATACGTTTTAGAACGCTCGTCTGCTCTTGTGGTCTATGCCGCCACCGGTTAAATAGACCACCAATTCAAGTCACAACCAGGTGGTGGTCTGTATCGATGGCGGCTCCACGATATGCGCGAGCGTCCAGAACTCTTTTTCTCAATCTTTCATCCACAACTACAAAATCGATCATACTTCTCGCATCACCCTCCTCTCTCGTATACATATGGATCCTTTTGTGGTCAAACATAGTGTTTGCCACAAAAAGACTCCATTCCAAACATATCTCAAGCAAACTTATTCCATTATCATTCACACGTTCATCACCAAACTTACCAACAACTCTTTCATAACCGTAACCGGCACGAATGGGGCGCACGAACTGCGGTTCGTAGCCCAGGCGGCGTAGCTCGGCGGCGATGTCGTCCGGGCTCGTATCAGCTGGCAGGCCGCGTATCGCGACCTTCAGCGGCTTCTCCTCTTTCGGCGCGTAGGCGAACCACGAGAGTCCGGTCTATCATCCGCATCCCTAAGGACACCGTAAAGTGGGTGTAAACAAACCGTTTTGTTTACATGCCCGCAGGTACCGTACCTGTGGGTATGAGGGAAAAATAATTTTTCGCGTCTACCTGCTCGAGCGACATATTTCTCACTGCGAACTCGGAAGCTGCTCCTGAGGATCAGCGCCCCCGAGTAGCGCCCAGGGGGAAACCACAACCCCCCTGGCGCCGACCGCCCGTTGCCCCGACGACTGCCGGTGAGGGGGGCTGCCCTATGCCATGCATCCGAGCCCGGTCTGCCACCAGCGGCAAGCCCCGGGTTAGGGTGTCGGTAACTGGCCCTGCGCCTCCCAAGCCTAAGTCGCTGCAGCACTCCCTTCCCCTAAAATGGAGGGAGTCGGTTCACCTAGGCCGCCAACCACTGGCGCGCCCGAAGACGAGGCAGTACATCAGCCTCACCCCTCTGACGCCGCCTTCGCCGCGTTCGCCGCCGACGCAGCATCTGCTGCCCCCGCTGCCCCTGCAGCCCCCGCTGCCCCTGAAGTCGCCGCATCCGCCGCTGCCTCTACCGACGCAGCGAGACCCCCGTACCTGGAGAGTGGGCTATCCCCGGGCTCACTGAGGACAACGTATGAGAGGGACCTTTATTTCCTATCAAAGCTCACCTCTCATGATGTGTTGTCCTTAGGGATGCTCAGGTGGATGGCCACCTATCTGCGCCTCCAGGCCCTAGATCTGGGGGACCTTGAAGACTTGCCTCCTAGCGACTTGGCCGCCATAGAGCTTGCCGAGCAGCAGGAGGCGCTCGCCACACCCGTGCGCAGACGACGCCGCCGCTCAAAGACTGATGAGGACCCTACGGAAGCCCACAAGCGCCACTGTGCCGAACTAATGAGGATGTGCCAGGCGCCCCTCCGCAAGAGACAGCCGCCCTCAACCCCCGTACTCGCACGATCCCACAGCCTCGAGGGGACGTCGCGAGCTTCACGCGACCCTCGGCTCAGGGGCAGACCTATGCCCCCAACCCGAGCCCCCGGGACTCCGCCGCCGCAGCCTTTCAAGTTCGTGCTGCACCCCGATAGCCAAGCGCCCCCCGACGCCGCACCAACACCTGCGGCGCCCATGGAAACCACGACTGCTCCTGTAGCGTCCCCTTCAGGTGCACCCGCACCCATGGCGCCCCCGGCCGTCGTATCTGCCACGACCTCCGCTGCCCCGGCAACCCTTCTTGCCGCACCTCCTCAGCCGCAGCGAGCGCAGTCACCGCGCTCCTTTGCGGCTGCCGCCGCCGCGGCCGCCACCGGCGTTCCACGCCCCGCTGCTGCTACCGCACGACCAAATGACGCCCCCAAGAAGGAACACTACCCGCCGCTAGTAGTGGAAAATCTACCGGATTGGACGAAGCACTTTGCGGCCTTGAAAGTGAAGCTTGGTCACCCGCTGAATGCCCGCCCCCTTGGAAACGGCATCAGATTCACGGCGGCATCTGCGACGGAATTTCGGGTGATACAAGCATACCTGGACGACCTCCACCGGACCGAAGGAGTTTCCTGGTACGGCTACTCTCTCAAGGAGGAGCGAAAACAGAAGGTAGCCATACGAGGTCTACCATACGGCACGGATGTTGACCTCATAATCATAATCATAATAATCATAATCATTCATTTATTTGCATGAATATACATTGTTAAAGATCTTAAATTTAGTACAGTAGATATATTCAACCTGTATTCAGGTGTGCAAAGCGAGGGCTTCTTCTTATTTAAGAGCTACGCTCTTGTCGGTGGAGTAACTTCCACGCCTTCCTATCTTCTGCAACTTGTCTGACTTTCTGATACGACACGACATTTATTTTTTCCTTAATCTGGTCCATGTAGCAACGTCTTGGCCTTCCTCTACCTCTCCTTCCCTCAACCTTTCCTTCTATGATAGTTTTTAAAAATTTGTCGTGTCGTATCAGATGTCCCAACATGTTCCCTCGTCTATTTTCAATAGTATTTAATATGCTTCTTCTTTCATTAACCATGTTTAACACCTCTTCATTAGTTTTCTTTTCTGTCCAGCTGATTTTCTCCATCCTCCTCCAACACCACATCTCGAATGCTTTTAACCTTTCTCTATCTCTTTGCGTTAGGGTCCACGTTTCACAGCCGTAGAGGGCAATACTCCATATAAAGGCTTTAATCAATCGTTTCCGCGCTACTTTTGAAATGTTTGCTTTGAACAGATGTTTTTTATTATTGAAAGCTGTCTTTGCCATAGCTATTCTTGAAGTAATCTCGGGCGTGCATCTGGAATTGTCTGTGATCAGGCTACCTAAATATCTAAAGCTTTTTACTTCTTCAAGCGGACTGCCATTTAATAAGCGAGGGCAAGCAAAATTATAATATTTACAATAAAATAAAAAAAATGTCACTTTCAAAAATATTCTGAATGTCAAATTATTATAAAGATTACTAAAATTTTGGATAAAATTGATATAAACAGTAAATTCAACAATAAAAGATAATATTGTAAAATAAAGATTACCAGTTTTTGAATTGTCAGGAACCCAAGCTAATTTAAATAACATTTTAAACAGCAGTCAAAATACACAGGTCATGTCCAAACAAAGATTAAACCTATTTTTGGTCATGCAACATGTATTCCCCCACTGTGTAAAAGCACTTTCCACTCAGCCATCTAGTCAAAGCACCCTTAAACTCATTAAACTGCGTTGAAGCCGATCTCAAACTCTCAGGTAATTTATTGTAAAGCTCAATCGATGTGCTGTAAGAGCTTTTACCGTAGATGCAAAGACGGACGCGAGGTTTATGTAATTTTGTAGAATATTGTGATCTGACAGGTTGAGTTGAATTTTCAGAGTGCATTCTGTAGTACTCCGGATGCATTCTCACAAAACAACAGGCTTCCTTTATATACATGCATGGGAGGGGGAGAATTTTAAATTGTTTAAATAGCGGTTTGCAACTTTCTCTAAATCTAGCATTGGCAACTGCTCTAATACATTTTTTCTGCAGAATGAAGACTCTATTTGTTTCAACCGAGTTACCCCACAGCAAAAGACCATAGTTTAAGACAGACGACACATATCCGTGGTATGCTGCTAAAGCGGCTTCTATCGAGATCGTTTGCCTTATGTGTTTTAGGGCATACACGAATCTATTCAGTTTCTTATAAATTTGACTCACATGTTCTTTCCAATTAAGATGGGTATCCAAGGTGATGCCTAAAAATTTTAAAATGTCAACCTGGGGGGTGATCGTGGTAATTTTAACGACATTACCAAAACAAAAACGTTTGCCTCAAAAGTTATGATAACTCTTGACTAAGTGTTTTAGGCAAACGTTTTTGTTTCGGTAATATCGTTGAAATTACCACGATCACCCCCCTGTTCTATTTTAATATTATTGTATTGAATATGTTTTTGTTTTGAATTAGTATTGTAAGATCTAAATGTCATGATTTTAGTTTTATCAATATTTATTTGCAAGTCATTTTTATTTAACCATTCAATAACATCGTCCAACGCTTGCTTTGTTTTTGTCTCTATATTACCAGTATTAGATTCAATTAGAAGGGTTGTGTCATCCGCGAATAATATTGTCCTTTCATTGATTATGTTTGGCAAATCGTTGATATACAACAGAAATAGCAGCGGTGCTAGAACGCCACCTTGTAGGACACCGTTTTTAACACTTTTATACACTGATTTATATTTAATTTTCTCTGTTGTAGTTTTAATATGTGAGAGTTTGGAAATTTCGGTACATTGTTGCCTATTACATAAGAAACTGGATAGCCAATCGTAAGCCTTTCCTCTAACGCCGTAAATTTCAAGTTTCTTTAGTAGCTTATTGTGATTAACAAAGTCGAAAGCCTTACTCATGTCGAGAAAAATAGCGGCAATTTCTTGTCTATTATTTATAGAGTCTGTTATAGTTTTTATAAGTTCGAAACACGCTAAAGTTGTAGAACGCCCTTTACGGAAACCATATTGGTTTGGATGTAAAATGTTATATTTAGAAAAGAAATTTAAGAGTTTATTGTACATTGCTTTTTCAAAAATCTTTGATATGACAGGTACTAACGTAATAGGCCTGTAGTTTCCTGGATCGTGTTTTTCTCCACTTTTAAACAATGGTTTGACAACTGCAACTTTCAGTTTTTCCGGAAACTGACCCTGAGTGAAAGATAGATTTATGATGTGGGAAATTGGTCTACAGATATAGGGATCACATAGTTTAATTACTTTAGTTGTGATGTCATCATAACCAGTGGACTTGCTGTTTTTAAGCGCCATTATAATTTTATAAATTTCAGACTCGTCAACTGGTGTTAAATAAACAGTATTTGGATTGGTATTGCAATATTCTGTATTATATTTATTACGTGTTATGTCATTTATAGTATCAGTCAATTGTATAAAGTAATTATTAAATATATTTGAAATTTCATTAGGGTCTATTATTATATTGTTATTAAATTGAATTGAGTTAATGTCCTTATTATGCATATTATCTGAGATTGTTGAAGATATTCTGTTCCAAATTGCTTTAGGTTTATTTTTATTTTTAATTATGTATTTTCCGTTGTTTATTTTTTGTGCAGTAACCAAGCATTTCTTAAATATTTTATTAAATTTTGTAAATTTTTCTTTTTTGGCAGATTTATTCGATCGTGCATGAATGTATTCAAAAAATAATTTACGTTTAATCTCACTTGATTTCTTTAAACCACGTGTAAGCCAAGCTAGTGCAGTTGGGCGATTGTTAATTTTCACTTTAATAATTGGAAAACATAAATCATAAAATAGTCGAAAAGTGTCATAAAACAGATCAAATGCTTCCTGCAAATTATTATTATTTAATACATCTACAAAGGAGAGTGATGAAATACAATCTAAAAATTTGTTAAGATTTTCATTATTATAATCTCTTTTATGTTCGAACCAAGTAGAAAAAGCTCTAGATTTTTTTATGTTAATTGTAATAGTTTGGGCTGTTTCATGATCTGATAGGCCAAGGTCGTGCGTTTCACCAATTACTCCATTCTGATTAGTAGCGATTTGATCAATACAAGCTGTTCGTCGAGTTGGTGCATTTATATGGGTCCGGAAATTATATTGGCTGAGAGTATTGAGCAAATCGGAAGAGAGTGTGTTATGTTTTAGTATATCTATATTCCAATCACCGCACAGCACTATCTTTTTCCTAGCAAATTTGTCAATTCATTGTGCAAGCCCTCAAGGACCTTGGATATCCTGCCACCTACTGTAAAGCCATCCACGGGCGAGCAGGACGCCCTGGATGCCTCTACTTCGCGGAGGTGGAGAGAGACCCCAACCCATACTTGCCCCTCGAAACTATTTGGGGGGTCAAGACACTGCTGTACATGCCAGGAGTGAAAATTGAACCCTGGCGTGGAAAGAAAGGTGTGGCGCAGTGTCACCGCTGCCAAGGCTTCAGACACTCGTCACACAACTGCCACCGCCAAATTCGCTGCGTGAAGTGCGGCGAACAACATGCTGCCCGTGACTGCCCCCGACCCATTGCCGAACCCGCCACCTGTGCCAATTGCGGAGGCCCTCATCCGGCAAACTCGGTCCAGTGCAACATCAAGCGCAAGGAGTCACGGAACAAGAAGGCCGGCATCGCCCCTCGCTCCGGGCAAGGAAAACCGCGTCAGGAGGAGACGCAAGCGGTCGCGGAAACGGCTGCTGCCTCACTGATGGCCCCCGCCAATGACGCCATCCCTCGTGGCGCCTCCGGCAAGAAACCAGGCAAGAAGGGGAAAAAGAAGAAAAAGGGCTCACAACCAGCTGAGCCCGCTCAACCTTCCTCCGCCCGCCAACCATCAGCAGCCACACCAGCTGCCACAACTTCTGAGCCCCAGGGCCATCTCCTGCAGACCCTGGAGGCCATCCAGCTGGTGCTCAACGCCGCCATAGCCGGTGCCAAGATCAGCCCGTCCGCGCTCAAAGCCTCCATCAAACAGCCTTCCAATGGACAATGAGCTGCGGATGGTGCATTGGAACGCCTCGTCCCTTATCAGAAAGGGCCGAATCCTGGGTCATTTCCTCCGAGAACAGAACGTCGACGTGGCGCTGATCAGCGAGACGCATCTTCGGCCATCGGACTCGCTGAAAATCCCTAACTACGTCTGCTATCGGAGGGATGAACAAACGCCGGAGGGAAGAGCATACCGAGGGCTTGCAGTCCTGGTCAAACGACGCATTATTCACCAGGAAATCGACGACGTCGCACTCTCATCTATGTACGCCCTCGGTATTGAACTTCACTACGCTGGGAGGAACCTCCGTGTCTTCGCAGCCTACAGACCGCCACAGGACGTGTTCCAGGTCGCTGACATTCGCAAGCTCTTGCAGTCCCCTGACCCTACCATCATCGCAGGGGACCTGAACGCAAGCACACGGCCTGGAACAGCACCACAAACAACACTGCCGGACGCCTGTTGCACCTTGACTCCCTGGATCACAGCTACGACATCAGCGGGCCACCAGAGGCAACACGCCACGACCCCAGGAGCCCACTCATGGACGACGTGCTGGACATAGCTGTGCACCAGGGACTACGCACGCCCCCAGAGCAGCAGGTCTGCCTTGACCTTCCGTCGGACCACCGCCCCGTCCTCCTCATCTTGGACGAGGCGCCCACAATCGTCGCCCCACGCTCTCCCAGAGTGAGGACAGACTGGGACGCCTTCGCTGAAGAGCTGAGCCACTGCACCCCATCGAGGCCAGTCTCCACGGCAGCCGAAGTCGATGAAGCCACAGGAGAGCTGACCACCACAATCGGAGACGCGCTTCGCAAAACCACTCGCACCGTTCCGGGCGGAGTAAGGCTCGCGCCGCTCCCCGCACGGATCCAGGCACTCATTGAGGAGAAGCGCGAAACCAGAAGAGAATGGCAGCATACCCGGTTCCCTCCCCTGAAGAGAAGGCTCAATTACCTGATCGACAAAGTGAGGGAAGCGCTCACCGACCACGCAGCAGAAAGCTGGGACATCCACCTGAGCGAGGTCGAGGAAGAGGTCCCTTCCGTCCACCGGCTGTGCAAGCAGCTGTCAGGCAAGCCACCTCCAGTACGTCCGCTGCTGGATCCACAAGGACGCCAGCGCTATAAGGCCGAAGACCGGGCCGAGATCTTCGCCGACAGCCTGGAGAACGCTTTCAAACCGAACCCTACGGACGACGTGGAGAACGTCGCCGCAGTTGAGAGGCACCTTCGAGACCACTTTGCTACACCGATCGAGGCGGGAGAAGACCCGATGTTCTTCTCACCCAGCCAGGTCGAACGCACCCTCCGCTGAGCCCCACCGCGCAAAGCTCCGGGCGCCGACAGAATCCCCAACGCAGCTCTGCGCCATCTCCCACGGCAAACTGTCGTGGCAGTGACCAGGCTGTTCAATGGGATACTACGCTCGGGCCACTTTCCTGACGCGTGGAAGCTCGGCCGTGTCATCATGCTGCCGAAGCCGGGGAAGAACATCATGCGTCCCGAGAGCTACCGCCCGATCACGCTACTCAGCACTATCTCGAAGGTGTTTGAGAAACTCCTGCTGACGAAGTTGCTGCCCCACGTCGAGCCCAGACCGGAACAGTTCGGCTTCAGGCCTGGGCACTCGACCACGCTCCAGCTGACCGGTGTCCTCCACTTCATGGCGACGGGCCTCAACAAGCGAGAGCATACCATCGCCATCCTGCTGGACATGGAGAAGGCGTTCGACAGAGTTTGGCACGAGGGCCTTCAGTACAAGCTCTGCCAGACCACCGCACCGCGCCGCCTGGTGAAGATCGTCGCGAGCTTCCTGGAAGGGCGGAAGTTCCAGGTCGCCGTGGAAGACGCCCTTTCTTCGCCCAGACCGATCCTAGCGGGAGTCCCTCAAGGAAGCTGCCTATCGCCGTGCCTCTACGCCGTCTACACTGACGACATTCCTCTGTTTGGAGATGCCAAGCTGGCTCTCTTCGCCGACGACGCCGCGTACATCGCGTCGTCCATCAACCGCAAGCATGCGGCGGCGAGGAAGATCCAGCCAATCCTCGATGCGCTGCCCGACTGGCTATCCAAATGGAGGATGTCAGTGAACGTCGGAAAGACCCAGGCGATGTGCACCGGCAGAAGGCGTCACAACCCGCCGCACGTGACACTCATGGGCCAGCCACTGGAGTGGCAGGACTCCGTGAAGTACCTGGGTGTCACCATCGACCGCAACCTGTCCATGCGCAAACACGTGACCAATGTGGTGGGTCAGGTGAAGACCGCAAGGAGCAAACTGCGTCCAGTCCTCGACTACCGCCTCCCCTTGCGAACGAAGCTGGGGATCTACAAAACCTACGTCCGGTCGAGGCTCACATACGCTGCACCGGCATGGTATGCCCTTGTCTCGGAACCCAACCGACGCCGTCTCCGAGCACAAGAGAACATGAGCCTCCAAACAATAGTGAACGCCCCACGCTTCGTCCGCAACTCCACGATACATCGGGACCTGGACCACGAAGGGCTGGACGCGTTCGTCAGCCGCCTTGCGAGGACCATGTTTGATCGTGCCGACAACTCGTCGCACGATCATCTACGTGGTATCGCACCACTGCACAGCCGCCCACCAGACCGGTCCATAGCTCTCCCCAGGGAGCTTCTACAGGCGAGAAGCGCCGAGGAGGAGAGCCAACTAGTCGAAGAACCACAACCCACAGACGGCCACAGTACCACTATCCAAAGATGGCACCACGGGCTGAATTAGCCCCACCCCGAGCCCAGTCCCTCTGTTGAGGGCTGCGAAAGACTACCTCGGCCAGAGCCGAGAAGGCTGATGCCAAAGCCCCAACGCCCATCCAGGCGTTTGAGATGACCCACGACGACGAGCCCGCAGCCCCTGTTGATATGGGTAGGACGGCGAGCTTCCTTACAGGGCGTCGCATAACGCCAGCCTTGGTGCGTACTTCTGCGTTTCTGATTACGCCGTCGGGGCCGGTAAATGTGCGTGCGACAACTCCCCTTGGCCACACTTTCCGTGGCATGTTCGGGTCGGTGATGATGACGAGGTCTCCGACAGCGATGTTGTTATTGGTGGTTGTACCTCCTCTCGGTACTAAGGTGACCCAGCGTCGCCAAAAGGTATCTGCTAGCGCTTGACTTCTTCTCCAGGCGCGTCGATCCAACTGGGTGCAAGGTCCGGTGCAGGGAAGGCCTGATGATGTCCCGATCAGGAAGTGGTTCGGGGTGAGCGCCTCAGGGTCGTCGAGTTCTACCGGAACGTGGGTGAACGGTCGACTGTTGACCGCGTGTTCTGCTACCACCAGGAGGGTTGTCAGCACTTCTTCTGATGGTATTTGTTCATGCAGAATTCCTTTGAGTGCAGTCTTGACTGATCGCACTAGTTGCTCCCATGCGCCGCCTTGGTTCGGGGCACCCGGTGGTATGAAGCGCCACTCGATGCGTTGTGTGAACGCAAAATCTTGAAGTTGAGGCAGCCACTCTTCGAAGGCTCGTCGAAGTTCATTGTCGGACCCCCGGAAGTTGGTCCGTTGTCGCTATAGATGATGCGGGGCCAACCTCGTCGTGCTGCCATTCTTCTCAGCGCCATGATTGCTGAGTCCGTCGATAGTGAGGGCACCACTTCTAGGTGTACTGCTCTCGTGGTGAGACATGTGAAGAGCGCTCCCCATCGTTTCTCGTGTCGTCGGCCGATCTTCACGGTCATTGGGCCGAAGTAGTCTACCCCTGTGTTGGTAAAGGGCCGACTGTATGGCTCCATTCTGGCAGCTGGTAAATCGCCTTTCGACGGGATGGCGGGCGTAGATCTTCTTATTCTGCATAGCTGACATCTGGAGGCCACGCTGCGTACCACTGCTCGAAGTCCTTGCAGGTGGTATCGTTGTCGTAGGTCGTTGACCACCCTTTCGTTGTTGGCGTGGCCTGCTCCTGCGTGGGCGTGTTATACAAGCAGACGCGCGAAGGGATGGCGGCCGTCCAGAATGATCGGTGTCTTCATCTCATCGGGGGCGGCTGTAGCTCTGTTAATCCTCCCCCGGGCACGCAGTACTCCATTTGCGTCGATGTATGGGTCTAAGGCAGCGAGTCGGCTCTGCTTCTTGATAGATTCGCCGGCCTGTAGCGTCGCAATTTCGTTGGAGTAGGCGTCTCTCTGGGCTTGCTTGATCCAGAGGGCTTCTGCCCCTTCGATGTGTCGCAGTTCTAAGGTCCAGGAAGGCTGGACCCGTATACCAGCGATCGTTGCTGTCCACGGGCTTGTGGCGTTGCCGCGTGGCGTCATCGGCGACGTTTTGATCGGTAGGCACCCATCGCCACTGGGTCGGGCTGGTTAGCTCGCCAAGTACTCCCAGGCGGTTGGCGACGAAGGTGTCGTACTTTCTCTCGTCGTTATAAATCCAGTGAAGGACTGTTCTGGAGTCTGTCCAGTAGATAATTCTGCTCGGCTGAGTTCTGTGTTCTTCTGTGATGGCCCTGGCTAGTCTGGCTCCAATGAGGGCGGCTTGGAGTTCGAGTCTCGGGATTGTTGTAGTCTTCAGGGGAGCAACCTTCGATTTGCTGGCGACCAGTGAGGTAGTGATGGTCCCGTCAGGCTTGGTTGCCCGCCAGTAGGCAGCGGTTGCGTAGGCTTGTTCGCTGGCATCGCCGCAAACATTTAACTCCTTCTCGCCTTCTGTCTCATATCTCGTTCTCAGACGCAGGTTCGTGACGCTGTCCAGGTTTTGCAGCCATCTGTTGAACTCCTCTGCGGGCTTGGTGGGAACTGGGTCGTCCCAGCCAAGTTTGATGCGCCATAGCTCATGTAGCTGTATTCGGGCGCTGATGGCGAAGTGACTGATGAGGCCTAGTGGGTCGTATATGGACATGACCGCACTGAGGAACTCCCGTTTGGTGGTTGCGCGGTGGAGAAAGCGCACCTCCCGTGGCACGCGGTTCATTGCCGTGTTGAATATCAGCAGGTCCGGTCCTGCCATCCAGACGAGGCCCAAAGTTCTCTCGTTGCTTAGAGTCGGCCCCAGGTTCGTGTCTTGAGTGGCTCGATCTTCGGCGGGAAAGGCAGCCAGCACTCGTGGATCGTTCGAGTTCCATGCACGGATGCGAAAGCCTGCCTTCGAGTGGATGAAGGCGACGTCTTTGGCGATCTTGATAGCTTCTTCTGCTGTTGCCATGCTATCCACGTAGTCGTCCCTGTAGTGGTTTAGGGTGATCGCCTTGGCTGCTTGTGGGAAGTTGGCAGCAAACTCTTCAGCGTTCCTGTTTCTGACGCTGTGTGCCAAGAAAGGTGAGCTCTTGGCACCAAATATCATCGAAGTCATCTTGTATATCTTCGGTGGGTTGTCGCGATCTTCTCCTCGCCACAAGAACAGCTGTGCGGACTGGTCTTCAGGTCTAATTTTAACCCGCAGGAACATTTCTTCAATGTCGGCTGTGACAGCGACTGCTTCCTCTCTGAATCGGAAGAGGATCCCAATTAGAGGTCGTAGTAGATCAGGTCCCTCTAAGAGATGGTCGTTCAGACTGACACCGTTGGATGTGGCGGCAGCGTCGAAAACCAGGCGAATTTTCTTCGGCTTGTTGGGGTTTCTCACCGCGAAGTGGGGTAAGTACCAGCTCTTGGGGTCTGCTGGTTCTTCTCCTGTCACTTCTTCTGCGTAGCCTTTGTCAAGCAGGTTCTGGATCTGTCGTCCATACTCGATGCGAAGCTCGGGATCTTTGTCAAGCTTCTTCTCAATGCCTCGGAGTCTGTTCAGCGCCGATACAGCGTGCGAGTTCCTTGTCGATCAGTGTGACTGTTGAACCTTCATCCAATAGAGCGTAGAATTCGACTGCCCCGTTCGGTCCCTGGATGGAGACTGGGCAGATCTTGAGCAGCGCCTTTCTGCTACTCGTCCTGTCGTGAGAAGCTGCGGCGACGGTCTCGTGCGTCTCCTCTTCGGCGGGCCTTGGTTGCTCTGGTGGCGGCAGAGCTCGTGTAGCGTCGTGTAGTAGGACGTGATGCGTGTGTCGACATCCTTCAATGCTGCACTTCTTGCTTTTGCATCGGCTCCGTTGGTGCTTGCTGGATAGGCATCGGAAGCACACACCTTCTGATTTCGCCCACTCCCATCGGCCGGAGACGGTCATCTGTTTGAGCTTCTTACACTGCTCCAGTGGGTGTTCGCCTCCGCAACACAAGCAGGTTCGTTTCTTGCGTTCGGGTTCAGCGGAGGTGGCGAAGACTTGGGCAGGCTGCCGTGTAGACGTCATCCGACTTGTTCTCGCGTTCTGAGTGGTGGGGCGTTCGCGGTTGGCTGCCGGCTTCGTAGGTGCAGTGCTGAATGCGAACTGCATCTGGTTCTCGGCTTCATCTAGTAGGTAGCGAGCCAGGGCGAAGATTTCTGGTTCGTTCGGATCTTTATATCTTCTGGCGTAGTCGCACCATGCCTTGCGGTAGGTTGGAGTTAGCTTGCTGACGACCTCTTGCGCTAAATCCGGGTTCATGAGGAAGGCGATGTTGGATACGGCTTCCAAAACGCACACAATGTTCTGCACCTTGATTGCGAAGCGATGCATTCCTTGCGCTGTCTCGTCCATAGGTGGCAGCTTGTGGAGATCGGCCATGATGCGTGCCGTGACCATTCTTGGTTGCCAGAAGGCTCGTTCGAGCAACCTCATGATGATGACTGGGCTTCTTGCGGTGTACAGCAGGGATGATACTGCTTCTCTTGCCTCCCCCCGTAAGGCGATCCAGAGGCGTCCCAGATTATCGATCGGCGACAACTTGTACACTCCTCCTAGGCGTAAAATATACTTTGAATTAGCTCAACACCTGCATCAATTGTTGAGCGACCCCTCGTAAAACCGAATTGTTTGAGGTGCATCAAGTTGTTGCGATAAAAGTGGCTCTGAATCTGATTTAAAATAATCTTTACAAATATCTTACTAAGAGTTGGTAGAATAGAAATAGGTCTAAAATTAGTGGGGTCTGATTTACTACCAGCTATAAACAACGGAATAATTTCACTATGTTTCATCAAATCAGGAAAAACACCATCATCTACACATTTATTAAAGATACTATATAAGTGTGGTGCAATGCTTTCTATAATGGCACTAATAATTTTAACTGAAAGGCCATCTATATCGGCGGTCTTTTTCATTTTTAGTGATTTAAAGGTTTTAATTATAACGAAAGCATTGACGTTACTGAATTTTAAATCTACATTGCCAACATCTACGTATCGTTTGAGATAAGATTTGGCAAGAGTGGGAGATGAGTTTAAGGTTTTGGTAGTTGAAACTGGAATATCCGTAAAGAAGTTTTCAAAAGCTTCAACAACTTCTATATCTGTACTTATGATCTGATCATCAATCTTAAGCTGGAAGTCATTCCGAGGAGCTTTAGATGCAAATGCCTCACAATTGTTATATGTTCTTTCCTTGTAAAGTTCAAATAACCTTAGTCTGCTTTTGTGTATTCCCACTGTGACCCAATCACTAACCATTAGATTCTCATTTACAGTAATTTTCTTTTCCTTGAATATTGCATCGTACTCACTTTTAGTTAAAGTAAATAGTGACTCATACAATTTATTTGGATTGTCGCAATATTGTTAGTTTGGCAGTTTTTCTTCAACACTACTTTTGAAGCGAATAAGTCTACCTTCATTGATAGGTACGTACGTGATATCCTTTTTTAATGCTTTTTTTTCTTGTCTTGTGACTTTGAAAACTGCCACCAGCCCAGAATGATCAGAGCCCAACTTATCGATAATTGATTTATCTACTGGTTCTAAATTCGTAAAAATGTTATCAATACAAGTACTTAGATGAGGACGTTGATATTCTGGTAGGCACCAAATAAATGTTCACAAGATTGTGGCATAACAAAGATTTCAATCTATTGCACAAACAGAATTCTTCTAAAATGTTAACATTAAAGTCTCCACATACTATAATGTCTTATAAAAAAAGCTTATATATGCCATGTAATATCTATTCCCCCAAAAAAGTAGACCATATCGCAGAACTGACTTAACGTAACCGAAGTACGCCATCATAGCTGTCAAGAACGAGTCTGTTTTTGTTAATTTATATAGAGGAAAAGTAAATCAATTTATTTTGTTACACACATTATTTATGTGAGATTTCTCTTTCAGTTCATTGTCAAGATAAATCCCTAAAAATTTCACACATTTCGATTATTCAATATTTTTTTCTTTATATTTTACGTAAAGATTAACTTAAAGGTTATTACAATGAATATAACATGTCTTATTAATATTGATTTTTAAATTGTTAACATTATTTTAACCATTGAATAATTGAAATTATGATTTAGATTTAAAGTAATGAAGTATTTCTATTAGATGTAACAATATTAAAGATATGTCATCGGCAAAAATAAGTGTTACATTTGGTAGTGCAAACTAAATGCATTTAGTTTTTTTGACTTTTTAAGATTATATTGTCGACAGTAAACCATGCATGAATCTGTACAAGTGTATCATTTACGTCGCTATAATTCTGAAATTTCCTACTAACATTGAATATAAATAAAGCATCATCAGCAAATAACACAATGTTAGACAGACTCTACACCAAAAGGTAGGTCATAAATAAAGAATAAAAAAGTACGTGTGGCACTCGGAGACTGCCGAATATACTGCAATAGCTTTTTTTATCATTATTTATTTTCAAATTCAATTTTTTCCAAAAGAAAAGTTGTCAACCGCCCTGATTTTTTATCGGCAAAGTTGATGTTAAAATCGCCAGTTGTACTTAGATGATAGATACCTATACACCTATATACTTTCTCACAAACAGCTGCTTACGTATTCGTTCGATTTCAGAGCAGCTCGTCTTGATCCGTGCGAGCTTCGTACAGTCTACACGCATACGTTTGTCGCACGCACACAAACACCGTGTCGAAGTCTGCCGAACTGAAACGACGTTAGACGAGTGTCAGGTTTATTTTCGTTACAGAATTTCTTGATTCGGTCGCCGCACTCAAAGCCCGCGATAAAAGTGATGCAATAGCTTAAAAATGGCCCTTATATATGGGCGCCTGAGGTACGCCACATTTGACAACAGATCCCAGTGACTTTGTCCTGTTTACTTGTATCTTTTGAATCCTGTTCTCCAAATATGGCTTAAGGAGTTGAAGTGAATTATACTTGACACCATCATGTTAAAAGTTTAGTAAGGATCAATGAATGGGCAAAATCATACGGGCTTTTAGTGAATCCGGCAAAATCACAAGTTTTAATCATCGGTAGCCACTATATGAACAGCTGCATTTACCACGCTCATTTGCCCGCTGTAGTATTTGACGGTACTTCGTTGGTATACTCAAAAACCGCCTAAAATCTAGGCGTTATTTTTGATTGTAATTTGTCTTGGTCAAGTCATATCAACGATATTAGTAGAAAAGTGCACTACTCGTTTCAGTCCCTCAAGCGTCTCCAACGTTCTTTGCCCTTCGAAGCTAAAGTCACCCTTGCCTTATCCTTACTCCTTCCTGTCCTTGATTACGCAGACGTCTTTTTTCTCGACGCCACGCAGGAATTGTTGAACAAACTAGAACGGCTCCTGAATTCCATTTATTTCTGTTATTAGCAACCTCATTCTTAAATAGATTAATTGTTATTGTAAATTTATCACCCGTCGTCCTCTGTACAACTTTGTTTTGTAATGCGGCCCCTGCGATACAAGCCTAGAGCTTAGTGCAGGAGTCACAGATCTGCGAATTTAGATTGTAATGGACTTTTTAAATAAATAAATATTGTATTGTATTATTGTATTGAATCTGTGCATCCGGTTTGTTTTTAGTTTGCGCAAATACGACCATGTTTCGGAGTTAAGATCTCAGCTAATATAGTTGTTGCCCATCCGACGTCGCCGTGATGTACATATTCTGTCCACCCTCTACACGATTCTTAATAGTCCTGCATCTCCTCAGTACCTCCGTGAGCGCTTCGAATATCAGGTTCCTCGTGGTGAGCCTTGCCGCACTAGTCGATCCCTACTCCTCAAATTCCCTCAACACTCCTCAAGTCGCTACGGTGGTTCTTTTCGTTTATAGAACAAACTTCCTCACTCCATTCGCGCTAGTCCTTCACTGGATACTTTCAGGCGAAAGCTAAAAGAGCACTTTCTCTCTAACTAGTTCTTACTTATATATCATTTATATTCTTATTATTTTTCTTTTTATTATTAAAATATGTATATATATACACAAGCTGTTACCCGCGACATCGTCCGCGTGGATTTTATACAAAAACAGAACTCGAACTTAACTGAAACATATTTGCGGAACGCTTTTCCTTCTTGATCCCTACGTAAAAGATGCATTTGTACTTATCTAAGTTGAATACTACCTATCTTACTACAAATTTAATTAACTTTTGATTTTATTCAACTGGTAGGTAGTGCGGAATTTTCATTGTCAATCGTTACAGGCGAACTAAAAAAAGAAAGAAGAAGATTTCATTTACAAATAAGCGGTGCCTGTAGTGAAATTATTCTTAATTTTAAACTTCTTAATAATTGTCTAGTGTACAATAAACTATAAATAAATAAAGAAAGCAATAAAGGGAATGAATGGGTAGCGAGGAGGTATTCATAAAAGTCAAAAAAGTCCCTATTCCTCCCAATCTATCCCTCCCCCTCCTCCACATCCCCCTTCCCCGCCCCCTTTCTATCCCTCTCCTCTCCCCCTATCCCTGCCGCTGACCCTGCCCCTCCCCCTCTCCTTCTCCCTATCCCTGCCTCTGACCCTGCCCCTGACCCTACCTCTATCCCTGCCCCTAACTTTGCCCCTACCTTTATTCCTATGCCTATCCCTTCCCCTATCCCTGCCCCTAACGCCATCTTAACCGAGATCCCTATCCTTATATAAACATACAACCGACACTTATATTGATTTTTAGACATTTCAAACCTATCGCACCCCAACCCCATCCCCAGGGCATGATGGTATTTCACGTCCACCACGTTGGATTTCAAAATTGTTGTAGTTTTCGTAGTCAGCGACCCGATTAACCATACAAACGATACCCATATTGGTTTTTAGACTTTTTCTCCCGATTTTCCTCTTTTAGGGGTTGAATTTCAATAGAAGTGATGTACGTTCCATAGAATTACAACCCTAATGCCTAAACAATAAATTTAGTGGATTTTACTTTGAAAATAAAGGATTTTCTACTTCATCCCCCTTTTCACCCCACAGGGTGTAGAATTTTCGAAAACCCTGAGACACGTATAAATTTATTTTTAGTTGTCAGCCTAAATACAAATTTTGAAGATCCTAACTTCAAAACTGACGGACTTTCATACAAACTTTCATCCCCTATTTTACCCCGTTAGGAGTGGAATTTTGTAAAACCCTTTCTTAGTGCACCCCTAGACCTCATAAGGAACCTACATGCTAAATTTGGAATATCTAGACCCAGCGGTTTGGGCTGCTGTAAATTTGTGTTATACACTTTTATGCCCGCTGTATTATTTACTAGATTCTTCTACGAGTATTTAAGGTTAGCTGGTAAATAACTCAATTTTGAGTTAAGCTCGCCATTGTTATATGTTTTCACTTGAGCTTGTTTTTGTAATGTATTCGTGTACAGTAAAGAATAAAGGCCAAATATAGAATTATTGTATCAAGATAGGTCCTCAGAAGTTTTAATTTTAATACATCTAAAGGTTTTAACAATTTTGAAAAGGGTGAAACGTTTGAACCTAAATTAAATCACTAGCAAGTGAAGATGATTAATTGAGTGACTCTGTTGTTTTCATAGGAATATTAGTAAAAAGGTTTCGAATTCTTGAGCCGCTTCTACATTAACGCTAATTGTTCCACCAATTGTATGACATGTGATTTGATTGTCACGCGTATTCACTTTATCAGTTACACTGTTAATTCCTGACTGACGACTGTATTTCTATAAATATACCAACTAACAGATATCTTTGTGTGGATTGTTGTAGCGACTGGGAAACGATAGCCAGATCACAATTAATTAGTGTCCAGTCTAGCTCCATCCCGTAACAGGTGAGTGTATAAGTGAAACAGCCGAGAGCTCAAAGCTTTTTTTTATTAAGTTATAACTCTAACCAACGGTTGCACAAAACTTTTTCATACACTTTCTGTTTTTTTGACAAAGAAAATTAAAAATGAAAAAGGCTTATTGCTCTCAGTTGCTGTTTTGTTGTTATTGGCCAAAAAAGTTACGAAATTTCATTTGTTTGACATAAGCATTTTGGAACAGACATTTAATTTTTTTTTGATGTGTATACGTCCAGGCTTTGGGGGTCATTTCGTGCAATGTGGATACAGGCGTTAATAATTGGTACTTTATCGAACTTTGGATGAGTCCCAGGGTGAGAGAAGGGGTGATAGGGGAGCGGAGTGAGGGTGTGGTGACGGAAATAGGGAGTGAGAGACGGGGTGGTGATGGGGAGGGGGTGAGTGGACGTAGGTAGGAGCTTAAGGTGCTCTTGATTGTACCAACATAAACGTATCCTTGTAAAATTTACGACATTATCAAGGTTACAACCACCCAGGGGACTTTAATTCGTTAAAAGTCATATGTTTCTAGATTAGATTTGTTAGTTCCGATTTCATCCACCTGCCAACTAACCCTTGTCGCTATAACTGTGTTCTAAGCTTAGATTATGAATAACGGCAGCTTACTGCCTTATGTCTATGGTTCTAAGCCAACTTTGACAAGAATAAGTGTCATATTATTATTAAGATAAAATTATATGCTTGTCTCACTCTCGCGAATAGGGTGGAGAAAGCAAGACGCATATATTCGGTTATGGTTTCGTTAGGTGGTGCAAGTACAACCCTAAGACCGTAAAAACGCCTTATCCAATGAGAACTAAGATGGAATAGGAATCTCATTTCATAGCAAAAAGGTCTGGTACATTTAATAAGAGAAGTACCATAGTCTCTATCCCATACCATAGTATCTATACAATTGCGGGTGGCATCATGGACAAAGGTTGTTGGTGACCGCAGTATGTAAGATGATACGTTACGCAAAAGACGCTCCTGCCCATCCTTGGCTCAAAATCACTTAGTCGCCTTTTATGAAACTTAATTGAAGAGATTTTTTGCTAATGCTCTTAAAAGGCACAACAAGGACTAAAATAAAATTATTTAAAAAAAAAGCTCAAGCCTCAAGCATTTATTTTCTGTTTTCAGTTGACCATGGCAATCGTACCAGGCTATTTCGTCTTTCATAATATCTCTAACGCCTCAGCTCAGATCAGACTACGCTTAGATGTTGAAGAATACGCAAATCAAGAAGCTGATTGAGGAATCATCGAATCACTGGAAAGCGGCGAACGAGAATTCTATCACTTTAATAATATTTCATGATTTGTTTGTCTTACTCTGAAATTGTGAATTTGTCTTGACATTTATTTTTAAAACTTTGATTCATCCTCTTTTTATTGTAAATTTTGCCTTTTCATGTCTTTCGTTTGATTTGCTTTTGAGGTTTATTATTTTTACATTTGATTGTTAATTTTGCTTCATATTTTCATAATTTCGTTTGATGTGACATTTTTAATTCATTCTCTTTATATGATTGATCATAATGCTTCATATTATCATTCTTTTGTTTTTAACATTGTTAATTTTGCCATTTGCCATACATTATCCTTTCGAAAAATTTTAAATTATTGATCTAATCTCTTTTAATTGTTAATTACCTATGCTTCATATTACCAAAATTACATTTTATTTAAAAAAAATAAGTTTATTGAATCCTTTCGTTTGATTTAAAAAAATTGATTTTTAACTTTTAAATTGTAAACTATGCCTGATATCATCCTTTGCATATAAAGATGTCTTAGATTAATAAATTATTACATGCATGAATTTATATTTGGTTTTATTATGAAACAAGATGTGGTTGTGATGTAACACCCTCTTCAGAGCCTTCTTAAGGCAGCATAATTCAAAGAGACAATACAATTTATTGCAATCCAGCGTAGCAAAGCCGTAGCATCATGAGAACATTCGATCCTGGTATATTTTTCGGCAGGCTTTTTGACGGACTAATAGCTAAAAAGATAAAATATTATTTATTTTTCCACCTGTTAATTTAAATTGCATTTGATATAAAATTATATTCTGTATGCCATTCCATGAAAGAACAAATGTCTCACTATTTACAGCAGGCACCCGTGTAACCTTTAGAGGCTTTTTTCTTTAGCCTGGTTTGTCCCACTGCAGGGCAAAGGCCTCCCCTTTTTCTTTCCAATTGTCACGGTCATGAGCCATGCCCTGCCAACCTTTCATGAAGGCATCGAGGTCGTCGCGCCACCGTTTTTTAGGCCTTCCTCTACCGCGTCGGCCATCAAGGGGAACCCATTGGGTTGTAATTCTAGCCCATCTCTCCGGATGCATTCTACATACGTGACCTGCCCACTCCCACTTCAGTTTTGCAGTTTTCTCGGTGACATCAGCTATTTTGGTCTTGGAGCGCAGAGTGGTATTTCGGACTATATCCGTTCTTTTTACTCCGAGAATACTGCGCTCTATCGCCCGTTGACAAACCGCCAGTTTGGACCTCTGAGAAGCAGTCAAAGACCAGACCTGTGCACCATAGGTTAGGACGGGCAATATACACATGTCGACGAGTTTGAGTTTTAGAGATAAAGGAAGGTCTCCTTTCATTAAGTCTTTCATGGACCAGTAGCTCTTCCATGCATTTTCAACACGACGACCTACTTCTTTGTCCTGCCGGTTATTGAAAGAGACTAGCTGGCCCAAGTAAATGTACTCATCGACGTAAAGTATTTCTTGCCCGTCTACCGCTACCCTATATTTGGTACTGTTTGTCATTAGTTTAGTCTTTGACCGGTTCATCTGAAGTCCAACCTCGCGACTTGCCAAGCTCAGATCTTGTAGCATAGTCTGAAGTTCCTGAGCGGTCGACGCAAAAAGTACAATGTCGTCGGCAAATCGCAAGTTTGTAAGCTTCTTTTCGCCAACGTCAATGCCCTTCTGTTCCCATGAAACGGTTAATCTTTTAAATACCTCTTCGAGGGTGCTAGTGAATAACTTAGGTGAGAGAGGGTCTCCTTGTTTGACTCCTTTTTGAATGTTAAACGTAGGTCCAGACGACTGAAGTTTGATGTTGGCGGTACTTTGAGCATAAATGATTTTGATTAAAGTTATGTATGTATATTCGATTTCTTGGCTGGAGAGGGAATCAAACAGTGCGTTGTGATAAAGACTGTCGAACGCCTTGCTATAATCCACAAACGCAAGATATAAGGGCTTTTTGTGTTCGACAGACTTTTCCACAAGCTGATTCAGAGTGTGTAAGTGATCAGTGGTGGAAAAACTGGGACGGAATCCTGCTTGCTCTGGAGGTTGGTGACTGTCTAGTATTCCATCTATGCGGTTTTGAATAATTTTAATAAACGTTTTATACAGATGAGAGATTAAACTAATTGGTCTATAATTTCCTATATCGTGTTTACTGCCCTTTTTATGTAAAAGGATTATATTAGAGTGGCAAATTTTTTCTGGAAGTTGACCTGTTTCAAAAATGGAATTATATAATTTTGTAAGAAGCGGTAGTAGAGTTGGTTCTCCAATTTTGAGTGCTTCTGTCGTGACACCATCCTCTCCCGGGCTCTTGTTAAATTTCATAGTTTTTAGAGCTTTATGCACCTCGTGGTCAGTGATTGGGGGAATGGTGTCAGGACAGGAGTAATTTGTTATGAAGTCAGTCTCTTTAGAAGAGTCACAGTAAAGAGTTTTATAGTACTCCGTACAGATTTCAGTGATCTTTTCTCTATTTCTATGCTTGACTCCTTGTTTGTCTAACAAGTTAGAGGCTAACAAAGTAAAATAAAAAAGGATAAATTATTATAACACAACCTTTATTTTAATTAAAAAAAAATAGGTAAGGTAGGTAGTTATAAAATATAGCACTCAGGGTCTGTGTATGTTTAACTATGGCGAGTTACACTTTAATGTCTCTTAAACCAGTTATCTGCCACTTCCTTGAAGATGATGAAGCAGGTGATGATGATGATGAATATGAACATGTGATGATGATGACGGTATCGTAGTGAAGTTAATCTTTAGGTAAGTATTTAAACCTTGTGGAAGTCCCTCAGTTTGGGGATTAAATAGCACAAATTATTAGTTGTAGTATTTTAAAAAAACTTAATTATTAACGATCAGCAGAACAGAATTTAAAAAATCATAGCATCAATAAAAGATGTTAGCTTCGCTGTTCTTAACGGTAGAAAAATGGCAGATCCCTCCCACTCCTCGTTCAACGGACCGGTTACTTGTCATCGGCTATTGTTCTCGTACGGCTAGTTCAAAACATACACGATATCTAGTTATAACTTCACGTTTTGAGATTTTTAAGGTTTCTTTTTTTATATTTATTTAAGTGAGACTGTAAATAACAAAAGTGGCTAGAATTTAGATTTTACTAGATTTTAAGTATTATTTTGTAGTTATTTAGTTATAGGAACGGTGAAACCGTTACATACCCCCCCTTTAAGGTCAGGATTTTTCTTGGAAAATCCGCTAACTCCTCATAGCTTTATAAGCAACTGCTACAATTCTGGCATCAACCTTTCTTACTTCCACAGTTAATTCAACGCACAACCATTGCTTGCATAGTAAATTTTTAAAATGAACTTTGCATCATGATATTCGTGAGCATTTGTTTTATATTGTTTTACACAGCTTGTCAACGACGTTTTACAGTTACGCGTGCCTGAAAAACGCACGGGGCATACACAACTTTTTTATACACCCCAAACCCGAACAAATTATGCAGCGAACACTGTCAAAACGCGTCTATCTCGAACTTACAACAAAATGTTCTCAGACACAGACCCTTTCTCTTTAACTTAAACTCAATTTCTTAAACACATTTCAGCAACCTACTTTGCAAAATAAAAATAAATAAATTGTTCTTTTTACTTGACGGTATGTAGACCCACTTTAAGATACAGTCATAGATATATAATTATACCTCTCTACTATAAAATGTATTGGATATTAAGCATGGTATAATAACATCAACACCACTCAACACAAACACACACACAACACAAATACACTCACACCCCATATCTGATTGCTATCATGATTTGTGAGTGAAAAATGTTATTTCTAAGTTTAATACTTTTTAATGTTTTCAAATATATATATTTTTTTATCCTTGCTACCTACCTTCAAATAACTTGCCCTCAATTTAAATGTTTTAATTACGTAGTGAAGATCTGTAATTGGCTAATGTATAGATTACTGTATTGGTTTATATTTTATGTGTTAATGCTGTAGATCTTAGTTAAATAAATATGTCGTGTATATTTCCGGGTCATGAGTACGGTTCTTGTAATGTCAAGCAATTATTTGAATAGCGAGTGACTTCTGAGTGGTGTGACTGGGAGTGCGCGCCCCCACAGTGCGCCCCTCCCCTGCTTCCATTTTTGGATCAGTTTACGTGCGGCAGCTGAGCAAGGCACTTGGGTCCTGACTGCGGTGCTTGTGGTGGACATTAAATCATAGTCCGGGGGTCTAATATGAGCCATCAGGAGAAATACGCAAGTCTGACTACAGTGAGACGCGATGTGGCTAAGATAATGAGTGATTGTGATCGAAGAGTAAGCCTTTATAACCAACCTTTACAGCCATCTAAGACTATCGTCTTTGTCTAATCACGACAAATAAAATAAAATATTACGCAAAATACTCGCAGCTGTTTATAAATCGATTTTTGCGTTTCATGATTTTAAATTGAATTGTTCATAGCATCTCGTGTTATTTTAACCCTACTAAATTTAGATTAGTAAAACTTTTATCAATATTTGGTAGAAAATAATGATATTTATAGCATCCCCACTATATAGATTTAAAAATTTCTGAGTAGAAAATAAGTTTTATGAACAGCAAGGTTTTAGTTAGAATTTTAGAGGAGAGCAATTTTGAACAAAATCAATATTACATTATTTTGTATTGAGTCCTAGATAACCTAAAACGCCTTTAGTTGTTTGATTATAACGGCAATCACTTAGTCGGCTTCTACGACATGCGCGGGAGGATTAGCAGCTAGAGCATTCTACGTTTTTCTCTTGCTCCCAGTCTAGCATGGAAGAAACGTTACCTATACTTAAGTCTTATAATTAGTTATTTTAAGGTCTTTTATGTGCCAGGAACCTACATTATTGCCTTGTATGTCCTATAGCTCATATACTAAATTAGATTTTTTCGAAATTACCTTGCATTTAATATATTTTGGGGCTTATTTTTTAGAGAACCTATTATCTTTATCACTTTGGAAGAAAGTTCTCTTCCACACAATGTCACCAACACTGAAGTTAAAGTTTTTGCGATGCAGATTATAATAAGTACTATTCCTAGAGTGGGCTTTAATCAAGGCCGATTGTACCCTCTCAAAAATCTTGCGCAAATGTCCAAAATTTTCAGCGTACACATCACGAGGCGTGAAAATGAAATCATCCACGCTTTCTTTGTTAAGGTAATGAGAACCGCAATCAACCAGCTCTCTTCCATACACAAGAAAAGTTCGTGTATAGCCAGTAACTTTGTTTACAGCTGAGTTTATTGAAAATTGTATTTTTGGAATATTAGTATCCCACGAGCGGTGATCGTTCTCAATGAAGGTAGAAACAGCTGTCATAATTGTTTTATTGTACCGTTCATCAGTATTAACCTGTGGCGTGGACTTGGGTGTTAGATGCACATTAGTAATTTGGTATTTTTCAAACAACTGTTTTAAGTGGTTACTGGTAAATACATACATACATAACATCACGCCTTGTTCCCGTCGGGGTAGGCAGAGACCACAGTTCTCCACCGGTAAATAGTTTTTCATTATCCATCAAAACGGCACTAAGTATTCCATGTACTAAGAAAACTTGATCTTCAAGAATCCTCGCAATAATTTCAGAAGTTTCTCGACGTATAGGAAACAAAAGGCAGTACTTGCTATAGTAACAATTCACAACCAGGTGAAAAGTTTTTTGTTTCCTTGAAGGGGGTAGAGGCCCAACAAGGTCAATACTCAAAAGTTGGAAAGGCCTAGAGCAGTCTATAGGTTGACCCATTATACCGAGCGTAGTGTGATTTGCATGTTTGTGAGAATTGCAAGTACGAGTATTGCAGCTTGCAAGATCAGCTAATATAGATCAGCAATATTAACAATATCATCGATGTAAACAAACACCCTATGTTCAAATTCTGGATCACAAAAGAGTAAATCAACCAAACGTTGTGGAGTCACCGGAGCGTTAGTCAGGTCAAAAGGCATCTATTTTAATTGAAATGTACCTCTTGTTGGGACATAGAACGTGGTTTTACATCTATCCTCTGGTGTGATCGGTATTTGCCAGAAACTTTTAGATAAGTCTAGACTTGACAAGTACTTCGCGTCGCGTAGGTTGTCAAGTATTTCCGATATGTAAGGTATGCTATATGCCTCTTTTTTTGTGACAGCGTTTAGTTTTCGACGTCTAAGCAAAATCTTGGCTTACCATTCTTTTTAGGTGTAAGCAAGACAGGTAAGGACCACGGGCTCTCACACGGTTCGACGACATCGTCCTTGAGCATCTCATCAAGTTTTTCGATAAGAATACGCTGTTTCTCAGGCGACATTCTATAATAGCGTTGACGAATGGGGGCAGCATCCCCAGTGTCGATTGAATGTGCAATCAAAGAAGTACGTCCTAGACCACGTTCCTCATACGAAATATCGCGGAACCGAGTGATAATGTTATCAGCAGTCACTCTTTGGTCATTAGTTAAGTAATCATTATCACAAATAAAGGACTCCTCCTTAGCGGTCAGCTCCGAAAGGAAGGTATCCTTAGAATTCGTTAGTAGGATTGCATCTAGATTTTTAGGAAATAGACCAAAGATTCTCCAAAAGTCCATTCCGAGTATCAGTGAATGTTGAAGTTTTGGTACAACATATACTTTTATCGTGTAAAGTTGATCGAGAAAATGAATTGGCAAAAATAAAAATCCTATAATCTCAAGTTTTTGACCACCAGCAGCAACAAAGTTAAGGGGTTCACTTTTAGTTAAAGTGAATCCCACGTCAGTAAAATACTTATAATTGTCCTTACCCAAAATAGTAAGGCTAGAACCGGTGTCCAATAAACCAGACTCGGATTTTTCGAGGATATCAACAGTAACGTAAGGCCGGGTAATTTGTTGACTTTTATTATAGATTGAAGTGACAGTGTAACATTTAAAGAACTTTTTTACAAATTTTTTACCAACCGTTCCAATCCATATCACCTAGTTTTTTGGGTTAGCGCTTTTCTGATTACATGTAGGACACTCAAGGAATTGCACACCTTTCCTTCTGCATTTGAAACAAATTAGGAAATGCGGCTGGGTACACTGTCTTAAGGAATGCGAGTTGCATCTGCACCGAGGAAAATAAGTACTGCTAGAGTTTTGTTGGTTGTCTGAGTCAACTGGATTGACTGTCTCCGTATTATAGTTTTTGTTTTGTTGGTAGCTTGTTTTAGAATTAAAGTTTTTATTTTGTTGGAAGTTTGATTTAAAATAGTTACTTTGTGATGTACTAGGTTTGTTATTTCTAGGGCAAGGGTCTCTGCAGTTAGTCTAGGAGGCTCGCGAAACTGTGATAGACGTGATTGGAAAGTTTCAAAATTACGACACTGCTTCTGGAGTGCCTCAATAGTTTTGATTTCAGGGAAACTAGCTAGCGTACTTGCATAACAGGGACGTATGTTATACAAGATAATCTCAAGTCTATCCTCCACTGAAACTTGACGACTCAATCGAGAGAACATGCCATGCATAACTGTGAGAGAAATAGTGATATTTTCGATCTCACCCTGCGAACGCGATCGGATTTCATAAGTCTGTAGTCGTAGTCCTCTTGTCCGAAATCTTGTTTTAGTAAAACCACAACTTCATTCCAAGTCTTAACTGTATCCTTGATAGCCCGAAACCAGTGTAAGGCGTCATCGCAAAAAAATTCGGAGGCGAAATTGTAGATTTTTTCCTTAGAAATGCCTCGAGCTTCAGCAAACTCGTCTACTCTTACTTCTTCTTTGTACAAAAGCACGAACGCAAGTTTTTCCTGAGAACCTAAGCTTGACCGTTTCACTTGATAAAATTTGCTCGCAAGCAATCAACTTAATTTCTGATTCCTTATCATCGTTTGGATTAGGATTAGATTCTGTTGATTTTTCAGGTTTCATAGCAATTAGATCTTGGTATAGTGATTTATAAATATTGATGCAAACTTTATAATAATCCTGAACATCTGCCCCAGTACCATTGATTCTATTAAGTCGGTGGTATACGTGGTGTAGTAAATTTTCAATCCGCAGAATCGTTCATACAATAAACCACCCAAAGCATGGAATAGCATCTTATGTAAAAGAGGGTATTTCAAATGTTACGGTCATCCCGCTAAATCGAAACCCGAATTACTACATGTCTGCCATCAAGGTCCAGGACCTCACAATTACTAACATATACAAACCTCCAGCGCTCACGTGGACAGAAGGACTGCCGGTGTTTTCGCATCCCTGCTTATGGGCGGGCGACTTTAACAGCCACCACACGTCTTGGCGTTACGATTCCAACGACTTAAATGGCATCCTTTTAACTCAATGGGCAGAAGACAACAACTACCACCTGGTCTTTAATGCAAAAGATAAGGGGTCTTTTAGATCAGCGCGATGGAGAAAAGATTATAACCCAGATTTGACGTTTGTATCTGAGGATCCTTCTGGTGCCCTTCTTCCTACCGCAAGAAAAATTCTGTCAAACTTCCCTAACAGCCAACACCAGCCTGTGCTGATGATAGAAGTCGGAAATCAAATCCCGTTAGTGCAATCTATGCCACTACCTAGATGGAACTTTCAAAAGGCAAACTGGACTGACTTCACCGCGGATATGGACGCTTCTATTAGGTGGATCGAGCCCAAAGCGGAAAACTACATGAGGTTTGTCGGGTTAGTCACTGCAATAGCAAAGAAACATGTTCCACGAGGTTTTAGAAAAACTTACGTCCCAGGTTGGAGCAAAGACAGCGAGGAGCTATACCGGGAGTACAAGAAAACAGGGGAGCAAGAAGTAGGTCAAAGCTTACTCAAGTCGCTTGATATGGAGAGAAAAACCAAAAGGATGGCTACCGTTGAAAAAATGGATTTTAAAACCTCAAGTCGAAAAGCATGGAAAGTACTTAATAGGTTAACAAGTAAGGATGGCACAACGAATCGTGAAGCTTCCCAAAAACTGACTGAAGCCATTGCAAATCGCATTATAGAAACATCACGCGTTAAGGGGGGACCGTTTCCATACAAAAATCACCAAGAAGCGTGCTCAAGACCTCAAAAGAACTCTACAGGTCGACGAGAACCTTTCAAAACCGTTTACAGCTGATGAAACAGCAATTGCCATAAAGCAACTCTCCCTGGGAAAAGCGGCCGGGCAGGATGGCATATACAACGAGTTTATCAAAAATCTTGGCTCGAGGTGCATAAAATGGCTAGCAACGTTCTTCTCAAACATTCTGGCTAGAAATAAACTTCCTCCAACTTTTAACTACGCGAAAGTAGTTGCCGTCCTCAAACCCGAAAAACCGGCAGATGACCCAAAAAGCTATAGACCAATTGCTTTATTAAGTTGCTTATATAAGCTTTTGGAGAAACTGCTGTCAAATAGGATAACACCGCTCATTGACAGTATTGTCCCAGTAGAGCAGGCAGGGTTCAGAAGCGGCCGCAACTGTACGGATCAAGTTCTGTCCCTTACAACGCACATAGAGAGTGGCTTTCAAAAGCAACTGAAAACTGTGTCTGCTTTCGTTGATTTATCTGCAGCTTACGACACAGTTTGGCGGCATGGGCTAATCTACAAATTGATGAAGGTCGTGCCTTGTCGACGGATCACGAGCCTTATAAATAATATGCTCAGCAATCGTGAGTTTATTGTGCATCTTGGAGAAAGGAAAAGTCGCGTCAGGAAACTGCAAAATGGTCTACCACAGGGTTCTACACTGGCGCCTCTGCTCTTTAATCTTTACACTCACGATCTACCTATAACTGAGTCCAGAAAGTTTGTGTATGCTGACGACATCGCCCTTGCACACCAGCACACTTTATTTAAGGTATCGGAAGAACAGCTCACCGCAGATCTAAACATACTTAACACCTACCTAAAAACTTGGCGACTGGTACCAAATGCTGCCAAAACTGAAGTCTCGACTTTCCACCTAAACAACAAATTGGCCTCTTATAGCCCGACGATTAGTTTCGATGGTGAGGTCCTTAGCTACAATCCGAATCCTAAGTACCTCGGTGTTACCCTTGACCGCTCTCTGACGTTCTGTTATCATCTCAACAAGCTGAGCAAAAAGCTGGGAACCCGAAACAACATCATGCACAAACTGGCGAGCACTTCTTGGGGAGCCAGTGCGGACGTACTCCGCACTACTGGGCTAAGTCTTGTGTACTCTGCAGGGGAATATTGCGCGCCGGTGTGGCTCAACAGCGCTCATACAGAGAAAGTGGATGTTCAGCTGCGTAAGACCATGCGCTGTATATCGGGCACTATACAATCTACTCCGACTGAATGGCTACCAACTCTGAGCCATATACCTCCACCTCACCTTAGAAGACAGCAAGCTCTGCTCCACGAGGCAAATAAAATCGCCGGAAACCCAGACCTGCCAATTCATCAAGAATTTCAAAGCCCGCGTTGTCATCGGCTGAAATCGCGTCACCCGCCTTACCAGACAGCGCGAAAATTGATGAAACAACCTCTCAACATGAAAGCTAAGTGGAAAGAGGAATGGAAGTCAAACCTACCTAAGGACTCTCTATGTGACTATGATCCTACACAAAAACCACATTGCTTCGCTGCTCCTAGACAAGAATGGTGCCAGTTAAATAGACTTCGTACTGGGCACGGACTTTGCGGGGAGTACATGTTTCGATGCGGGTGGCGAGCAACAGCGGCATGTGATTGCGGAGCGCCTGTGCAGTCCATACACCATATCATACACGAGTGCCCAATTAGGAAGTACACTGGTGATTCCTTGGACCTACTCGTCCCTAATGAAGACACAGCCCTATGGGTGAAGAACTTAGATATAAAATTGTAAAATTATTTAAGTATAAGTAAGTGACCAATAAATATGCCATACGATTAAATAAAAATCCGCAGATACAGATTTTTATCAAATCTGCTTTTGAATGATTTCAGGAAGCCATCTCCTTTCATCAATGAGTCATTTACGGCTTTCAAATCGTCAAAAGGTGAAAGGTGCGATTCTAAAATATCCTCTGATGGTAAGAATTGAGAAATCTTAACAATCTGTTTCCGTAGTTCCTGTACGGTATCTGAATCAGGGCCACCTCTGATTGCTACCTCATATTCAAGTTCTGCTTTTTGTAGTGAAAGAAACTTAATAGGAAAAGACATTTTGAAACCCTAAGTGGATAAGTGTCACAATACGAAGTACAACCAACAACTACAAGCAGCTTACAAATAGTAATTCACTATTGAAACAATACAAGCAAAATCAACTTTTTATGCATGTACACATTATGTAAATAGACACCAACACCAAAGATGACTACAAAATGTTACAAAACTTTAAAGTGCAACTCACCAAGCTAAAAACTTGGGCGCCACTGTAACCTTAAGAGGCTAACAAAGTAAAATAAAAAAGGATAAATTATTATAACACAAGTTTTATCTTAATTAAAAAAAAATAGGTAAGGTAGGTAGTTATAAAATATAGCACTCAGGGTCTAGGTACGTTTAACTATGGCGAGTTACACTTTACTAAAACCACTTATCTGCCACTTCCTTGAAGATGATGAAGCAGGTGATGATGATGATGAATATGAACATGTGATGATGATGACGGTAGGGTAGGCTAGGGTCAGTAGTTTTCGAGTTATAGCGATTTTTAGTTTGACAGCCCTCACCCGAAATGTAGACCTCATCGAGACCTATCATTTATCTCAGCACACGAGTAGTCTAGGGTCAGTAGTTTTAGAGTTAAAGCGATATTTAGTTTTACAGCTGTCATCCGAAATGTAGATCACATGGAGACCTATTATTTGTCTCAGCACACGAATAGTCTAGGGTCAATAGTTTTCGAGTTATAGCGATATTTAGTTTGACAGCTGTCATCCGAAATGTAGATCACATCTAGACCTATCATTTGTCTCAGCACACGAAAAGTCTAGGGCCAGTAGTTTTCGAGTTATAGCGATATTTAGTTCAACAGCTGTCATCCGAAATATAGATCACATCGAGACCTATCATTTGTCTCAGCACACGAATAGTCTAGGGTCAGTAGTTTTCGAGTTATAGCGATATTTAGTTTGACAGCTGTCATCCGAAATGTAGATCACATCGAGACCTATTATTTGTCTCAGCACAAGAATAGTCTAGGGTCTGTAGTTTTCGAGTTATAGCGATATTTAGTTTGACAGCTGTCATCCGAAATGTAGATCACATCGGGACCTATCATTTGTCTTAGCACACGAATAGTCTAGGGTCAGTAGTTTTCAAGTTATAGCGATATTTAGTTTGACAACTGTCATCCGAAATGTAGATCACATCGAGACCTATCATTTGTCTCAGCACATGAGTAGTCCTGGGTCAGTAGTTTTCAAGTTATAGCGATTTTTACTTTGACAGCTGTAATCCGAAATGTAGATCTCATACATTTAGGATTCGCTATTAAATAATGATCAAAAACCAGTACGTCAAGTCTGTTCTGCACATATGACAGAGACAAAAAAGATGTTTTGGTCTTTATCACACTTTAAAACTATTGAGAACTTTTGTATATATTGAGCCTGCTCTAACTTGGTATGATTATTTGCAAATCCATTTCTATACTTCATCCGAGATCTGACGCGACATCTGATGCGAATATAACATTTTTTCCCCACCTAAAAAAATGCCAACCGCTGCTAAAGAAATTTTCACTTCAATAATTTACGCGTTGCGTCGCTTCGACTCTGTCGCAGTGGTAATTGAGCCTTACTGACCCCATTTAATTACCCATCTTCGAAATCTTAACCTTACCCTAACATGTCATATTTAAAGTCATGGTTACTGTTCTTAGAATATCATGTAAGTAATACGGTACCAAATTTGGAATCGATAGGACATATGGAAGGTAGTCAGATCCCCTCATCAACTATTAAAGAGCTGATGATCTTCGAACGGCCGCTCAGGTCATGGTTACCTTACCATATACTTTCAATATCATTGAAGTAGTACGGTACCAAATTTCGTATCGATAGGAATACATCTGGAAGGTAGTCAGATCCCCTCATCAACTATTAAAGAGCTGATGATCTTCAAACGGCCGATCAGGTCATGATTACCTTACCATATACTTTCAATATTATTGAAGTAACATGGTACCAAATTTCTAACCGATCGGATATAAGAAAGTTAGTCAGATCCCCTCATCAACTAGAAATGAGCTGATGATCTTCAAACGGCTGATCAGGTCATGGTTACCTTACCATATACTTTCAATATCATTGAAGTAACACGGTACCAAATTTAGAATCGATAGGACATATGGAAGGTAGATCCCCTCATCAACTATTAAAGAGCTGATGATCTTCAAACGGCCGATCAGGTCATGGTTACGTTACCATATACTTTCAATGACATTGAAGTAAAACGGTACCAAATTTCGTATCGATAGGAATACATATGGAAGGTAGTCAGATCCCCTCATCAACTATTAATGAGCTGATGATCTTCAAACGGCTGATCAGGTCATGGTAACCTTACCATATACTTTCAATATTATTGAAGTAACATGGTACCAAATTTCTAATCGATCGGATATAAGAAAGTTAGTTATATCCCCTCATCAACTAGAAATGAGCTGATGATCCTCGAACCGCTGAACAGATTTCCATGAAACATGGCTAAGAACACTTGGGATAAAATTATCTATTCCACAAAAAAAACTAAACGAAAATCGGTTCATCCGTTTGGGAGCAACGATACCACAGACAGATACACAGATACACTGATACACAAATACACAGATACACAGACAGACACGTTAAACTTATAACAGTCCTCTCTTTTTGCGTCGGGGGTTAATAAATTACACAAGAAGAACCTTACGATGAGTCAAACTATTTTTTGATGATTTAATTTTTAAAAGTTTGTTTGGTACAAGTAAAAGGGATGAATATCGTCGATTTTTTTATTATAAGTACGAACTAAGCGAGTCAAAACTGCGTTATTTCCATAATTGGTTGAAATCGGGCGGCACACAGGGCACACTAAACATAATTGTGCTCCGAGTCCGCCGAGCGGGCACACGAAACAATATGCCCGAGAGTACATAGGGGCAATCCAGGCGACCATTCAGAATATCATAAAGTAGACCCATGTCTAAAATATCGCGTCTTTCTTCTAGAGTTAAGAGATTGTGATTTGAAAAAAGCAAAAAAAGTGAAAATAAGATACTAAATAATGTTTTTTTGATCTGCCTTTGTGGCTCTTGTTTAAATTACTTCTGAAGATGTAGAAAATCGAAGAGGCAGACATGCAGGGCTCTGCATTATCACGGGACAGAGTAGTGAATTTTTGCATTTTGAAGAGCTGTAACTTTATGACGCAGGGCTATTATGGTGGCAGACTATTTTTCTGGGGCTTTATACATTGTATTTAATCAGATAGTCATAGTCTGCCAGGTGTACGTTTCATTGTCAAATTTCAAAATAGTTAAAACTTAATTCCTCAAAAACGCAGGGGTGTGGATGTCCGCCAATATTTTTTGTATCTTCTAGAGGATGCTCCTTATCGTCAGTCAAAGAGGCAGACATGAGCAAATCATATAGAAATTTGTCCTTCATCGCCCTTACTAGTAGTTCCAAAGCAGCCTATTTTTTCACAAATATTAGTAACCAATATTGGTTTAGCTCCCTTTTCAAAAACAGGTTATAGTGCTTTTTACACTTAGTTCTGTAGAAAAAAACCGGCCAAGTGCGAGTAGGACTCGCGCACTGAGGGTTCCGTACCACCACATTATCATAATTGTATTTTTTTTTTTTTATATTTTAAATAAATACAGAATGTACCTCCTCAACGAGCTCTAAACAACGATACCCCACCCGATTAAGTAGGTCAAACTTTTTTTAGCCCCCCTTTAGCTGTTTGGAAATTTTTAACTTTTTTTATTTTTAGTATTTGTTGTTGTAGCGGCAACAGATATACACAATTTGTGAAAATTTCAAATTTCTACCTATTACGGTTCATGAGATACAGCCCGCTGACAGACAGACAGACAGACATCAGAGGCATATCAATAGGGTCCCATTTTTTACCCTTTGGGTACGGAACCCTAAAAAAGCATCAGCGCAAATACAATTAGAATTTGAGCGGGTGTTTTATATTGTTACTACTTTTGTAATTATTTGGCTTCACTACCCACAAGCTGCAAACAGAATTTGGTTACAAAGCCAACGTGTCCAACCTTTGAGGGGCTGCCTTCTTTTTGGACCGCTTTCAGCAGTAGATTCGTTATTAGGTAACCATTTGAAAATATGACAAGTTCCTTGTCTTTACTTTTCTAACCCTGTTACTCGATTTTTTTTTCACCTCAGGTGATACTGGTAAGTTTAATTTCATCTGAAATTTAAGACTTTCTATTAGGGGTTCTATTTTCGATAACATTTTAAATAAAAATCACTATATCTAAGGCAATGACTAGAGAAGTTTAGCAATAAACAGGGTTACATGGCTTTACTAAAAGAAAAATAGATTTTTGTTCTTATTTTTGTAACTAATAGTAGTTAAGCTCCATTTTCAAAAACAGTTTTGAGTGGTTTTTGCACTTAGTTCTTGACGAGTACAGTTGGTGCGCAATTTCGATTTGCATTTGGAATGGGATATGGGGACAAAAATCAATTGAAATTATGACTGTTATATGTTTTCGTTTTTCTTTTACTCAGTTATTAAATGATTATTTTTTTACTTCATGTCCTCCAAGAGGAAGTGAATGATTTTATTTTTAAAAAAAAACAAAAAAAAAAAAAGGTAGCTGAGCGGTTCACATCTTTTCCGTATTAATTTTTGTAAAAAAATCGTTAATTATAGTAAAGACGTATATTTTTTGTGTAAAAGTGGTGTATGATCCTTGAATAATACTTTGCATTAATAGACATTGAGTGCTGTGGTCTAATTATTAACTAAAAGTGAAAATAACCGTTGCTATGATGTCATCGCCACCACCGCCGCCATCATCCGCGTTTAAGTGTGGAGCTTGTGCAAGAAAAGTGGCTTTGAAAGACTCCCTGAAATGTACCCAGGTCGGATGCGTCTTGCAGTTTCATCGTCTGTGTGTTGGAGCTGCTGCAGAAGTCAAGGTTGGAGGTTCGTGGGCATGTCCCCAGTGTCAAACCAAATCAAAACGAAGAGGGGACAACACAGAGACACCTGTCACTCCAAACAAGTGGAGCACTGACAACCAATCTACACCAGTGGTGCACGCCGATACTGAACGAGGTGATAGTAAAGGTGAGGATGGAGCAACCTTGCTTAACACACTGCGAGCTAACATCAACGCTGTTCGTGACGGGCTACCAATGCAAATACTAACCGCAATCGAATCAGCAATAAAACCATTCACTATTAAACTTGACGAATTGGAAACAGCCGTCAATTTACTCAGCAAGGAATATGATGATTTCAAGGTCCAACTTAATAGCAACACCACTACCATAAAGTCACTGCAAAGAGAGAACAAGGCCCTTAAGGACACAAATAAAGATCTGGAGGAGAGGCTTTCTTCTCTTGAAGACTTGTCAACTAAACAGGAACAGTGGTCTAGACTTCAAAACTTAGAACTAGTTGGAGTCCCTGAGACGAAGGAGGAGTCCCTAACAGACGTGGTTCTTAAGCTAGCGGAACACACTGGACTACAACTGCAGCCAGAAGATTTAGAGTATGCCCACAGAGTCCAAGCAAAGCGACCAGTAAAAGGCAGGCCGCGAGCAATCATCATTCGCTTTAGAAAAAGAACCACTAAGGACCACTTCCTCTCTTCTGTAAAGAAGATACGAAACCTCACTTCGAAAGACCTGGGACTAGATGGCGATCCCTCATCAATATACATTAATGAACATCTGACTATTAAAAATAAACAGCTTTTTAACAAGTGTAAAATCACAGCGAAAGAAAAAGCCTATAAATACGTCTGGGTGAAAAACTGTCGCATTTACACCCGTAAGAATGAGGGATCGCCATTTATTCTTATCTCAAAAGAAGCTGATTTAAAAAAGATTGTTTAAATGTATCGGTTTCGTTAATGACTCTCATGTTGTCTCTTAGCTTATTTTTATTTTTGTCGCACAATTGTCTTGTAATTTACACTTACCATAACATACATACACATACCAGTCACATGATCTCATATACAACGAACACGCGAATGGGTTTTCATGCCGCAATAACGAATCATTATTCCGAATTCACTGGCCCCGTAAACGCGCCCGACAAAATACGATGTAAACAAAGCCACCTACATCCATTTATAGCAAATATTGGCGGTATCAACACAACACTCAAATGGCTACTTTGAACATCTTTTATCAAAACGTACGCGGTCTTCGGACTAAAACTTTAGATTTTCACAATAATCTAATAGATTTGAATCATCACATCCTATTAATTACGGAAACTTGGCTCCATGAAGGAATTTTAGACTCGGAACTATTAGATAACAGATACAATCTATTCAGGCGTGATCGCGGGGCCAACGGAGGCGGACTAATGATATTATGTAAGAAAGAGCTAAGTGTGCGTACACGCACGGATTGGCAGAGGGACGACTTCTCACTGGACATTGAATGTTTATGGTTGACTGTGGATGGGCGATCGATAGGCTCGGAGCGCGATTTTCATATTGCATTGGTTTACATGGCGCCAGACCAAAATTTATCTAAGCGCATTACCTGCCTTACGGAGTGGATTAATGACGTAATACTATCAGTGCAGGGCGATCATATATTGCTGGCGGGTGACTTTAATCTACCGTTTGTAAAGTGGATTTACGATGAACCGATGTTTATTAAGAAAGGCAGTGTCGAACTGCAAGAAGCAGGTTTAGCTTTTATTAATCAAACAAATTATCTTGGTCTTACTCAATACAATAAATTCACCAATGACGCTGACAATACCTTGGATTTGATTTTTTGTAATTTTAATATAAACGTCTCTGAGTCGCCTACGCCTATTGTTGTAGAAGATCGACGGCATCACATCACATTAAATATAGATGCGTCTGATATTATAGTGCCACCTTTAACTAAAAGCAGATGCATTAGGCATTTGTTTAGAAAAGCAAATTACAAAGATATAAATGCCGCCTTCAATAATATCAACTGGGAGCCCCTTCTTTGTACTTCCGATTTTGAAAGTGCCTTAATTTTCTTTTATGATACTATTTACGGTACAATAGACAAATTTGTGCCAACAGTCACTATCTCTCGTTTTCATTATCCCATATGGTACAGTAAGGCTCTCATAAATTTAATAAAAGAAAAAGATAAAGTGCACTCACTTTGTAAAATTTACGATAACCCACGGGATCGTAAAACTTTTAAAATGCTTCGTACTAGGATGAAGGATATGCAAGCAAAATGCTATCAAAAACATATCAAAAAAACACAGCAGGCCATTAAACATAATCCTAAACTATTTTGGTCATATGCTAATTCTAAGCGTAAATCCTCTGCTGGATATCCAAGTGTGATGACATATGGCACTGCTACCCTAACTAATGCAAATGATATGTGCTCGGCCTTTAGTAACTTTTTTGAACAAATGTTTATGCAACCCGCAAATCAGTACCCTGAACCTGCTTCCCATAATTGCTCTTACAGTCACACAATCAGCTCAATTGAAGTGTCGACTGACTATATTGCAAAACTGCTTCTCAAGCTCGATCCAAATAAAAGCGCAGGAAGCGATCGTATTCCGCCATTATTCCTGAAAAACTGTGCTGCCTCTCTTGCTTTACCAGTAACCATTTTATTTAATCGCTCAATTAGAGAAAGTTTCTTTCCATCAATTTGGAAAGAAGCACACATAGTGCCATTACATAAAAAGGGTTCTAAACGTAACGTGGAACACTATAGACCCATCTCGATTTTGAACGTGTTGAGTAAATGCTTTGAGCGTGTTGTTTATGACCATATTTATCCAGTCATCAAGCAAGGCATACCTGAGCAGCAACACGGTTTCTTTAAAGGGCGTTCGACAACAACTAACCTAGCTGTATTTACTGATGACGTTTTACACGGGATGGGATTTCGCTCTCAAGTGGACGTGATCTACACGGATTTCGAAAAAGCTTTCGACCGTGTAGATCACGTGATACTACTGCAAAAATTGCAAAATCTGGGAATACACGGAGACCTTTTAAGATGGATAGAATCTTACATCTCGAACAGAAGGCAGGCTGTCGTAGTTGCTGGATATCGTTCTGATTACATCCACATACCCTCAGGAGTACCCCAAGGTTCAATTCTTGGTCCTTTGTTGTACCTAGCCTATCTTCACGACATAGGAGATTGTTTCAGACATGCTAAGTATCTGCTTTACGCAGACGATAAAAAAATATACCACAAAATAAAAGGTTGCGTTGATAGCGCTAACTTACAAGATGATTTAAATAGATTATCTGAGTATTACGTCAGAAACAGAATTGGAGTAAATCTAAGCAAATGTGTGCACATCACATTCACACGTGGCGCACCTATTGACACTTATTATCACTTAAATGGAACTAAAATCACGAAAGACAGTTTTGTAAAAGACTTGGGTGTGCTCTTGGATACTAAATTAACATTTTCATCCCATGTAGATCAAATTGTAAACAAGGCCTTTAAAAATCTAGGTTTTATTTACCGAATTACAAAGCCTTTTACAGATCTGTCATGTATGAAAGTTCTCTTTTACGCTTATGTACGCAGCATATTAGAATACTGTTGCAGCATATGGAAGCCACAGTATATTGTATATGATAATGCCTTAGAACGTGTCCAGAGAAAATTTGCTAAACACCTGAACTACCGCAGTCGATTTACTTCCGACTCCTATGAACAGTCGTGTCTGAAACATGGTTTGATGTCACTGAGAAATCGAAGGTTAGTACGTGATATGGCACTGTTCCATGACATATGCTCTGGTACTCTTGATTGCTCACAGCTTGTCAATGACATTTTACAGTTGCGCGTGCCGGAAAAACGCACCAGGCATACGCAGCTTTTTTATACACCTCAAACCCGAACTAATTATGCAGCGAACTCTGTAAAAATACGTCTATCTCGAATTTATAACAAAATGTTCTCAGAAACAGATCCTTTCTTCCAAACTAAACTTCAATTTATTAAGCAAATTGCAAGTACCTTGCAAAATAAAGATAAATAATTTATCTTACTACTTTGCGGCATGTAAACCCATTTTAAGATACAACTACACTGACACTACTCAACACAAATACACACTACTTCACACACACACCGTATCTTCATTGCTAATGTGATTTGTGAGCGACAAACCTTATCAATTTTGTTTAACTTTGTAATTGTCTTAATTTTTATTTCGAAATTTTTTCCTACCTGCCCTAAATTAACTTGATAATATTTTTTGTTTACGTAGTGAAGATCTGTAATTGGCTAATGTACTGTTTATTGTATTGGTTTGTATTTTAAGTATTAATGCTGTAGATCTTAGTTAAATAAATAAAATAAAAAATAAAATAAATAAAATATTTTAATAGTTACATGGATTTTTAAGGGGCTTCTAAATATCTGTATTTCTTCTCAAATATTTGTAACCAATTTAAGTTACCTTTCATTTCAATAACAGGTTTGAGAGGCTCTTGCAATTATTTTTATACGTATAGTATTGATGCGCAAATCGAAATAACATTTGTGTGGCTTCTTAAAATTGTTACAACTTTTATATATTTTTGGGTTTACTATCCACAAGGTGCAATTATAATAAAATATCCAAGCCGAAGTCGTCTGTTTATCAGCGTGTCGGACCTTAGAAGAGCTGTTTTCTTTTTTTGAACAGCATTACTCATTTGTTCCTTTATAAGGTATTGAATTGAAACTATGACATATTGTCCTGCAGACGGTCTCCTATATTTTGTCGGAAGCGTGTTTTAGCATCCGCAATACATTTTTTTGCATTTTCTTGATATTTAAGGATTCCTTAACAAGATTAGGGAGGGTGTCGCCTTGACATCGTTGAGGATTTTGTATAAAGTCTATGATTAGATAAAAGGAATGGAACAAAATAAAATTTTTGACCTACCCCATCGAGTGGGGTATTGTTGTTTAGAGCTCGTTGAGAAGATAAATGCAGTAATTTTGTTTAAAAATATTAAAAAAGAAAGGAATTAGCTGCCACCAAAGTCAGATTTTTTACAAAATTTTGTTTGGGCTGTATCTTATCAACAGTAATAGACAGACAGTTGAAATATTTACAGATATTTCTGTTGCCGCTTTCACAAAAAATACTAAAAATTAAAAAAGTAAGGCGATTTTTGCTCAATTTTTGTTTTAGCTCTATCTTAAAAACAGGAACATTTACAAACGTAAAAGTACGTATGGTTATAGTGCATGAGCTATAAAATAACAAAAAATAATAAAAACTGTTCAAGTGCTAGTCAGACTCAAAAAATCTAGCACAGTAAGTTACTATTTACAATATTAATTGTAGGTGAAGTGAAACCACCGAGTCTCGGATACGAACTGACTTTATTTGTCTACCTTCACACAGTGTCACATTTAACATTACAACATCTCCCTTATTAATTTTTGAAAGCTTAAGCAACAATCTCTTTTCACAAGTATTAATGCAACATGAAACACAAAGTACAGACCACCACTCCACACAACAAATTTTTGAACAAATGATAAAATTTAAGTTTTGGAAATCGAAGGTACCTATGTACGGTATAACAATATGAAATGGTTTTTACCAAACTCGATTTCTATTTGCAGTTTTCTTAAAAAAAATATCATTACAAAAAAAGAAACAAGTTAGTTTGAATAAAAAATTGGTAACATAATATAGAGTGTAGTAACCCTAAGTAACAGTACGAGTGAATAAGTACCTATTGTAGGAATATGCAAAACATATATATATTTTGGTTGCAAAACTTTGTATTTGGTTTAAAAACATTATATATGTATGTATAATAGGTATATATTATGTTTCTATAATATTTTCTTCACATATACATACATACACACACATAAAGTGCTTCCCATTTGTAAGTATCATATTATATATATTTTTTATTTGGGTTTCGTAATATTTTTGAATGCTTCGCGAGCTGCTGCCCTCGCCGCCCTCGGGGGTCGAGGCAAAGGGAGAGCCGCGGTTGGCGGGAACAGGGTGGATGACGGGTCTATCCCCGACACAGACATTGATGAGTTACAAAGAGATGCTTCTGATGGAAAATATTCTGTATCAGCAGTGACTTCAGGGTCACCACTGCCAGAGCCATCCTCGTCAGCGTAAAAGTTGTCTTCACCATCAATATACGTCTTCTGAGTAGTAGGTGACGATAGAGGTTGGACAATTTCCGGCTCAATTTTCATCAGATGTCTTCGATTTCGCCTATATGGCTTTCCGCTGTCGTCTGCCACAAAGTACGAGCGTGGTTGTGGTGCTATTCCGACAACACGCATTTCCCTTTTTTGTCCTGTGCTGTTTGCCGCTAGGACCGGATCACCAACCTTCAGCGCGGGTAGGTCGCGCGCTCGTTGATCGTAATGCTGCTTGGTGTATGCCTGTTTTAGCAATATGTTGTGATAATCAGCGCAGTTACCACGCTCTGGTTGCAGCTTGTCACTATGTACCGGTAGACGCGTGTTCAGCCTCCTTCCCATTAAAAGCTGTGCAGGGCTGCTTACACCGTCTTTAGGTGTGCACCGGTAGTTTAAAAGACCAAGGTAGAAATCCTCGTCGCTCATCAGCGACTTTTTTAGTATTGATTTAACAGTCCTGACGGCTCGTTCGCTTCTTCCATTCGACTGTGGGTAATTTGGCGACGAAGTGGTGTGTTTTAGTCCCCATAAGTCTACGAATTCCCTGAATTCCTTGGATGAGAAGGCTGGACCGTTGTCTGTGATGAGCTCCATTGGTATGCCATGACGCGCAAACTGGTCCTTCATTGCCAAAACGACAGACCGCGAGCATATATTTTTTAATGGACATACCTCAATGAAGCTAGAAAAATAATCCACTAAAATTAAAAAATATTTCTTTTGGTATTCAAAAATATCCGAGCCTACTTTAGCCCACGGTATCTCAGGTATGTGATGCGGTATGAGCGTCTCACGCTGCGGCCGTGCTGCCGTGCGCGCGCACGTGCCACATCTGCGCACCATCATCTCGATGTCGCGCGACATCCCCGGCCAGTACATGATGTCCCTCGCGCGCCGCTTGCACCGGTCTACACCTAAATGGCCCTCGTGCACGCGCGCTAACATTTCTCCGCGTAGCCCCTCTGGAATGTAAACTAAGTTGTCTCGAAATAAGACCCCGTTTATGTAGTGCAAACTTTCCTTAAAGTCCCAGTAAAAGCGTACCCGTTCATGTACATCGTATTTATTTGACGGCCAGCCGTGTTGTATGTAATTTACTAATAACTGACATTCTGTGTCAGTGATAGAATGTTTTTTAACAAGGTCTAGTTTACTATCACTAATCCTGACCGTTTCTAATAAAAAACAAGATTGACTTTCTACGTCACAAGATACGTCTTCACTCATTAATTCCGGTAACGGGGCGCGCGATAACGCATCCGCCACGTACATGTATTTACCTGGCTTGTATATCACGGTTATGTCATACGCCTGCACGCGTAACATCATTCGTTGCAGTCTTGCGGGTACCGAATCTAACGGTTTTTTAAATAAGCTCTCTAAGGGCTTATGGTCAGTCTCAACAGTTACGTCTGTTTTCCCATATACGTACTGATGAAAACGCTCTAGAGAAAAAACGATGGCCAACATCTCCTTCTCAATTTGCGCATATCTCTGTTGTGTGCTGGTAAGCGTTGCTGATGCATACTCAACCGGACGCCCGGTTTGCAGTAGTACAGCGCCCAAAGCGTGCGCACTGGCATCTACCGACAATAGCACCGGCTGCTCGGGCGCGTACAGTGCCAGCACAGGCGCTGAACACACCTCCCGCTTCAGCTGTTCGACCACGTTGTCGTGATTCACGTTCCAGACCCACTCAGAGTCTTTTTTAAGAAGTGTGCGTAAAGGTTGTACCTTTTCCGAAAAATGCGGTATGAATTTTGATAGGTAATTTACCATACCTAGAAAACGTTCTAGACTTTGCCTATCAGACGGAGTAGCCATTTCCTGAACCGCTTTTGTTTTCGAAGTGTCAATTTTCATTCCTTCACCACTAAAGGTATGCCCGAGATATGTTACCTCCTGCACACCAAACTGGCACTTGTCACTATTAAATTTTATGCCCACCTCTCTAGCTCTTTGTAATAGGCTCTTTAAGCGACAATCGTGCTCCTCTTTGCTAGAGCCCCACACAATAATGTCATCAATAAACGAGTCCACACCATCCAGGTCTTCTAATAACTGACGTACCCTGGCGTGAAAGACCTCTGACGCCGAGTTAATTCCATACGGCATACGCAGAAATTGGTACCTGCCGAACGGCGTACCGAACGTGCAGAGATCCGCACTAGCGTCATCTAGCGCCACCATCCAGAAACCGGAGCGTGCGTCTAGCTTGCTAAAGTAACGCGCACCGCGCAGCTGAGCGGCTATCTCGGTCACCGTCGGCAAGGGGTAGTGCTGGCGCCGTATGACCTTGTTGAGCGCGCGCGGATCGAGACAGATACGCAGCGAGGTGTTGTCTTTTTTAGGGGCTATGACAATCGCGTTTACCCACTCTGTAGGATGTGTCACTTTGCGAATTACGCCTAAGTTTTCCATACGGTTCAACTCCTGCAATAGTCTATCTTTAATACCCATTGGTATTTTCCGCACTGGGCATATACTAGGAGTGGCATTTTCTGCAATAGGTATCTTGTACTCACCTGGTATTTTTCCCAACCCTTGAAACAAGTCTTTGTAACTATCAATATCAACTGAAAATATTCTTTTTAACATTCCTAACTGTTCACATGCTTCTTTCCCGAGAATGCTTTGACAATCGCTGTTTACAATAATGAATTTTAATTTGTAACATTTGTTTTTATACAACCATGATACTGAACAAGACCCTAATATCGCTATAAAATTACCACAAAAGGATTGAGCCCTTGTTTTATCTGATTCTATGTCTGTTTTCTTAAAACCAAGTTTTAAAAAATCGTTTAAAGATATAACATTCAAATCTGAACCAGTGTCAAGTTTAAAAACATGGGTTATGTCCCTACCAAATAATAACAAAGTCTCATACCATTTGCTGTCCTTACGGTATCCGTGAATGTCCTCTAAAGTGGAAATATAGAACAGGTCATCTTCTTCGTTTTCTTCTTCTTCCAACATATGCACTTTACTAGCTCTATGAACACCGCACATCTTTTTAAAATGCCCTTTATAACCGCACAAAAAACACTTAGCACTCTTGGCCGCGCACTGCTCGCCCGCATCGCAGCCGGCCCCGCCGCAAGCCATACAACAGCGCAGCGCGCCCGCAGCCGGCGCGCCGCCCCGCGCCGCCGCCGCGCTCGCTCCACCAGCCAGCGGTCCGCGCCCGCCGCCGCCGCGCCCCCGACCGGCGCGCCGCGCGCCGCCGCCTCGTCGGTTCCCGCGCGCCCACACGGCGTCCACGCGAGAGGATACCGCCTGCACCTTCACTCCGTCGATCTCACGACTATCCTCGTTAGTTAATTCGCTGGTCTGGCATATTTTTATAGCCTTATCTAGTGTGAGTTCATCCGTTCGCAATAATCTGTCCCGCACTGAACCGTCGTAGACACCGCATACAATCCGGTCTCGAATCAACCCGTCCTCTAAATGTTCAAATTCACAGTGTTGACTCAGCAACTTTAGAGCTGTTACGTAATCGTCGATACTCTCACCGTTTTCCTGGCTTCTCGTGAAGAACTTAAATCTCGTCATAGTTGTATTAGTCTTTGTTGCAAAATGACTATTGAACAACTCAATTAATGAGGTTAGCTTCTCACGATCCTCCTCTTTCTTGAATTTAAAGGTCGAATAAACGTCGTAGCCATCTGGGCCGATGAGATTGACCAGTAAGCTAGCCTGGACACTGGTATCTTCCTTTTCAACACCGGATGCTTTTAAAAACACTTTAAATTGACGCAGCCATTTTCTCCACGCGTCGGCACGATTCGCGGGACCGCCTGATAACACTAATTCAATCGGTGGACGTGCGTGTTCCATATTTATTTAATCACAGTATGATTTTAACAACAACTAATCACTTTTTAACGTTTTAGTGCAATTAAAATAACTATTTTATTTAAATTTCATAGCACCGCTGTCACCATGAAGTGAAACCACCGAGTCTCGGATACGAACTGACTTTATTTGTCTACCTTCACACAGTGTCACATTTAACATTACAACAGTAGGTATTAGTTGAAATTTCAGTAAATTACTGTGCAAGATTTTTTGATTCCGACTCGCACTTGACCAGTTTTTGAATATTTTTGTTATTTTACAACTCATGCACTATAAACATACATATTTTTACGTTTGCAAGTGTTCCCGTTTTTAAAATAGAGCTAAAACAAAAATAGATCAAAAATCGCCAAAAAAGACAGGTTTTTAGTTTGGGAGTCCCCCTTAATTTACTACTTTTTTTAATTTTTTGTTTTTATTGTTATAGCGGCAATAGAAATACATAATCTGTGAATATTTCTACTGTCTACCTATTACTGTTCATAAGATACAGCCCAAACAAAATTTTGTAAAAAAACTGACTGGTGGCATCTAATTCCTTTACTTTTTAATATTTTATAAAACAAAAAATACAGCATTTATCTTCTCAACGAGCTCTAAACAACGATACCCCACTAGATGAGGTAGGTCAAAATTATTATTTAGTTTCCCTCCTTTTATCTAATCTATTTCATATATTCTAGGATGGACTTTATACAAAATCCTCAAGGATGTCAGTGCGACCCCCTGTCTAATCTTGTTCAGTTGTGTTAAAACATCATGAAAATGAATTAAAATATATTGCGGACCCCAAAACACGCTTCCACCTGAATCCTCCAGACCGTTAATTTTTTCAACAACAATATTTCTTTTTTTTTCACATCAGGTTCAAGAGGTTAGTATTTTTATGTAAATTTTACGACTTGTATGGATAGGTAGTCCCAAAGCAGTTTGTTCTATTATAAATGGGTGCGCATCACTTCGTATAAATATTTTTCGTATTTCAACATTTCAATAACATTCAATTGATATAATAAACGTTTCATATAACAACTATTAGCATAATTTTGTTTGACATAACGTACCTTTACTACGAGTATAATGAACGTTTTCTATACTAACATTTGGCATAACTATCATTTCACTTATATATCTTTCATATAAAATTTAATTCATATAAAATTCATTTGATACATTATATTTTTATTAATTTACTTATTATTTATTTGATATAGAATAATAAAACAAAATTATATAATAATCAATTAGTTTATAATAATTTTGTATAGTTATATGCGTATTTAATTAAAATTGTTGTAAAAACGAAACGATAAGGCTCGATTTAATTAATCATAGGCGAGCAAAGCGAGCAAAAGAGTTCGGGGCACCCCGACACAGTTGGTTAGGTTCGAAGGGTATGGCGGAATTGAGCGGAGGCGAGCGGAGCGAGCTTCAGTTTAGGTTGACATGAATGCATGCGTATGCCTGCTTGCCTGCATGCTTGCTTGTTTGCTTGTATGCATGCTTGCTGTATACATGCTTGAATGCTTGCTTCCTTGTCTGTTAATGGCAAGCGCTTAGTAGAATGGATAATAGGCGAGCGAAGCGAGCAAAAGAGTTCGGGGCACCCCGACACAGATGGTTAGGTTCGAGGGGTATGGCGGAATTGAGCGGAGGCGTGCGGAGCGAGCTCCGTTTCATTCCGCCATACCCTTCAGGTTAGTTTGACATGAATGTATGCGCATGACTGCTTGCCTGCATGCATGCATGCTTGCTTGTTTCTTGCTTGCTTGCATGCATGCCTGCTTGCCTTTGCTTGCTTTTTTTGCATAATGCATGCTTGCTTGTTCATTTACTTAATAGTTTATGTGGATATTATAACTAACCAATGAAAATAACGAACTGATATTATACGAAACGGGTATTTTACGAAATGATGATTATATGAAACATTTTTATAGGAAATGTTTATTATACGTTTTGAAATTATATGAAATGAAAATATGTGAAATGTCGATTATACGATATAATTATTATATGAAACAAAATTATATGAAACGTTGTTATATCAATTAAATGTTATATTAAAAGTTGTTATATCATTTATTACACACCCATTATTAATAACATTTCAAATAAAAAACACGAGATCTGAGGCCATGTTTAGTGAAGTTTAGCAATAAACACATAACATAACATTACATAGCATTACTAAAAGAAGAATAGATTTTTGTTTTTATTTTTCACAAATAAGGTATTCAGTTAAAAATATGACAATCCTTGTTTTTTTTTTTACTCTAACAGAGTAAGAGAAGCATGGACATGTAACTTTTAAAAACAAAAATAACTGGATTACAAACCACGATTCATTAAAAATAAAGTGAAATAATAGTTTTTTTCCCTTTAATCTCAAATATTTGTAACCAATTAAAGTTTCAGCGTATTAAAGTTAATTAAAGTTTATCTTCCATTTAAATTATAGTTTTGAGTGGTTCTTGCAATTATTTTTCTACGAATACTATTGATGAGTAAATCCAACTTTTTGCAAAGCATGTAGGTGGCCGTTTTATACTCGTATGTTTACTGCTTTAGTAATTGTTTGGGTTAACTACCCACAAGCTTCAAACAGAATTCGATTTCAAAGCCTAAGCCAATCGTGTATTAGCGAGTCCAACATTTGAGGGATTGGCTTTTTTTACGAACAGAATTAATCATTTGATCCTATTAAGGTAACCATTTAAAAATATGATAACTTACATGTTCTTGCTTTTTCAACTCTAATACTTGATTTAATTCTTTTTTCACAGCAACTACTAAAAGTAAGTATTATTTCATATGGATTTTAAGACTTGTATGTATAGGTTGTCCCAAAGCAGTCTGTTCTATTTTTATATTTTTTCTATTTTTTCTAAAAACCGGCCAAGTGCGAGTCGGACTCGCGCACCGAGGGTTCCGTACCACCACATGATCATAATCGTATTAGTTAAAATTTCAGTAAGTTAATGTGCTAAATTTTTTGAGTCCGACACGCGCTTGACCGAATTTTATTATTTGTTGTTATTTTATAGCTTATGCACTATATACATACCAATTTTCAAGTTTGTAAGTGTTCCCGTTTTTAAAAAGAACTAAAACAAAAATCGCCTCAACGACCATCCAACTTGACCCCTCTCTTATATGAATGTTCTTGAAACGGGAGCTCACCACAATTGGTTACCATTAGTTGTGAGAAAAGTTGTAATATTTAATGATTTCAGACTTCTCCCTTTATTTGTACTGTGAGACCTAGCTTCTTGCCAAATAACCTAACCTAACATATGGTATTAATTTCAACTTGATACCTTTACCCGTTCGTGAGATAAAGGGTCTTGACAGACAGACAGACAGACAGACAGACAGACAGACAGACAGATGGACAGACGGACGGACAGACAGACAGACAGACGGACAACAAAGTGATCCTATAAGGGTTCTGTTTTTTTTTTGACGTACGGAACCCTAAAAGGTACGTTTTTGTCAAACAAATATATTTATTATTGATTCCTGTACCTAGTAGGGTATTAATAGTTGTAAAGTTATGCACAGCAGTTTCCAGCTGTGGCGGTTACCATTTAAATGAGTACCCATCAGGCAGGCGAGCGAGTCAAATGTATGGAGATGAGGACATAAAATGCAATATCTATTGATTGCGTCGTTGTAAAAAATTGAAATTTACAGATCTTGTGTGGTTCATGGATTTTATTATATGGTATTAATTTCAACTTGACACCTTTACCCGTTCGTGAGATAAAGGGTCTTGACAGACAGACAGACAGACGGACGGACGGACGGACGGACGGGCGGACGGGCGGACGGGCGGACGGGCGGACGGGCGGACGGGCGGACGGACGGACGGACGGACGGACGGACGGACGGACAGACGGACAGACGGACAGACAGACAGACAGACAGACAGACAGGACCTAATTTCCTGGGCTAATTACTGTAAAACCTGCAATCAAATGCCTAATCATTTTAATAAGTCCTTACAGCAGGCTTTACGTCAATCCATAAAGCATTGTGACACAATAAGTTTTATACCAATTTCTGAGCAATACTAAGTTCCATAGTCACTTGGGCATTTTCCTTTTATTATTTGTTGTTATTTTATAGCTTATACACTATAAACGTACCAATTTTCAAGTTTTTCAGTGTTCCCGTTTTTAAAATAGAACTAAAACAAAAATCGCCTCCGCATCCATCCAACTTGACCCCTCTCTTATATAAATGTTCTTGAAACGGGAGCTCACCACAATTGGTTGCCATTAGTTGGGAGAAAAGTCGAAATATTTAATGATTTCAGACTTTTCCCGTTATTTGTACTGTGAGTCCTAGCTTCTTGCCAATTATGCATAATTTTAGGTCAACGGGAAGTACCCTGTTAGTGATATCAACAAAGAAGAACCTCAGAGAAGTTAACTGTGCTATAAATTATCACGGAAAACCTGGAAAACAGCACTTTCACTGCAAGGTATGACAAATATCTACAGTTATTTCTCCAATATTTAAATTAACAAAAGAAGATTCTCAACAAATCATAACACAAGAATTAACAACCATCAGCTGATTGGATCTTTGGTTAGCTGTCAAGCGGCCGTCAATATCAGATCGTGCGTTACGGATGCGTTCAAATACAAGTAACGAGTTTAAATAACGTTATCTACTGAAGCGTTTCGTTTCACGTATATTTTTCTGCAAATAATTTTGGAAGTAATAAAAAACCTATGCCGAAGATGAACTGCCAAGCGTGTGCTAAGCATGTTGCCATAGTTGAAAGAATGCAGTGTCTTAACTGTAGGAAATATTATCACTTTGGATGTTTAGGTATTATCAAAGAATACTTTGTCGCAGAAAGGCACAATTTAGATCGTGGCTGGAAATGTCCCGAGTGTGCCATAAAGGTGCGTCAAGCACGAAATGATGATACGCCCGCACGAACTGTTGGCTCACAACTCTTAAATGAGTTGAGACGGTCAGAAACCTTAGATACAGCCAATAAATGTGACTCGGACATCAGAAACACAACAGTTACAATTACAACGCCAAAAAATGATTTGTCTTTAGCAAATCAACCTACTAAAAATCATGATTTGTTAACTTTGCCGACAGAAAACTGAACAAGCGAAAGTATCTTAATTTAGATTTAGATTTAAACTGCTCAACCGCCGCCGACTCCAATGATATCGAGGAGAAATTGCCGCAGAATTTGGGCGTTGTCGACAAATCGCCCCTACGACCACCACAGGAGGACGCAGTTAAGAATGAAATAAATGAAAGAATTCTGTATGAACTTTTATCATTTCGACAAGAAGTGTTAACTCTACTGGCACAGAAAGACGATCAAATTCAAAACCTGGAGTTACAAGTCACTTCCTTGAAAGAATTAATCTTGGCAAAGTCACTACAACGACGGACAGATGACACTGCTAACGATGAGGGTACCTCTGCCCTGCCTGAAAAGGATACAGTACCAGTTAAGACTTTCGCAAGAGCTGTAGTAGGGAAACAGGAAAAAACTTCAGCTGCTTCTATCGCTTCAGCACCTTCAGCTGCAGATCCGGCTTCTTCTGCTTCTTCAGCTTTAGCTGCTGCTTCCGAAACTATGGTGTCAATTACACCAACTGCTGCACTCAGCGCTCAGTCCTCATTGACACCCCCTGCTGTCGCGTTGTCCAACCACCAACCAACTCCTGCTTTTAAGCCTGTTCGTGATGATACCTATAAAGAATTAAAGTCGAATCGCAGCCATAAATCTCTTCCACTCGTGCCGCGAGGAACAGCTGCGGCACCAGTGCAAAGTACACTTCGCGCTGCTGAAAGATTAAACTTCCTGCACCTGTGCTATGTGCAAACGGGTACCACTGCAGGTCAGGTGCGAGAACATCTAAAGAAAGTTTGCATGAATGAATCAAGTACTGTAGACGTGCTGAAATCTCGTGGAAATTATGCATCGTTCAAGCTTGGGGTACCATCTAATCTGGTTGAGTGTGTTTTGATGCCATGCAATTGGCCTGAAGGAATTTACGTAAAGCCTTGGCGTCATAATTTTCGTGGCAAACAAGAGAAGAAGTAAAGGACTATCTCAGAACATTCATTTTTTTTTTGCGGGCAGACGTCGCCAACGCAATATCTTTTTGTATATGTGCACTAGTTTAAATTCGTCACCGCATCTACACTTGCAACATTCATAAATTTTCACTTGTGCACTTCAGGAGTCCTTTATCACCACTTGACACAATATGGACTTGTCATCACTTTTGGCCACCCACAAAAATGACATCGCAGGACTGTTCCAGCGGATGGGTACCTTTGAGGAGCGGCTCAAGAAAGCAACAGCAACATCTACACCAGCACCAGTGCAGACGGACCTGCCAGCTCTAGCTCAAGAGTTTGCCTCTTTCAAGACGGCGGTGTGGCAGGTGCTAAATAAACTAGCTGCTCAGACTCAGCTCCTGACCTTGGGACATGACCGCCATGAAACATTCTTGCGCAGAAAAGTCCTCCTATTCCATGGAATTGCTGAAACTAAGGACGAAAAGGTCAGTGAAGTGATTAAAATTACCCGACGAAATGAATTTACCGGACATTACCTTGGGGGATTTGCATTCTTGTCATCGTCTGGGGACCTCAACAAAGAAGTCACGTCCTGTTCTGGTTCGATTCCGCGACTATGAAATTAGACGTCTAACTTGGGACTCAAAAACAACACTCAAGGACACCGGGATTGTAATTTCCGAGTTCCTCACCAAAGCCCGCCACGACATCTTTATGGCAGCTAGAAAATATTTTGGCGTAAGGAACTGCTGGTCTTCAGAGGGCAAAGTGGTCATCATCTTGCCAGACAAGTCCCGCAAGAAGATTGAAACAGCTTCCGAACTGGAGTCTCTTACTTTGCTGTTTCCAGCCTCACAAGAGCGAGAGCCCCCCAGCCCACAGCCAGCATCGGCAGTCACTGTGGTAGCGCCGAGCAAGGCAAGAAAGAGGGCTGGTGCTAAGAAATAGCATCCTTCACGGGCATCCATCATACTCGTAACGCTCTACTCCAAGGAACATAATTTAGATCCGACTACCTCTCTCTTTTAGCCGTATTATAGGTATTAATGAAATCATATTTTTTCCTTTGTCAGGTAGTTTCTATCCAAACTCTTTACGATTTTATCACTTTATTTCATGTAGGTGAGAAAAAATATACTTGTTTGTTTTGTTGTGTTGTGAGTGATGTCTTATCGAGTGACATTTTACTTTTTAAACGATTCTTATCGCTCACGCGCAGTGGTACCATGTGAAATCGAATCTCATTTGGATCTCACTTGTTGTTCGTCTTTTCTTTTTGTAAATGTTTTTTCTTTTCTCATCTTTATTGTTTTGTAACTAGGTTAACAATAGTGAGTGCTCAAAAATGTTGTGTTTAAAATATTGTAGCAAGTGTGGATTTGGCTGGCGTTAATTAATTAGGGTCTATAAATTGTATATAAGTAATTTGAAGTATCTTTAATTAGTACGTTTATATTTTTTATAATTTTTTATATATATTTATATTTTGTAGGTATAATAATTATTAATATTTATGGATGACTTAGCCGACATCAACAACAGCTTTTTCTCCTGCTCTTCCTCGTCTGATCTTTTTCTTAGTGCTGAAAGTGATGGTGATAGTTCTACAGACTTGTCTGTTCATGATCAGTTAAAAGTTTCCTTCTCTAAATTCCCAAATAATTTCAACGTCGTTCATATCAATGCTCAGAGTATTCCTTGCCACTACTCCGATCTTCTGGCGTCCTTTAGCAATTCCCCTGTTGATGCAATCCTCATTTCTGAATCCTTTCTAAAACCATCCCTTCCTTCTACCCAGTTTCCTCTTCCTGGTTACAAGCTCATACGCAATGATCGTACGGGTAAAGGAGGCGGTGGTGTCGCGATTTACCTGCAAGCTGATATAGTACACACGGTACTAAGTGTGTCTCATAGCGTGTACTCACGATCCGCTGAACACCTCTTCATTGAGATTATGCTTAGCCATAAGAAGTTGTTGCTGGCAGTGTATTATAGCCCCTCACTACAAATCGACTATTTTAATTCATTAGAGACCCTCTTTACCAATTTCTGCCCCAGCTATGACCACATTCTTTTACTCGGGGACTTTAACACCTGCCTCATTAAGGATGACACCCGCTCTCGTAAACTTAAGTTACTCGTTTCCTCACTCAATCTGCACATCCTTCCCCTTTCCCCAACGCACCACTCCCCTAACTGCACTCCTTCCCTCCTTGATCTAATGATCACTTCCTGTCCTGACAACATCGCCGTTCATGGTCAATTTCCAGCAAATTTTTCCTATCATGACCTTATTTATTTATCGTATAAAATCGAACCTCCTCGGCGTAGACCTAAATTCCGTTTATTGCGCAGTTTCAGGGGTATAGACTTGGAGGCTTTAAGACGTGACGCGTCCAACATTGACTGGACTCTTGTCCTCGCAGCTGACCACATTGACGTGAAAGTGCAAGAATTACTATAAATTATTCCAAAATTGTACGACATTCATGCTCCTATAAAACGCGTGAAAATCAAACACACACCTGCTCCTTGGTTCACGCAGGACATTAAAAATTGGATGGCTCGGCGTGATAAGGCTAAAAAACGGTTTCAGAGATTCCCCTCTGAGTCAAATTTAGCTAGATATAAGTACCTGCGAAGCTTTTGTAGTCGTCTGTGTAGAGATGCTAAGAGACGCCACATTCACAACTCTATCGAAAACTGCGATCCCGGGCAAGTGTGGACATTCCTCAGGACCCTGGGTATCGGCAAATCTTCAGTTCCTTCAGACTCTCCTATTGATCTCAATTTACTTACTCGTAATGCTCACTTCTCTTCTCCACCTGTAAGTTTAGGCTATCGTGTTAAAGCTAACACGATTTCTCAAATTAGTAATCAACAATTACCTTTTTGTTCTTCCCTTCACTTTAACACTGTAGCTGAAGAGGAGGTTAGAAAGCATATTCTATCAATCACCTCTACTGCTGTGGGCAATGATAACCTTTGTTGTCGCATGATTTCCCTTATCCTTTATGAGCTTTTACCAATTCTCACTCATGTCTTTAACCATTCCCTGGTAACAAGTTCTTTCCCTTCAGCGTGGAAACGAGCTAACATTATTCCGCTTCCTAAAACCGCCAATCCCACTTCCTTTACTGAGTTTCGCCCGATTTCCATCTTACCTTTTCTTTCTAAAGTCCTCGAACACATTGTCCACAAGCAGCTTGCTGGTCACATCGTATCTAATAGCCTTCTCTCTCAATTTCAGTCCGGATTTAGGCCAGGTCACAGCATAGTTACTGCACTACTAAAAGTTACTGACGACATCCGCCTTGCCATGGAGAATAAATCCGTCACCATTATTGCGTTACTTGATTTTAGTAGTGCATTTAACTCTGTGGACTTTGATGTGCTTCTTGCTATCCTTCGCTCCCTCAACATCTCCGCTTCAGCTATAGCATGGTTTGATTCTTACCTTCGCGGTCGCTCGCAGAGGGTCCGCTCGAATGAGGCTTCCTCTGACTTGTGTGATCTGGCTGCGGGTGTACCGCAGGGTGGCGTTCTCTCTCCTCTTCTCTTCTCTATCTTTATTAATACTGTTACACCAGTCATTACTTCTAACTTCCATCTCTACGCAGATGATTTGCAGATATATCGCAGTTGTCACGTCTCTGATGTCAATAGTGCCATAAACAGCCTTGATGCAGATCTGGAACGTATCTCCACTTGGGCTAATTCATTTGGTCTGCTTGTTAACCCCAATAAGTCTAAGGCTATGATCATCGGTAGTCCATACATGTGCAGACAACTGGATTCTTACGTTCCTGCACCAGTTCTTTTCAATGGTACTCCTATTGCTTTCGCTAAAACTGTCAAGAATCTTGGTGTGGTAATGGATCCAAATTTCTCCTGGGTTTCGCACGTAAATGAGGTCAGCCGGAAGATGCACTTTTCTTTACATTCACTTAAACGCCTCCAAAGTTTTCTACCCCTGAAAACTAAGATTTCCCTTGCCCAAAGTCTCCTTTTTCCTATCCTTGACTACGCCGACTCTTGCTATTTGGACGTCACTGAGGAGCTTTTAAACAAGCTTGAGCGTCTCCAAAACTTGTGCATTCGATTCGTTTTCGGATTGCGCAAGTATGACCACGTGTCCTATTTCCGTTCGCAGCTCAAGTGGCTCCCGATCCGTTTTCGCAGGAATACTCATATCCTTTCACTCCTGTATAACATCCTGAACAACCCCGACTCCCCTCCATATCTCCGCGAGCGCTTTTGTTACTCGCGTGATCAACACGAGCCCTGTCGCCCTAGCGTCAGGACAAATCTTTCCATCCCCTCCCACTGCTCCGATTTCTACTCCTATTCTTTCTCTGTTCATGCGGCCAGGCTGTGGAACTCCCTCCCTCACACAATACGTGATAGTCCATCTATCGCTGTTTTTAAGAAGAGAGTTAAGGAGCACTATCTCTCTTTGTCTAAGTGATCCATACAGTTTATTTATATATGTATTCATGTATTTATTTAAAGTATATATTTATATATATGTGTGTATATATGTATAGTTTATGTATGTATTTGTATAGTATAAGTGTTATATTTAGGTTTATATTTTGTAGTTTATGTGTGCACGTTCTATCTGCCTCTTCCAGTCCAATCACGCTTCCGTAGGTCTGCTGGAAGAAATTTCCGTGTAGAAATAAGCAGCACCTGTTGTGTCTTTTTTCTTAATTTTAGTTTTATGTTTGTATTATCTTGTGTACAATAAACTGTAAATAAATAAATAAAATTCATTTTATTTATCAGAATGTGCGTGGACTTAGGTCTAAAACGTCTTTGTTTTGTAATAATGTTAATATGTGTAATTTCGACGTAATAGCTTTGACTGAAACTTTTCTGACAAGCTCAGTGTGCGACGGTGAGCTGTTCCCCCCCGGGTACACTGTCTTGCGTCGTGATTACCATGGGGACGCTGGGTGGGGTGGGAAGCTGCTTGCCGTTCAAAATAAATTCACTGTGCGCTCTATCACAGACATCGATGGTGTTACATCTGACATGGAATTGTTATTTGGTCTGATAAGTTGGAAAAATGTTAAAATTATGTGTTGTGTTGTCTATTTACCACCAAATTATAATAATGATCAATATTTAAATGTCTTGACATGCATAGAAAATGCTATTTGTAAATATTCAAATTTAGATTTTCTAATTTTGGGTGACTTTAATCCAAACTCATGGTCAGTTCTAGTAAAGACACATTTTGACCATTTCTGTGACTTTTGCAATCTGCATCAGCACAGTAAAATTTTGAATTACCATGGTGGCATGCTTGATCTTTTGCTTAGTGGATTGGAGAGTGACCGTGTAGTGGTGACGGAGGGAGAGGAACCTCTTGTACCTATAGACGCGTACCACCCGCCGCTAGTCATTTGTTTGTCCGTTCCGCGAAGCGTTCACCAGCAACCATCACCACCCCCGCCCCAGCCACGGGCTGGTGCGTGCCCCAATTGGAATTTTCGCAAAGCTGATTTCAATGGTCTTTATGGGGCATTGGCTGTTTTGGACTGGAGGAATATACTTTCGGCGACTGATGTTGATATTGCTGTTGACTTATTTTATACGGAACTGTAAAAATGTTTTAATGTTTATGTACCTCAGAAAAAAAATGCTCAATACTCGAACCGCTACATTTATCCATCGTGGTACACCTCAGAAATCATTCGGAACTTAAGGCATAAATACTTTCATCTTTTTATGTTCAAGTCAAACGGAAGTGAATTTAATAAGGAGCTGTTCAAATATTACAGTTGGCATGTAAAAATATTAATTGATGCAGCCTACAATCAACACATGGGGATAATTCAGGAATGTATAATTGGAGATCCCACAAAGTTCTGGCAATACGTAAAAGACAAGCGAAAGGACAGGCGGCGCTGCGAAAATTTTATGTGCGATGGGACTGAGGTGTCGGGACAAAAGGCTGCAGATACTTTTGCACATTACTTTAGCTCTGTATTTCGGACCGAGGAGCCAAGATTAAATGCACAAGAGGCGATGGAAGGTGCAAGTGGATTGACCGATGCAGCAAGAGTAGCTATTGACGTGGTAGATGAAGCTGATCTCATGGCTGCCGTAAAGAAACTTAAGCCACGTTCCTCTTCTGGACCAGATTGTGTTCCTTGCTTTGTTCTTAAAGACTGCGTGTCTGTTATGAAGGTGCCACTTTTACATATATTTAACTTGTCACTCAAACATTCAACGTACCCCAAATCTTGGAAGACGTCCCGAGTAATTCCGGTGCCGAAGGGTGGCTCTGATTCTGACGTTACCAATTTCCGACCAAAAGCGGTACTATCAGTGTTCGGTAAGGTGTTCGAATCAATATTGGATCATAATAAAGGATCATAATAAAGAATTTAGATGAATTAAGTAATGAACAGTGTCATTCCATAGCCAGAGCTGAGGATTGCAACACAATCGTCGATCGTTACAATATCAAAATATTTACTTTAAATATTCGGAGCGTTTTTCGTAATTTTAATGATTTTCTCGTTCTTTTGGCCAGATTTAACCTGAATTTGGACATTATAGTACTTACAGAATGCTGGATACATAAAGCATCATCCATAAATCAATTACATGGTTACTTTCAGTTTAATACCACAAAATTTATAAATAAAGCAGGTGGGGTTGTAGTTTACGTGAAGGACACTTTGGCACCCCTATACAGTGAACCAAATTTGAGTGAGTCTAACTCTTTAGCTATTGAAATCAAAGGATGCATCACTGTGCTAGCGGTATATAGATCTCCATCGTTAAGGAAACCTGAAACCTTTATAAACTCACTCCATGATGTAGTTATAGATCTTGATAAACAATCTTGTTTGTGCTGACGGGTGACATTAATATAGATATTGCGGACACAGTAGTTCACTGTACAGACACCGCGGAGTATCTGTGTTTGATGGCTGAAATGGGTCTACTATCAGCTGTTAACAAACCTACACGTAAAAACAGTCTCCTTGATCATGTATTTTTAAAAGGGAAAGTCAGTGCAGAAACTGTAATTATTTCCAAACTAACCAAATCAAAAATATACCGAATTAAATACAACCACCAAAATATCACAACGGAACTGAATAATGTAAATTGGAAACGATTTCAAAACATAAGTAATATTGAAGAACAAACAAATACTTTCCGTAAAATCATTCTCGATATCATGGTCATGGCACTCTAAAATAAATAAAAAAACCGGCCAGGTGGATCGGACTCGCGCACCGACGGTTCCGTACCACCACATAATCATAATTGTATTAGTTGAAATTTCAGTAAGTTAATGTGCTAGATTTTTTGAGTCCGACACGCGCTTGACCAAATTTTATTATTTGTTGTTATTTTATAGCTTATGCACTATAAACATACCAATTTTCAAGTTTGTAAGTGTTCCTGTTTTTAAAATAGAACTAAAACAAAAATCGCCTCCGCGACCATCCAACTTGACCCCTCTCTTATATTAATGTTCTTGAAACGAGAGCTCACCACAATTGGTTAACTTTAGTTGTAAGAAAAGTTGTAATATTTAATGATTTCAGACTTCTCCCTTTATTTGTACTGTAAGACCTAGCTTCTTGCCAAATTTCATAATTTTAGGTCAACGGGAAGTACCCTGTAGGTTTTGCTTTTTTTGCATAAATGTATGGAGATGAGGACATAAAATGCCATATCTTTTGATTGCGTCGTTGTGAACAATTGAAATTTTCAGATCTTGTGTGGTTCATAGATCCTAATATATAGTATATAGATCCTAGTTCGTGACATAAAGGGTCTTGACAGACAGACAGACAGACGGACAACAAAGTGATCCTATAAGAGTTTTGTTTTTTTCTTTTGAGGTACGGAACAAACAAAAGGTAATGTAATGGACTATCTAGAGAGTAAACGTTTGCTTTCAGACTCTCAGTTTGGGTTCAGGAGAGGTAAGTCAACGGAGGATGCAGTTAGGTCCCTAATCGAAAAAAAATTGCCATATATCGGAGTGTTCCTTGATCTTTCAAAGGCCTTCGATACAGTGGCAATGCCGATATATCACAAGAAACTTGAAAGAATTGGTGTCCGTGGCATTGCTCTCAACCGGTTCGAGAATTATCTAACAGGCAGATCCCAACAAGTTAAAGTCAGTAACTGTACAAGTAGTGCGAAGAAAATTTGTTTTGGGACACCTCAGGGAAGCGTACTTGGCCCGACTTTATTCCTTGTGTACCTAAACGATCTCCTACTCCTTGAACTGGAAAACGCAGATATTGTCTGCTATGCCGACGATACCGCTATTATTTTTCGTGGCAACACGTGGGATGAATGCTTTGCATATGCCGAAAAGGGCATGGCAAAGATAAAAAAATGGCTGGTAGGTAACTTACTAACTCTTAACACCCTGAAGACGAAATATTTGTGCTTCCACAAAACACCAGCGTCTGCTCCTAAGATTCATCAGAAACTGATAATTCATACCTGCAACAATAACCCGCTTAGCTTGCCAAATACCTGCTCCTGTGAAGTTATATCACATTCAAGCGCAATCAAATACCTAGGCGTCTTGCTTGATCAGAGACTGACTTTCCAAAATCATATACAGACTACGGCAGCAAGGGTTAGAAAATTTATATACATTTTCAAACAACTTAGACATGTAGCGAGCCCGGAACTCTTAAAATTAATTAACACGTCCCTTTGTGAGCCAATTATTACATACTAGCTGTTGCCCGCGGCTTCGCTCGCGTGGATTTCGTATTTAAGTTGTTACCGGTTTTCCGAAGCAAAGAGATATTTTCCCGTCATTTCGGGGTAATTTTAAACTAAGGAAAAACAGGATTAACGTTGCGCAAATCAATGAGTATAATTTTATATAATATACAGACGTTACTCATAAATTACTCAGAACAGAGGAACTTAGCAGCAGTATCCTAACAAATGTAAAGAGAGAGATGAGAGACACCTTTATGTAATATTTCAAAACAGAGCCAATTCGCAGAAGTAATTGAAAAAAACTAAAACCCTCTCCCTCTCTCTACCTCTCCCCCCTTCCTATCCCCCTCTCTCTTTCTCTCCCACCCCCTGCCCCTGTCTCTCCCCTCCCCCTCCTCCCTCTCCCCCTCCTCCCTCTCCCCCTGCCCCTCCCTCTCCCCCTCCCTCTCCCTTTTCATCACCCCCTCCCCCTCCCTCACTCCCTCCCTCTCCCCCTTCCCCTCCTTCTCCCTCTCCCTCTACCTGTACCTGTACCCCTCTACCTCTCTACCTCTCTACCTCTCTACCTCTCTTCCTCTCGACCTCTCTACGTCTCTACGTCTCTACCTCTCTACATCTCTACCTCTCTACCTCTCTACCTCTCTACCTCTCTACCTCTCTACCTCTCTACCTCTCTACCTCTCTACCTCTCTACCTCTCTACATCTCTACCTCTCTACCTCTCTACCTCTCTACCTCTCTACCTCTCTACCTCTCTACCTCTCTACCTCTACCTCTCTACCTCTCTACCTCTACCTCTACCTGTCCCTACCCCTTACGCCAATTTAACCGCTATCCCTAACATAGAAATGACACCCATATTTATTTTTAGACATTTCAAACCTATCGCACCCCAACCCCATCCCCAGGGGACGATGGTATTTCACGTCCACCACGTTGGATTTCAAAGTTGTTGTAGCTTTCGTAATCAGCGACCCGATAAACCATACAAACGACACCCATATTGATATTTTTAGACATTTCAAACCTATCGCACCCCAACTCCATCCCCAGGGGGATGATGGTATTTCACGTCCACCACGTTGGATTTCAAAATTGTTGTAGTTTTCGTAATCAGCGACCCGATAAACCATACAAACGACACCCATATTGATTTTTAGACATTTCAAACCTATCGCACCCCAACTCCATCCCCAGGGGGATGATGGTATTTCACGTCCACCACGTTGGATTTCAAAATCGTTGTAGTTTTCGTAATCAGCGACCCGATAAACCATACAAACGACACCCATATTGATTTTTAGACATTTCAAACCTATCGCACCCCAACTCCATCCCCAGGGGGATGATGGTATTTCACCTCCACCACGTTTGATTTCAAAATTGTTGTAGTTTTCGTAATCAGCGACCCGATAAACCATACAAACGATACCCATATTGGTTTTTAGACATTTTCACCCCATTTCCCTTTTTTAGGGGTTGAATTTGGGGTGGAATTTCAATAACAGTGATGAACGTTGCATAGAAGTACATCATTAATGCCTAAATAATAAATTATGTGGATTTTACTTTAAGAATAAAGAATTTTCAACTTCATCCCCCTTTTCACCCTTAAGGGTGTCGAATTTTCAAAAACCCTGAGACACGTAATTTTTAGTTTTAAGCCGTCAGCCTAAATACAAATTTTAAAGATCCTAACTTCAAAACTGACGGACTTTCATACAAACTTTCATCCCCTATTTTACCCCCTTAGGGGTGGAATTTTGTAAAACCCTTTCTTAATGCACCCCTAGGCTTCATAAGGAACCTACATGCCAAATTTGGAATCTCTAGACTCAGTGGTTTGGGCTGTGCGTTGATATGTCAGTCAGTCAGTCAGTCAGTCAGTCACCTTCTTCTTTTATATATATAGATTGTCTGGAAATATGGGGTGCAGCAGCAAAAACTCACTAAATAAGCTTAGAGCGAGCTCGGAGAGCGCTTCTGAAAGTGATGCTAAATAAACCGTACAGGTATGATATCCCACTACCAATACTACCATACTCTATAGTGAAGCGAAAGTCTTAAGTGTAAGACGCCTTTACATACTCAAGGCAGTTTTGTCTACACATAAGGAAATATTAAATTCGGACGATAGTAATACATTAATCAGCAAGAGAGATTTTAAGGTACGTCTAAAGAGTGCAAAAACCAACTTTGCAACTCGATTTCCGCCATTTATGTTTCCCTTCATTTACAATAAAATGTTAAAAGTTCTCGACATGAGGCATATGTCAGTAACTGAAGTAAAAATTAAACTCAAACAACAAGTATTAAGTATGTCCTATCAACTGACGGAAAATATGCTGATTCCCTTAAAATAATGACGCTTGCATACAAACACACACATATACACACACAAACATATACACAAACATCACACACACACACACTGTTTTCGTTTTTATATTTTCTTTTTATTTTATGATTGTTTTTCCATTACTTTGTAACTTACATTAATAAATTAATTGTTTCTTTTCAAGATGTGTCCAAATGTAAAATGCTTTTGTTATGATAACCGCAAAACAGGCTTTGCCTAGTGTGGGTATCATACTGTTAACATTTTTTTGTAATTTTGGACTGTTAAATAAATAATTTTGTATTTTTTTTTTTGTATGGGCTTTTTATATTTTTTAATTATTTTATAATATTATATACAATATTGATTTATTTATTTGTCTGTAACATACTTAATTGAGGTCATTGAGGAAGAGTCTAGTATTTAGGACACAGGGTCGGCCTAGTTTAAATGCTAGAGAACAAAAAAATTGTATCTTGTATGTTTTCATAAATAAATGAAAATGAAATGAAAGAATGGTACAAACTCAATATGTTAAGTGCTCTTGACATTACGTACGTACTTACGTACTTTCTTAGCTCATTTATTTGTTCATCTGTATTGTGATGTCTTTGTTACATATTCTGAATATTTTGTTCTGTTCATTTGTTTAAATAATACGCCTAAACTAAGATTTTGATAAAACCTTAATGCTTTTAAAACTTATTTTTTGTCTTGACCACTTTAATTCAACCCTTATTTATCGATACAACATTGTCAAGTAATATCTGCCAAATTTTTTTCGTTTAAAACGTTACTTTACAAATTATGCATATAACTTTGAGATGATTTGTTTGTCAAGTTTATAAAAATACAGGCTGTTAGGGTAACCACTGTGTTCTTTGAACCTGTGCATTTAGACCATAAAACTGAACGCCTTTCTCTAAGGGACATAGGACCACGGTAGGCTAGTCGGTAAAGCGTCTCCGGTACTGACGGAGAAGACGGTGGTTCGAATCCTGCCTGTGGTTATGAAATTTAGCGATTTTCTACTATGTAGATTTATCCGAACACAGGAAGTATTAAAATAAAATCATTTATACTTCACCTTCTCGGAAAGTACCTCACTCCTGTTTTATAAACTAAGGAGAAGATACGTCATTTCTATGTTATAAATATGCGGGGGGAAAAGTTATATGGAAATCCATTGTTAACGTGTTTTAGCGGGATGGAATTTTGTATGAAAATCCATTGTTAACGTGTTTTTTTTTTCTTAAATTTAGATCAAAATCTGTCGATAACCTATTTTAATATCATAATGCCAAAAAAAGAAAAAGTTTTTATCTCTAAGTCCACGAAATGATGCTGGCCACCTGCACTTTTTTGAAAAAGCCATTATTTTGATAAAAGAACGAAACCAAAATGTGGAACGAAAGCGCGCGCGCGAATTAGGTACCTATTCTTGAAAATCACCGTGTGATATAATCTTACTCAATATAATCAAAATTTCTGTTTTTTTCTTATCAACAGGGAAAAATTATAATTCATAAATATAAATTAGTGTTTAATTGTAAAAATTTATAAAATATTACTAACGTTTTAACACTATCAGGGTAAAATTAAAAAGTCTAAACCTCCAAGCGATATTTTATCACCCAGTGATTTTCAAAAATTAGACCCCTGTTTTGTGTGAAGTATAAAGCACTATGTATCACTCGAAAGAAAGTGCGATTCCCAACTCGGGTGTATTGAGCCCTTCGCCTTCGCCTCAGGGCTCAAACGACACCCTTGTTGGGAATCGGTCACTTTCTCCTCTCGATGAACAATGTACTATTTCAACATAGGTTAAATAACGATAAACAAAACTTCCCATATAAACTGAACCAGCAGCTTTCAAATTTTGTATGGTAAATGGAAATATTTTTCCATTTTATATCGTATTTCTACATATTATGTTCCTTTTAGCGGGATTCAGTTTGAAAGTCTGCACAGTTTCAAGGAACACAGTGGTTATCCTAACACCCAGTATGAAGCATGATGTAAAATTACACGTGTATCGATTAAATGCGTAGTTTTGTCGAATAACTTGAATGTAATGTTTTTTTTGTTATTGTCTGTTTTATAATAATGAGGAGACTGTTTCACCAAGGCCAAGTAAATAAGGCGTAAATACAATATTTAACTTAATTGTTAAGAATATTTTGACAATCACACAACTAGCTGTTGCCCGCGGCTTCGCTCGCGTGGTTTTCGTATTTATGTTGTTACCGGTTTTCCGAAGCAATGAGATATTTTCCCGTCATTTCGGGGTAATTTTAAACTAAGGAAAACGGGACTAACCCTGCGCAAATCAATGAGTACAATTCAAGATCCAGCTGAAGTTACTCATGAATTACTCAGAACAGATGAACTTAGCAGCAGTATTATGCCTTAACGTTAGGTTAAGTGACAACTGTCACTCAATGTAGAAAGAGAGATGAGAGACACCTTTATGTAATCTTTCAAAACAGAGCCAATTCGCAGAAGTAATTAAGAAAAACTAAAACCCTCTCCCTCTCTCCCCCCTTCCTCTCCCCCTCCTCCCCCCTGCCCCTCCCTCTCCCTCTCCCTCTCCCTCTCCCTCTCCCTCTCCCTCTCCCTCTCCCTCTCCCTCTCCCTCTCCCTCTCCCTCTCCCTCTCCCTCTCCCTCTCCCTCTCCCTCTCCCTCTCCCTCTCCCTCTCCCTCTCCCTCTCCCTCTCCCTCTCCCTCTCCCTCTCCCTCTCCCTCTCCCTCTCCCTCTCCCTCTCCCTCTCCCTCTCCCTCTCCCTCTCCCTCTCCCTCTCCCTCTCCCTCTCCCTCTCCCTCTCCCTCTCCCTCTCCCTCTCCCTCTCCCTCTCCCTCTCCCTCTCCCTCTCCCTCTCCCTCTCCCTCTCCCTCTCCCTCTCCCTCTCCCTCTCCCTCTCCCTCTCCCTCTCCCTCTCCCTCTCCCTCTCCCTCTCCCTCTCCCTCTCCCTCTCCCTCTCCCTCTCCCTCTCCCTCTCCCTCTCCCTCTCCCTCTCCCTCTCCCTCTCCCACTCCCTCTCCCTCTCCCTCTCCCTCTCCCTCTCCCTCTCCCTCTCCCTCTCCCTCTCCCTCTCCCTCTCCCTCTCCCTCTCCCTCTCCCTCTCCCTCTCCCTCTCCCTCTCCCTCTCCCTCTCCCTCTCCCTCCCCTCTCTACCTCTCTACCTCTCTACCTCTACCTCTACTCTATCCCTGCTCCTATCCCTACTCCTAACGCCAATTTAACCGCTATCATTAACATAGAAATGACACCCATATTTATTTTTAGACATTTCAAACCTATCGCACCCCAACCCCAACTCTAGGGGATGATGGTATTTCACGTCCATCACGTTGGATTTCAAAATTGATGTAGTTTTCGTAATCAGCGACCCGATAAACCATAAAAACGACACCCATATTGATTTTTAGACTTCGCACCTCAACCCCATCCCTAGGGGATGATGGTTTCAAAATTTCAACCCCTTTTTCACCGCCTTAGGGGTTGAATTTTCAAAACCCTAGGACACGTAATTGTTTATTTCTAATCGTTAACCTAAAAACAAAGTTTCAAGCTTCTAGCTCTCAACATGATGGACTTCCATACAAACTTTTAACCCCTTTTTCACCCCTTTAGGGGGCTAATTTTCAAAAATCCTTTCTTAGCGTCACTAAAACTATCTGTTTGCCAAATTTCAGCGAAATCCGTTCAGTAGTTTCGGCTGTGCGTTTATAGATCAGTCAGTCAGGTTTGCCTTATATATATTTAATAATAATAATAAAAATTAATAAATAAATATATTATATAATATATAAGATGTGTCGATAGACTTCTTTTTACCGACTTCAAAAAAAGAGGTTATCAATTCGACCCGTTACGTATGTCCTCTCCCACTACCGACCTATCCATATCCTTCTCGTCCTCTTCAAGGTTCTGGAAAGCATAGTCTATAAAAAAAACTCTATTCCTCTTTACTTTCAAATAATCTTAATTGCCCTTTTCAATTCGGATTCTGTCTTTCCCACAGTACAGTTAGTGCGTTGCTGAATGTCACAGAAGACATTCATTACGCAATGGACAATACCAAGCTTACTCGTACCATTATAAAGCTTGATTTCAGCAACGTGGCCGCCAGCAGTGTGTTAGGACCAATGACCCTTCGTCGGAATGGTTTCTATTACATGCTGGGGTACGAAAAGGTGGTGTTCTTTCACCGCTACTGTTTTCTGTCTTTATTAATAATATTTCTCGTGTTATTTTTCCCCCTACAACCTGGATGCAGATGACTTAAAAATCTATAGACATTTTCCGCTAACTGAGGCTAGGGAAGCAGTCACAGCCATAAACAACGACCTTGCAGCCATAGAGCCATGGGCCAAAACATTTGGTTTACTTGTAAATCTTAGCTAGTCACAAGTGATGATTGTTCTGGCTGAAAAGGAGGCTTGATTTTACTGATTTCATATTGCTAAACTACGATTACGTTAACATTCCTAACACAAGCAAAGCCAAGAACTTAGGTCTGATCATAGACGATACTCGTACCTTGTCTTGGACTGATTAGGTTAAGGAAGTGAGCAGGCGCTTGCATTATTCGTACCACTCACTCGAACGACTCCAGTTCTTCCTTCTAAATTTGTATCAGTTCGAAAGTAGTGGTTTTTTTTTATTCACGAAACTCGTCACGAGGATAACGTTTGATAACAGTATTTACAGCCTAATTCCTTTAACCTCTGAAGAATCATGTCAAAAATTTTAAGGAATCAAAAAGAAAATGTAGTTGTTTACGTACGTAATAGGGTATATATTTGAATAAACTTCAAAACTATTTATTTAATTAATTGCTGTTTTCTTTCTCCTAGGTTCCAATTGACGCAGTGCTTTTGTTTATATTTATCCATTTATTTAAGGTTGCCTTTAAAAGATCGCTTGTAGCGATAAGGCCGCCTTTGCTCACATTATGTTTAAGGTTTTCTGTAAAATTAGTTATATTTTTGTTATGTGCGTAATAAAGTATCTATCTATCTATCTATTTTCATAAATTTTCCATTTTCCGGGAACTTTATGGGAAATTGACATAGGGTCATATTATGTCAATTGTCAAAGTGTTCCCGTTTCGGCACAACGCAACGGGGCTTTAGAGGTTAAGTAGTTTTAGCTCGAAAAGAAGTGAAGCGACTGGAGGGTTGAATGACCACTATCTATTATGAGCTGGTGATGCAGACGGAGATGTTTTTTGTTATATAATATCCAGTCACTAGCAAGTACGTAAAGAAATTACATTTAGTACCCGGGTACTATTGGTAGTGGACATCGATAGCATCTTTGACAATCGCCTAATACAAAGAACTGTGACTTACTTGCATGACGATCATTCAGCCTGACTTGTCATTGACCTCTCATACGGTATTCTCTTCCATCACGTCGTCGGTAACCACAGCGGTGTGCAGGACTGGTTTACCACCTGTTGTTTTATTTGAAAATTATCTAAGTGGCACAATTCTGTCAACCCCAAACGTTAGAGGTTTTCAATACTAAGATTCTATTCACAAGTTTTACTACAGCAAACTCACAGTGCACCGTGTTTTACTATCACAAAAGGTATTCGCGTATGATAACCTAAAATCTCACAGTCTAGGGCAGAAAAGATCATAAACACTTAGCTGTCGTTAAAAGGTCGCTCCTTTCATCACAAAATTGCCGCGGTTCATCCGCAAGCGGCTGCAGGCTTCATCTCGCGGCCAACTATCGACTTTATAACTTGACGTCGTAAAATCTTGAACAAGAATGAGCTGTTGAAAATGGCGGCCTCGTCTTCACGTTGCACCGTGTTGGCTACTCTGACACAGACCACGCCCTTTTTTGCGCCATTCGTAATAGTAGTACCAACCTCACGATCTTAATAAAGCCATCACTGCCAATTTCATCGTCCAACATCGATAATCCACATACATAAATAACATCACGCCTTGTTCCCGTCGGGGTAGGCATTGACCACAGTTCTCCACCTGCTACGATCTTGACATACTTCCCTTGCTTCCTGAACTTTCATCAATCCTTTCATACATGCTCGTCGGTTTAGGGTACTTTTAATCTGGCCTTTATTCAGAACGTCCTGAATTTGGTCCTGGTACGTTCGCCGAGGCCTTCCCCTTTCAACGTTTCCATTCACTCTCGCCTTGTAGATCTCTTTCGTCAATCTTCCATCATTCATCCTCTCTACATGACCAAAACATCTCAGCATCCCTTTCTCAATTTTAGTCACTACGTCTTCTTTTGCGCCACAACGTTCTCTTATCACACTATTTCTAATGCTGTCACTCAATTTCACACCAATAATAGGCCTTAACGCTCTCATTTCTACTGCATTAATTCTACTTTCATGCTTTTTCTGCCATACCCAGGTTTCACTGCCGTACATCAGTGTTGGTACCAAAATGCCTCTATGAACAGCCAGACGAGCCTTGTGAGACACCTTCTGACTCTTCATAGAATAGAATAGAATAGAAAACGTTTATTTCACCACATAGCACAAAATGTAGAAAAAAAAGTACTTTAGAGTAAGACCTGTAAACTTACAATAACATTTCAGCAGAAAGTACAGATATTATTAAACATTTTGAACTGTGCAAAGAAAAAGGTGCTAAACTCAGCATTTTGTTACTAGTATGAAATAGCAACACTGATTTTCAGTCAGCACCAGGAGCTGCGCACAAAAACCTCATATAAAAATTACATTCGGATGGAAGCAGAAACTGTATTAAGCTCAAAAAAGATAAACAAAACACACAAAGTGACGAAATATGACAATATACAATCGATGAAAAGAACATAAGAACATAAAAGGCATGATATAAATAAACAAAATAAATAAAATATATTAACATGTATAAAATAACAATAAATAAATGTATAATATAACATATATAAATATTTACATGTATATAAGTAAAACAAGAATATGTGTGAGTAAAACTTCAGCCACGAATAAGTTCATAATTTGCTTTTCTGAATGGAAATTAAAAACTCACGATATTTATTTTTAAAATTAAATTTGCATACTATTCCACGAATTGGGGGAGGAATATTATTCCAACATTTTGAGGCTCGGTAGCTGAAGCCACCCCGAAAAACAGCAGTTCGATGACTTGGTATATTTAAGGCTACAGAGCAGGATCGTCCAGTGTACCTGCTACCAGAATATCTCCAAGATAGCTTCTTATACAGGTATTGTGGCTCATTAAATTTAAGAATGTCATGTAATTGACACGCATAAAAAAGTGTAAGCCGCTCCTGCATCCTTAGTAGACTTGCCTTATTTAGGAAAGGAGTTACATGAGTGCGGGGAGGAATGGGAAAGCAGTATCTTGCACAAGCATTTTGAACCCTATGAATCAGCTTTTGAGTTTTATTGTAAAGACAAGGTCCATAAACTGTTAAACAGTAATTGAGTTTCGATAACACTAAAGTTTCACAAAGTTTAATTCTTAAATCTGTACTAATGAACGGTCTTATTTGATACAAGACTTTAAGCCTATAGAAACAATTCCGTACTAAGTCAACGACATGATTTTCGAAACGCAGCTGAGCATCGAAATTCAAACCCAAATTTCGAGCTTCCTTAACAAACTCTAGAGGCTCACCCATTATTTTGACAAGTGGTCTTTGGGTTTCAATTCTAATAACTTGTTGCTTCGATCCTACTATCATGCACTTTGATTTTGAAGCATTTAAAACAAGACAATTATCCTCGGACCATCTAAAAACTCTATCCAGATCTTCATTTAACTCACCAACGGCAGCATTGATGAAATTGAGGTCAACTGGAACGTACAGTTGAATATCGTCAGCATAAATATGGTATTGGCAGTTTTGAAGACATTGAACTATGTCTGCACTATAAATTATAAAAAGAAGAGGCCCCAATATGGAGCCCTGTGGAACACCTCGATCAACTGGTAAAGGTGCGGATGATAGATATTTACCGTTGGGTTTTCGGATGATAACTTTTTGATAGCGACCACTCAGATAACTACTGAACCAACGAAGAGTAGAACATTTGAACCCATAAAATGATAACTTAGAAAGAAGAAGAGAGGAATTGATCGCATCAAAAGCCCGCGAAAAGTCAAGCAAAGCTAATATAGATCCCTTGCCTGAATCTGTATGTTTTAGAAGGTTATCCACAACGTCAAGTAAAGCAGTGGCAGTACTACGTTTTTTTCTAAAACCAGATTGAAATTCGGGAAGAATGCTATGTGACTCGCAATAAGCTTTTACTTGATCATACACGATTTTTTCTAATATTTTTGATAGAAACGGTAAAATACTTATAGGACGCAAATCTTTTAGCTCAGAAGCATTATTTTTTTTCGGCAAGTGTCGGACGAGTGCAAATTTCCACAGGTCAGGAAAGGTACTAGTAAGAATGGACTTGTTGACAATTGCAGTAATTACGGGAAGAGTTTGAGGAAGTGTGAGTAAAATCATGTCTCTAGAAATATTGTCTACGCCTTTCGCGTTAGAAGTAATACCAAGAATGACCTTGGCAACTACATATTCATGTACTGGTTTGATACTAAAAGTAGCATCACTATGTCGATGATACTCAAAATACGTCATTTTAGAGATATCAGCGAGGATTTTTCCCGGCACTGTAAGGAAGTACTTGTTAATAGCGTCTGGGTTGTCAAAAAAACTAGGTAGCTCAGAGGAGGTTTTAAAACTGGGTAAAATAGTAGACTTTAAGTTTTTCCAAAGTAATTTATCATTATTTAGATTACAGTTAATTTTATGATTAAAGTATGCAGTTTTTTCAGCAAAAGTATTTGTTATAACAAGATGTTTAAGAGATTTATAATACTCCTTAGTTTGGTCATTATCCGTTATTTTAGCGTCAGCATGTGCATCATCACGCAGTTTCATCAAGTATCGGACATTACTGGTAAGCCAAGGCAACATGCGTTCCGTAATTGTTACACATTTTTCCGGGGCAAAAATGTCAAAAAGGTTAACGATAGATTCATTAAGAAGAGTAAGCATATCGTTCACATTATCAGTATAAATTATTTTATTCCAATCAATGCTCTCTAATACACTATTAAAAATTGACATATTGATGTATTTTAGGGGTCTGTACTCAACAATATGGGGAGGTGACTTTTTTCTTTTGACTTTGAAAATCGCAAAAACCACCGCATGACCACCAAGTTCGGGAATGTGATGTACACTTGTGTTAAGGACAGGAGCGTCAGTAAGTATTAGATCAATAACTGTTGAACTGTGCGAAGTGAAGTGTGTAGGTTCAGTTATGTGATTTATTAAATTTGAGCAACGTAAGAATTGATTTAGACCAACGGTTTTATAATCAACAGAATTACTAAAATTAATGTTAAAATCGCCCAAGAGAATAATGTGGTCGTAATTAGTAAACGATGATATGGAGTCAGTCAACGAGTCAAAAAACTTGTCCACGTTAACCCAAGGAGGTCTGTAAGCAGTACCAATTAGAAACTTGATTTTATTTATACACGTGAAAACCCACATTTGCTCCACTTCCACATGAGTAATAGGGTGAGGTCGTACACGAACTGTTAGACCTTTCTTGTAATAAAACCCTACTCCGCCTCCACGTGATCTGGAGAGGCCCCGTGGTCGAGGCAGATGTCTAAAACGGTAGCCTGATACAGATGGAGCGCAATAGTCACAACTTTCACCAAGCCAAGTTTCGTTTATTGCGATAATATCTGGTAGCTCACGAAGTAGCATAGCTTGGAACTCGTCGTTTTTGTTACTTAATGAGCCAGCATTATAAAGACCTAACTTAAAATTGTATCGCTTGATCATTTAAATAATTCATAATATACTACATAGTTAAGTACATAAATTGGACAAAAAACGACTTCAAATAGTAAAAAATCATACACTTCACGTGAAATTATAGATAAAATGCAAAAATTCGAGGGCATGCCTTTTATGTTAAGGGGGGAAAAGATCGAAAATACTATAATACTAAACTTCTTCAAGCTTCTGCTAACATGAATTATACTGTAACTGCACTTAAGAAAACAAATTGAAAATATACTACGAAGAACTAAATCGACAAAAGTCCTATTTGGTATTTGATTCACTATCACTGCCAAAAATTTTTGGTATGTCCTTTTCAGAGCGAAGCACATGTACAGGCGATCCCTTAGCATCCGATTTTCTTGCCAAAACGCGACCGTTTTTCGTCCAGACGAATTTCCAGTGTCCAGTTTCGGCAGCTTCGCGGGTTTTAGCAAACAGGGGGGTGATCGTGGTAAATTCAACGATATTACCAAAACAAAAACGTTTGCCTAAAACACTCAGATAAGACTTAACAAAACTTTTGAGACAAACGTTTTTGTTTTGGTAAAATCGTTGAAATTACCACGATCACCCCCCAGTACTCGGTTAGTCTTCGTAAGTCGCTCATTAACATAAAACTGCTTCGGGGAGTGTTTGGTAAGACCAAGTCCTTCCGTAGTAGCATTACGTCGAAGTCGCGAACATCTAATGAGGTCATCTCGAAGCGCGCGCCGAGTAAGACGCACCACAATGGGCCTCGGGCGAGACGGGTGCTCTGATTCTAGGTATTGGTCAGGGTTACGCTTGGGTCCAACTCTCATAGCACTAACTACGTCTCGTTCATCTAGTTTTGCACCCAGCTTAGTAGCCGCCGTCAAAACAACATGCATCGCCGACTCACCTTCAAACTCAGGAATCCCAGATATCTCGATGTCATTTAAAAGAGATTGTTGCTCTTTATCATTGATACTAAGTTGCATTTCAGCCATCGCATTTATCAGCTTCTCTGCGCCAGTTTCACATCAAGTATTTCTCCAAGCTTAGCATTTAGTTTAGTATCGAGTAGATCAGATATATCCTGAAGTGAGAACTGAGGCCCAGGCGTGGCCACAATTTCTGGTTGACGGTTCATATTAATAGCCTTATCGTTAGATTGAAATAACCGGTCATCTTGATTACGCACAGGAGTGCTATCTCCTCTGGGTTTATTTGTCTCAATCAGGCACGTAGGACACTTCCACCCGACCCGCAGATCATTTAAATTTTCCTTGAAAAATTCGGGTGACATATTCAAGCATTCAAAGTGATATTTTCCCTTACATTTCATGCAAGATAGTAAATCTTTTCGTTCGATCGTAGTATTGCAGGCTGCGCAAAGCATAATGACCGCGCGAGAAATATGTGTCTTATAGTCAAAACTTGGAACGAGCAATTTTATATCTTGAGCCAACAGCACAACGCAGTAAAATCCAATCTCAGGCGCGCGGCGAAGCGCGACGTCGTAGCACACGTAGCAGTAGGACTCGACCTTCGTAGCACAGTTCGTAGCTCTTCGTAGCACTTTTAGACGAAGTGAAAGGTGATACGCTAATTTGCGCGCTACGCTACAGCGAATTTGGTCGAGTGGCCACTATGGTCAGCTGCACAGTTTCAAGAAACACGATGTCAAGGTTCGCGTCCACACACACCTAGTTGTTTTTACAAATTTATTTAGCGGGAATGTTTGGAAATGTTTCTATCTCCCTCAAAACACGCCTACTGGGAGGAGTAATGTCACTATAACACCACAAGTGCAAGCGAGAATCGAAAATTAGATCACTTGACCAATCACAAAAATGCAAATATTATGTATGCTAGAAAGAACATTCATCAATTACCTAAAATTTGTGACAGGCATAATTTTAATACTAGAAATAAGCACAAAATTGATCAACCATATACTAGATTAACTAAAGTCAATACATCTTTCGTTGGTCTGTGTGTACGATACTACAACAAAATACCTGACAATATAGTGCAATTACCTGAGAGAAAGTTTAAAGAATGTGTAAAGCAAACGTTATGTAAAAAAGCTTACTATAGATTAGATGACTATATGAATGACAAAGAGGTATGGTGCTCTGATATTCCAGCGAAACACAAGAAACACATTGTAAAAAGCCGACTCTTAAAGTAGGCCGTGCTGCAGTGGTTTCTTGCCGTTTCTTTTACGCTGCCACAGCACGATCCGAAACGGCGTAGACTCGCTCTATTTGAATTGTATTCTGCATGACATTCAATAAGTATTCTGTAAAGAATCTACATTGAATAAAATACAATACATATGTTTAAAATCGGTTTCTCAAAAACGGCTCTAACGATTTCGATGAAATTTGCTATTCTGGGGTTTTCAGGGGCAAAAAATTTATCTAGCTATGTTTCATGTCTGAAAAGATTCAATTTCTACATTTTTTTACAGATACATATATAACACTATCATTACGGGCGCAGTACAAAATCCTTAACAAATGTTGCTCGTTTAATAGTTTAGGATACCATGCCAAAGAATTGTTAAGTTGTTCAGATTAAAACTGTTTTTCCTAAGAATCTAAATTTTAAGTACGATACCCTAAAATATAAACAATTTCATCACTTTGTTTTCCACCGAGCTTCGTTTAGCTTCGAGTTGGTCCCATATAAATTTGGTAGAGATCTGTTGATGGTAAATGAGATAAAAACGGTAACTCTTCAATACATAACGGCACACGAACAGTAGGGTAACATTGGGGGATTTACGTCACGCAGTGATGTAAGACCCCCAATGTTACCCTACTACAAAGTCTGACACCAATATTAGTTATCACCACCGGTCTTTATTTTTTGTTTGACCAGTGTGAATAAAAAGTTCCGCTCTGTCTCTCATACGACGACAGTAAATACCCCCCCCCCCCCCCCCCTCCAAGGACAGTAAATAAAAATTTATTAGGGATACTTAAAGGAATACGAATAGGAATACAAATAGGGATACTAATAGGAATACGAATAAGAAAACGAATAGGGATACTAATAACCTTATTGTTATAAGCGTATACAGACCTCCAGCTTCGTCATTTGATATGTTCGAAAAAACAATGGATGAAGCTTTAATTAAAGTTAGTAACAGCAACAAAGGCATTATAGTATGTGGAGACTTTAATGTTAACATTTTAGAAGAATCCAGTGTGTGCAATAGATTGAAATCTTTGTTCCTATGCTACAATCTTGTGAATCTTTTTTTGGTGCCCACCAGAATATCAGCGTCCTCATCTACTTGTATTGATAACATTTTTACGAATTTAGAACCAGTAGATAAATCAATTATCAATAAGTTGGGCTCTGATCATTCTGGCCAGTTGGCAGTTTTCAAAGTCACGACTAAAAAAGCATTGAAAAAGGATATCACGTGCGTACCTATCAATGAAGGTAGACTTATCCGCTACAAAAGTAGTGTTGAAGAAAAACTGCCAAACTTACCATATTGTGATAATCCAAATAAATTGTATGAGTCTCTATTAACTTTAACTAAAAGTGAGTACGATGCAATTTTCAAGGAAAAGAAAATTACTGTAAATGAGAATCTAATGTTTAGTGATTGGGCCACAGTGGGAATACACAGAAGCAGGCTAAGGTTATATGAACTTTACGAGGAAAGAACATATAACAATAGTGATGCATTTGCGCAATTTGTAAAGGATTATTCAAAAACATTCAAAAGGGTTTGTGCTGCAGCCAAATCAAATTTCATTAAAAATAAAATCAAAAATAGTTCCAACATTACGAAAACGACTTGGGAAACTATAAACAGTGAAACTGGAAAATCTAAAGCTCCTCGGAATGACTTCCAGCTTAAGATTGATGATCAGATCATAAGTACAGATATAGAAGTTGCTGAAGCTTTTGAAAACTTCTTTACGGATATTCCAGTTTCAACTACCAAAACCTTGAACTCATCTCCCACTCTTGCCAAATCTTATCTCGAACGACACGTAGATGTTTGCAATGTAGATTTTAAATTCAGTTACGTCAATGCTTTCGTTATAATTAAAGCCTTTAAATCACTTAAAATGAAAAAGACCGCCGATATAGATGGCCTGTCAGTTAAAATTATTAGTGCCGTTATAGAAAGCATTGCACCATACTTATCTAGTATTTTTAATAATTGTGTAGATGATGGTGTTTTTCCTGATTTGATGAAACATAGTAAAATTATTCCGTTGTTTAAAGCTGGTAGTAAATCAGACCCCACTAATTTTAGACCTATTTCTGTTCTACCAACTCTTAGTAAGATATTTGAAAAGATAATTTTAAATCAGGTTCAGAGCCACTTTTATCGCAACAACTTGATGAACCTAAAACAGTTCGGTTTTACCAGGGGTCGCTCAACAGTCGATGCAGGTGTTGAGCTTATTCAAAGTATATTTGACGCCTGGGAGGAGTCAAGTGATGCCATTGGCGTTTTCTGTGACTTGTCCAAGGCTTTCGATTGTGTACATCATGATATTCTTATCAGGAAATTACACCATTATGGAATTAGAGACCAGGCTCTAAGCCTTCTGGAGTCGTATCTAAGTGAAAGGATCCAGAAGGTTGATGTAAATGGGAAAAGGTCACTAGGATCAAAAATTTGTATGGGCGTTCCACAAGGCTCAATCCTGGGACCATTCCTGTTCATTGTCTACATTAACGATTTGCCAAACCTTGTAAAGGACAAGAATGAGATAGTACTATTTGCAGATGATACGTCTTTGATTTTTAAAGTCAAAAGACAACAATCAAATTTTGACGACGTAAATAGTACAATCTCTAATGTAGTTGAGTGGTTCACCGTAAATAATCTTTTACTTAACGAAAAGAAAACTAAGTGTGTTAAATTTGTTTTGCCTAATGTAAAGCCAACTGCTACAAGCCTTTTAGTGAAAAACGATAAATTGAGTCTTGTGGAATCAGCTGTGTTCCTAGGTATTACCTTAGACAACAAATTACAATGGGGACCGCATATTAATAAATTGTCGAACAGTCTTAGTTCTGCAGCATACGCAGTGAAAAGAATAAGAGCTCTGACGGATGTAGACACCGCGAGGTTAGTCTACTTCAGTTATTTCCATAGTCTCATGTCATATGGCCTTTTGTTATGGGGTCATGCTGCGGATGCAAACAGCATTTTTTTACTACAAAAGCGAGCTGTTCATGCAATTTATAAAATGAAGCCTAGAGAATCTCTTCGAAATAAATTTAAAGAAATCAACATTTTGACTTTTGTGTCGCAATACATTTATGAGAATTTAATATATGCTAAACGGAATATACATATTTTTGATAAAAATTGTGACAGGCACAGTGTCAACATAAGAAACAAGAATCAACTTGCTTCTCATGTCAGCCGTATTCACAAAATTAGTAAAACATATAAAGGTCAATGTATACGCTTCTATAATAAGGTACCCACTGATATTGAAAGTTTACCGTTAGATAAATTCAAAACTGTAATCAAGCAGAAATTATGTAAGAAGGGTTATTATAAAATATCAGATTATCTAGAAGAGAAAAATCCATGGGATTAGACTACGGTTCTAACAGGCTAATTCAAAATTAAAACGTTGTATTGTATAATGTATGTTGTATATCAACCTTGTACATTCAAACATATTTAAAAGAGCGCGTGGGTTTTTATTGTCGCTTCTTTTTTTTCCCACAATGGCGCCACATTGTTTGTGAAGCGATGTAGTTTAGCTGACGTCATTAAGAGATTTTAATATCCAACAATGAATAAACGATTTTGATTTGATTTGATTTGAATAGGAATACGAATATAAATGTGAATAGGTATACGAATAGGGATACTAATAGGAATAAGAATACGAATAGGAATACGAACAGGGATACTAATAGGAATACGAATTTGAATTCGAATGGGAATACGAATAGAAATACGAACAGGAACATAAGAAGCGTGGTTGTGGTACTTTCTTCAAAAATATACCTATTATACTAAGCACGAATTTTTGCTTTAAAATTCTAGAAGGGAGCTCCCTGACCAGCAATTGATTTTTAAACGCGATGTTATACTAATGATTATTAAGTATAAGTGGTCTAAGCCTTAGTCCGTCCGACTTTAAAGTTGTGTATGAAATTTTTAAAGACATGCTCAGAATAATAATAGAGATAGACAGCATCGAGGTAGACCACGGCGCAGATGGTGAGATGAACTTGACGCTTTCTGAAGAGACTGTCAACAAGAGGCTCTGAGTAGAGACCAGTGGAAGGAAAGGACTAGGGGGCACAGTGGGACCAGTGGGCTTTTGCCCATCAGTGATACAACCATGGCTAATAAGATAAGAAGAAATAATAAGGGGCATTCCCATTAAAAAAAATTGCGATTTTGGGTTAACTCTATAGTAAAGACGGTAGCACATTATAAGAGTTAAACTTGGTATGATTCTAGTGCCTTAGCTAAACAGATTGTAACAGAACAGGTATATAGGTAACAACCCTGAAGGATGTGAACCTCCTCATGAAACTGAACAACTTTACTTAAGGAACATGGGTCGAAATACGAAAAAAAAAATCGGAAGTCACAGTTGATACTTGTCATATCAACGATTACCTTTTCTTCTTTTTACCTTGGCTTAGTTAAATTGCATCACGAAATTAAAGCTACGTTGGTCCTGTCTTGGAACCAGATGAATGACAATTAGTAGGTATAGAGCGTTTCCAGTGTTTTAAAAGTTTGAGCTGATTTTACTGAATTTTATCTTAAATAATCAGGCTTACTCCATTTTACCACACCTGCGAGGTATGTACTTAACCAACAATCTATAGTTTAAAACTTATTTGTATTACTTACACCCATTACAATAAAACTTACAAAATAAAAATAATTTTAACAAAAAGTATAACCTCCTCCAAAAAAACCACTAAAAAGTATGAAATAAAATCATCAGTAACTAAAAAGGAAAATAACCAAATCATCTCTCATTTTAATTAAATATTATAAAAATCAATTCTTTTTGGAGTCGGTGCCAGCCAAGGCAAGACATACTCGTAGCTACTTTACGGTGCTAGTCAACTAAGTAACATTTTGATTCAATAAGTGCGATACTGCAAAATTTTTTTGCCACGGCTTCAATAGTATTACAACAATTCTCCTATTCAATGAAACATGGGTTGAAAAGACATAAGTTTTTGACTGCTCATACTGAAATAACGTAAATGAACAACATAATTGTATAAAGCCCAAAAATTTTGATCCATGGAAATCTTCGAAAGTGGCTCTCTCTATTAGGTAAACCTCGGTACATTTTGTCTGTCATTTCATCGCATGTTTACTAATCAAATTAACTGGTCCCTCTTTTCATCTCGAACTTTACCTTGACTAACTTAATAATGGGACCACCTCAAAGGTAAACCAAAATAAACATTCAGTAATTCAGCTTCTTCTGTGACAGAAGTTACTCGTACCATACTAGGAGTTGCCCGCAACTTTTTGGCAGGCACCGACTCCAAAAAGAATAGATTTTTATAATATTTAATTAAAATGAGAGATGGTTTGGTTATTTTCCTTTTTAGTTACTGATGATTTTATTTTATTTCATACTTTTTAGTGGTTTTTTTGGAGGAGGATTTACTTTTTGTTAAAATTATTTTTATTTTGTAAGTTTTAGTGTAATGGGTGTAAGTAATACAAATAAGTTTTAAACTATAGATTGTTGGTTAAGTACATACCTCGCAGGTGTGGTCAAATGGAGTAAGCCTGATTATTTAAGATAAAATTCAGTAAAATCAGCTCAAACTTTTAAAACACTGGAAACGCTCTATACCTACTAATTGTCATTCATCTGGTTCCAAGACAGGACCAACGTAGCTTTAATTTCGTGATGCAATTTAACTAAGCCAAGGTAAAAAGAAGAAAAGGTAATCGTTGATATGACAAGTATCAACTGTGACTTCCGATTTTTTTTTTCGTATTTCGACCCATGTTCCTTAAGTAAAGTTGTTCAGTTTCATGAGAGGTTCACATCCTTCAGGGTTGTTACCTATATACCTGTTCTGTTACAATCTGTTTAGCTAATGCACTAGAATCATACCAAGTTTAACTCTTATAATGTGCTACCGTCTTTATTAAGAGTAACATCCGCTTATCTATATATATAAAAGAAGAAGGTGACTGACTGACTGACTGACTGACTGACTGACATATCAACGCACAGCCCAAACCACTGGGTCTAAAGATTCCAAATTTGGCATGTAGGTTCCTTATGAGGCCTAGGGGTGCACTAAGAAAGGGTTTTACAAAATTCCACCCCTAAGGGGGTAAAATAGAGGATGAAAGTTTGTATGAAAGTCCGTCAGTTTTGAAGTTAGGATCTTCAAAATTTGTATTTAGGCTGACGACTAAAAATTTATAATTACGTGTCTCAGGGTTTTTGAAAATTCGACACCCTTAAGGGTGAAAAGGGGGATGAAGTTTAAAATTATTTATTCTTAAAGTAAAATCCACATTACTTATTATTTAGGCATTAATGATGTAATTCTATGCAACGTTCATCACTGTTATTGAAATTCCACCCCAAATTCAACCCCTAAAAAAGGGAAATGGGGTGAACAAGTCTAAAAACCAATATGGGTATCGTTTGTATGGTTTATCGGGTCGCTGATTACGAAAACTACAACAATTTTGAAATCAAACGTGGTGGACGTGAAATACCATCATCCCCCTGGGGATGGAGTTGAGGTGCGATAGGTTTGAAATGTCTAAAAATCAACATGGGTGTCGTTTGTATGGTTTATCGGGTCGCTAATTACGAAAACTACAACAATTTTGAAATCCAACGTGGTGGACGTGAAATACCATCATCCCCCTGGGGATGGAGTTGGGGTGCGATAGGTTTGAAATGTCTAAAAATCAATATGGGTGTCGTTTGTATGGTTTATCGGGTCGCTGATTACGAAAGCTACAACAACTTTGAAATCCAACGTGGTGGACGTGAAATACCATCGTCCCCTGGGGATGGGGTTGGGGTGCGATAGGTTTGAAATGTCTAAAAATAAATACGGGTGTCATTTCTATGTTAGAGATAGCGGTTTAATTGGCGTAAGGGGTAGGGATAGGGACAGGTAGAGGTAGAGGTAGAGAGGTAGAGAGGTAGAGAGGTAGAGAGGTAGAGAGGTAGAGAGGTAGAGATGTAGAGAGGTAGAGACGTAGAGACGTAGAGAGGTAGAGAGGTCGAGAGGAAGAGAGGTAGAGAGGTAGAGGGGTACAAGTACAGGTAGAGGTAGAGGGAGAGGGAGAAGGAGGGGAAGGGGGAGAGGGAGGGAGTGAGGGAGGGGGAGGGGGTGATGAAAAGGGAGAGGGAGGGGGAGAGGGGGAGGCAGGGGGAGAGGGAGGAGGGGGAGGGGGAGAGACAGGGAGAGGGGGAGGGGGAGAGACAGAGGGAGGGGGAGAGGAAGGGGAGAGAGGGAGAGAGAGGGAGAGGGTTTTAGTTTTTCTCAATTACTTCTGCGAATTGGCTCTGTTTTGAAATATTACATAAAGGTGTCTCTCATCTCTCTCTTTACATTTGTTAGGATACTGCTGCTAAGTTCCTCTGTTCTGAGTAATTTATGAGTAACGTCTGTAAATTATATAAAATTCAGCTGGATCTTGAATTATACTCATTGATTTGCAAAGGGTTAGTCCTGTTTTTCCTTAGTTTAAAATTACCCCGAAATGACGGGAAAATATCTCATTGCTTCGGAAAACCGGTAACAACATAAATACGAAATCCACGCGAGCGAAGCCGCGGGCAACAGCTAGTATTAGTATAATAGAGTACACAAACGAGCATCACGTTTTATCTATACATATAATAAAATCGTAAACTCGGCGAATCTGTACATTGAAAATATTTGCAAAAATATAACCTTAGGGAACCCTTTATCAGTAATAGAACCGATTCAGACCATTTTTGTAATTTTTGTCTGTTTGTCTGTTTCTTTGTCCGCGATTCACGCAAAAACCACTGAACTGATTTAATCGGGGTTTTCAACGAAAAATTGATCTTACTTTACTGTAACATATAGGGTATTTTTTATTGCAATCGGATCACTCAAACAGGATATTTTTAATCAAAATTTAAAACTGCTGTCCACGATTCACTTACAAACAGCTGAACAGACACAAACGAAATTTTCAAAAATATATTTGGCTTGCTTTCGTGCAACATATAACCTTTGATTAGAAGATATGCGAGCGAGAACAAAGTTTCAAGCAGCAAGAAGCCAATTTAAGCGGGGTTTTCAATGATGGGTTCATCTTATTTTGCTGTATTATATGGAGATGTTTTATTGCAATCAGTTCACGCAAAAAAAGATATTTTAAATCAAAGTTTAAAACTGCTGTCCGCGATTCACTCAAAAACCACTGAACAAACTCAAACGGGGTTTTCAATATTGTTCTTGGCTTACTTTTGTGGAACATACGTATAAGCTTTGATTCATTGTAATCGGTTTACTCAAAAAGAAGATATTATTATACGAGTACAAAATTTAAAGCAGCGAGAAGCCGACTTAAACAGGGTTTTCAATGATGGATTGGTCTTATTTAGCTGTACCATACAGGCGTTGTTTCATTGCAACTGGTTCACTCAAAACACAAGATATTTTAAAGCTGTTTCACACTGCTGTCCACTGAACTGACTCAAACGGGGTTTCCAATAATGTATTTGGCTTACTTTCGTGCAACATATAAGTTTTGTTTAATTGCAATCAATTCACTTAACTAGAATATATGCGAAGTTTAAATTGGCGGCTCCAATAACTTACAAACTAATGAACCGATTCAAACAAAGTTTTCGATTACGTATTTGGCTTACTTTTGTGTCACATATAAGCTTTAGAATTATCTAATCAAATAATTAATTATTTGCAATTATGCAATCGGTTCACTCAAACAGAAGCTACACGAATGAAATCATCAAGCGGACTGTGTGCACCAATAACCCACAAACTACTAAACCGATTCAGATGGAGGTTCCTAAAAATGTATTAAGCTTATTTTCGTGCAACATACAAGCTATGTTTCGTTGCAACCGATTCACTCAAACAGAAGATGTGCGATATGTCAAGCCGTGGCGCCAATAACTGACAAACCATGAAACCGATTCAAGCAAAAATCGCAATAATGTATCTGACTTACTTTTATGCAACATGAAAGCTTTGTTTCATTGCAAATTGTTCACTCAAACAGAAGATATGCGAAGTTAAAATAGGTGTTGCCAATAACTCACAAACTGCTATACCGATTTAAACAAAGTTTTCAACAACGTTTTGTTGAAACCGGTTCACTTAAACAGAATATGTGTGATATTTCAAGCCATGGCGCCAATAACTGACAAACCACGAAGACGATTCAAACAAAAGTTGCAATAATGTTTCTGACTTACATGAAAGCTTTGTTTTATTGCAAATGGTTCACTCAAACAGAAGATATGTAAAGTTTAAATAGGTGTTGCCAATAACTCACAAACTGCTTAACCGATTCAAAAAGTTTTCAACGAAGTATTTTACTTACCGGATTACTTTTGTGCAAAACATTAGCTTTAGATCATTGCAATCGGTCCACTCACACAGAAGATATGCCAAGTTTAAATCAGCGGCGCCAATAACTCACAAACTTCTGAACCGATTCAAATGGGGTTTTCAATATCGTATTTGGCTTACTTTAGTGTAACATATTAGCATTAGATCATGGCAATCGGTTCACTCAAACAGAAACTACACGAACGAAAACTATCAAGCGGCCTGTGCACCAATAAGTCACACTATTCATTTGTGTAAATTCTGTTTGACTGAGCCGATTGCAATAAAACAAAGCAAATATTTTGAACGAAAGTAAAAAACTCCATTTGAATCGGTTGAGTTGTTTGTGTACACTGTTAAAGTCCAAACGCCACGCGAACGAAATCGTGGGCACAGCTAGTAAACAATAATTTTGCAGTTAAGAACATATTTCGCTTCAGTTACACGAAACACACGTTTGCAACCACAATAGATACATATTTATTACACTTAAAAACGCATAGGATATCGTTTTACATATACAGCGTGAATTTTCATTCGTTTTAAATACCGAAGCCCAGTGATTCAACTCATTAAAAAAATCAACTTTCCTGAAGAAAAAAAAATTTTACTCGAAAAAATTTTTTCGTTTCCCCCTAGTAAAGTGTGTATGGGAAGGTGAAAATTTTTTTTCTTCGGTAAAGTTGCTTGTTTTCATGAGTAGAACCACTTGGCAACGAATGAAAATTCACTTTGTATGTAGCCAGAAACTTGTCTGTCTAGTTAATCAGTTTGTTTAGTTACCCCAGCACAGTGTGCATATTCTTTTAAGTACAGTCAAGAGCACATCAAGCTTGACACATTGTATTTTATACCGTTTTTATTTTAACAGTCAAACGGGCTAGAATCGCACTGCGAGTGACAAGCTTGACCTGTCATTGAATGTCCAGGGATTCTATTACCGAAATGTTTTCGGTTAAAACGGTAAAGGGTATGACGTCATACCGAAATATTGCGATATCGTAACATTTCGATACCGAAATATTTCGCTAGCGCTAATATAACGGTACCGTTATTTTTGGGATATCTAAACCGCTATCAAAAGGGTTTTGCGAGGTCATCTCTGACGACTCCGCCACCATAGGCCGCACGGCGTTGCCGTGCCGTGCATGCAGAGTAATAGGTGAAATATTGCAACTTCTGCGTTTAATATAGCTGAATGTCCGCGTAGCACGTCTTTTTATATGTTTAGAACTGACCCTAAAGAAATTTATAAAATAATTAATATTTTGAAGGCAAACAAATCTAGTGGAATGAATGGGATTTCAGGATCTATTTTAAAAACCCATAAGAAATATTTAGTAAATTGCTTAGTTCATATTGTAAACTTAAGTCTAAGGACAGGCATATTCCCATCATCTTTGAAGAACGCCTTGGTTATTCCGTTGTACAAAAAGGGCACACCTTCTTTTTTGTCTAATTATAGGCCTATTTCTTTGTTGTCGTCAATTTCAAAAATTCTAGAGAAAGTAGTTAAAACTAGGCTTTGTAATTACTTAGAGAACAACAACTATTTATTTCCATCCCAGTTTGGTTTTAGGCTTTGGGTTGCTACAGTAATACACTCTATAGAGAAATGTTTTAAGCATATCCGAATCTCATTAGGAAAGTGTAATTTTAAGTATGTAATTTGAAATTTAATAAATAAATAAATAAAATAAAATAAAAATAAGTGGTAAAGGAGATTTGTTCCATGCTCGCCCTGTAAAGAAATGATTATTAATCTACACTAATATTATAAAGAGAAAAGATTTGTACCTATTTTTGTATGTTTGTATGTTTGTAATGAATAGGCTCCGAAACTACTAGACCGATTTGAAAAATTCTTTCACCATTAGAAACCTGCGTTATCCGGGATGAACATAGGCTATAAAATATTTTAAAAAAGTTAGGGTTCCGTATGAAAACTTCGATAATGTAACCCAAGGTGTGAAAAAATACTTAATAGCATCCTTATATCGAGTACGCTGCCGAAACTATTAACAATAGAGCAAAGTAATGTACTACAAAATTATAGAAGCCATCAATATCTACAAAAAAGTCCCCGATACCATATGTCTAACTATTACAGTTATGTCACAATAACTACTTTTTCATGTTAAAATATGTAATAGTAACGACGGTACTAACTATATAGGCCACATTATTCGTACCTATTAACCCTTATCCAAATAAATGATTTCGTATTCAAGGCTATATCAGTACCTGTAAATAACTTTTTGAATTATTCAAATCGGACATACCATTCAAAAGTTATCATGAGTGTAATCGTTATCAAAATTGAAATTAATGAAACAGCGCCCTAAGTGACTGTAATGGTTTTATCTACAACAGAGAATAGACACGAAAAATTTGACTGGTCAAGTGCGTGTCGTTCCGTGTGGTAGCGGCAAAGAATAGTGCCAACCCATCTCAACCTGTAGGTGTCGTAAGAGGCGACTAAGGGTTTACAAACCGGAAGATGGGCAGCGACATCTTTCCGTGTATCGCACCATCTTACATACTGCGGTCACCAACAACCGCGGTCCATGGTGCCAGCCTTAATGCTAACAAGCGTGGTGACTAAGATACTTCCCCTCCACATTCTTCTAGCAAGGGCTCGAATTCTGGAGGGAGCTCCCTGTCCTGTAGTGGACGTATTATGGGATGTTATGATGGTTTTGATGAAGTGCGTGTCGGCTCGAGCGAATTTAATGCACTTCTGCGTGACTAAGATGGTATGACTGCCCATAACTAGGACATTTTACCTTAGTGGTACGGAACCCTCGGTGGGAGTCCAACTTGCGCTTGGCTGGTTTCTTTAGTAACCCCCGATGCAACAAGAACCTATATCTACCCGTGCGAAGCCGGGGCGAACCGCTAGTAATTAATAATGCAACGAATGCAACGAATTTTACAGAGTACAACAATTAATTTAATCGTTTACAATCCTACCTTATTCTATCTCATCCTTCCTTCCTGTACTACTTTAATATCATAAATTAGAAAACCATCCAAAGTAGACCCACCTACTTTGCCACTACATACTACAACATTGGAACGCGTTGAGTCTGTCATTTTAGGCTTCTACCAATAACTGATAAAATTAGTTTTTAACATATACACGCGTTCCAATCCAACGTGTGGTGGGTAGGTAGGTAGAGACACGGCTTTCCAGTTAGGACTTTGCTTTAAGTTCAAAACCTCATGATTCATGCAACTTTTCAGTTGAGCGGTCTGGCAACGTCTCAAAATACATCGCGCGCACTGGCGATTTTGGTACCGAAATAATATCGGTTAAATAAAGGTTAATAAAGGTATAACGCTACAGGTATAAAATAGCGGTATCGCAATGTTTTTACCGGTACCATAACCTTTATCATAACCTTTTTCCGTCTACCTTTAAAACTTATACCGGTACCGTAATTATACCGGTAGCTTAACCCTGTGCCTTAACCGAAAACTATCCCTGGACTGTACCTAATATAAGTTGAAAAGAAAATAATCCTTGTTTCTCAAATTTTAGGCTGTCTGTTTTGTTGCTCCCATCAAATTAAAATTACGTTTTGTAAGTTTGCGCAATCTGTGTCCTTTATATTTGCTTATTTTTAGTAATACTTATGACTGTACGTTGTCAAAAAAAATGAAAAAAAATAATTCACATTTTTAACACGTTTTACGTGCATTCAAGGTTATAAAATTATGAAATAATTTTGTTTACAAATGTTAACGCTCGTTAATGAACTCTAGTATACAAAAATATATCTGATTTTTACAAACTCATTTGGGGTACAGTGAAGTATTTGTTTATAAATAAAACCACCATAAAAATGAACAGATATTTATATTTTTAATGTGGTTGACTTAACACTTAATATTTACAAATATTAACAACGACATTTTATGAGCTGTGTATCACATACATTCTAGTTAACTATTTACAACAATTTATTTGTGTATTCTTAAATAAACGTAGAAAACATTTGTTAGTAATTAGAAAATTTAAATAAATACGATTAACGACAAAAAAAATTAAAAAAAATAACAACAAATAGTACGTAATAATAACAGTTTTAACTTTTGTACGGTCAGTTAGCTGTTTTACGTAGACACGATTTACAATTTCACCAAATTTTTTTCCAGGTACTTGTTAGGTACATAGCTCTCAATTTTTGAGAGGAGTCAATTCTTGAATTTCAAAAAATTTCCATAGAAAATTCAAGAATTGGCTCCTATCAAAAAATTGAGAGCTATGTACCTAATTAGTACCTGGAAAAAGTTTGGTGCAATTTGGTGAATTAGGCGATATAAGACTATAAGGGACCGGACTATTCAGTTATTTAACATTTATAAATAATTTGTAAACCAATTTTTATCTCAGTAATATGGACAATTAAATTGTACACAAATTTAAACTATTACAGTTTACATTAACCTTAGTAAGTATCTATTTAGGAATATTTTGCGTGAAAAGCAACGATCGAAGAAATAGCAGAAATATTACTGATAAAGATACATCACATAAATATGTTTCAAGAAAAATTCTATTGCTCCAACTCATAAGTGAAAAAAAAGAAGAAATTATTATATTATACAGGGTGTATCAAAAAGGGTGTATCAAAAAGGGTATACCAACCCTAAAGGATGTGAAAGATACATAGGTCGAAATACGAAAATTTTTTTTTGACCTCTCATAGAAACTGAATCAGCTGATATCACATTTTGTATGGGAGGCCAAATTTATTTATTTTTTTGTATTACGACCTATGTTCTTTAGGGAAAGTTGTTCAGTTTCATGGGCAGAATCACATCCTTCAGGGTGAAAGGGACGTTGTACCGACCACTGAAAGGGCATGCTCAGTCAACGAAACTGAACAACTTTCCCAAATAAAATTTTTTTGGGAAATGAAAAAAAATTACCTCCCCATTCAAACTGTTTGAACAGAGCAAGCAATTTGTATAGAGAGGTCAACAAATTTTTCGATTCCTAGAAATGTTTCTTTGGGAAAGTTGCTCAGTTTCGTTGACTGAACACGCCCTAACCATTTTCGGTACACCGTCCCATACACCCCGTATAAGACTTGTACAGTCGAATTTACGTAGTATGACAAAAGAACGGAGCGATGCGAAAGATAGAGTGACAGAGACACGAATCTCTCCTTTCTTCTCTCACGCATAGCTCTCTCCTGCTTTCATTTTAATAAAACTTCATTGATTCGACTGTTAATGCAACCACTTCTATTTTATGTCTTAGACCACATAAACTAACGCACAATTTTTTATACACAAGAATTTGTTCTCATTTCTAGGAAATATTATCTAATTTCCTAAAAGACATCCAAAACATTATATCAAATGTACCGAAACTGGAATAGTGCAATTTACCCTACTCAGTTGATTACGTTCCCTTTCACGCAAAACTCGACCGTCAGTGATACCAAATAGGGTACATTTTACAATATTACTTAAGAACATTACATCGGGAGCACTTACCATACAAAAATCTTTTAGATCCCTGAAGACTGGAAGGTAGAGATTTCCATTATGTGATCTTTGTTAAAACTTCGGCGAATAAGAAAAGAATAAGAAATATTTATAAAACAGTTACTAAAACAGGCTGCAAAAAATATTTACAAGAATGCGAAAATCATTATCATCATATCAGCCGAAAGACGTCCACTGCTGGACATAGGCCTCCCCTAAAGATCTCCATGACGACCGGTCCTGCGCTGCCCGCATCCAGCGGCTTCCCGCGACCTTGACCAGATCGTCGGTCCACCTTGTGGGGGGCTGCCAACGCTTCGTCTTCCGGTACGTAGTCGCCACTCTAGAACCCTCACGCCCCATCGGCCATCGGTTCTTCTTGCGATGTGCCCTGCCCACTGCCACTTCAGTTTAGCGATTCTCAGGGCTATGTCAGTTACTTTAGTTCTTCTGCGGATCTCCTCATTTCTGATTCGAATGCGAAAATATGTCTGAATAATTTTATACAGCGTATAACGGAAAGTTAAGATAATACTAAAGGGTGTGAATCTGTCCATGAAACTGAACAACTTTTCCCAAGTAACAACTTTTTGAGCTTCCATAGAAACTGCATCATTTGATAATCTGGTTTTTCGTATTTTGACCTGTATTCCTTGGGAAAAGTTGTACAGTTTCATGGGCAGATTCTATGTCCATTCTTTCTATTCCCTTCAGTATTATCACACCTTTCCGCTACACATTGTACCTATACCAATTCTTTTGAAAGCTGAAATTGGGAAACTGAACAACTTTCCTCTATATAGGTATTTTCGCAAAGATATTTTTCGCAAAGATTATAAAACCTTCTGAAATATCAGTGTGCCCAAGGATGCCACCAAATGCTTTAAAAAATCAAAGATTTCACAAAGGTCAAAAAAGACAAAAAACTTGCCTTAGGAACATGGGTCGAGAAGCAATAAAATTAAGTCGTCCGTCGTGAAAACCTAAAAGACGAAACTGAGCTGTGACGTCACTGCTATGAATTTTTAGTTTTGACATTAATTAAAGTAAAATGTATTTAAGTTCTAAGATAGCCTCATGCCTTTTGTTATAGACAGCTTGTTTTAAGATAGTAAAAACAAATAAATAATATTGTTTTAAGCTAATAAGTTAAAACGAGTAACAAAATTTGTAATAATTCAAAATAATACTAGTATACCTACATGGTACAAAAAGGCATCTCCTCAAAATTTCAACTTGTTGAAAGTTGTTCAGTTTTATGGTGGCATGTATTTAGTAAAAAAAAACATGCGGTTCCCTTAACTTCAAAATCCAATTAAACTTCTGTAACCCACAAAAGATCGTAGTCTTCATGATAAAAAGTTTTATTATTTCGTATGAAAAATGCTCCGAAAACTAATCTCGATTAGGGTAGTTACACCAATAGTCGTCACCGTAGAAGATTGAGTGTGCTTAATACTGGTAATAAGATACAGTGAATATTGATGTTCAGGACAGAGGGAGATGAAGACTGCATAGCTGCTGGGTTTTCACCTGTGGATGAAAGAGAAAGACGTTAGTCTGTGAGTTTGGACAGCAGATTAGATTTTCAAGTAACTTAAATTGTTTGTTGAGTTGTGAAGGGCACCGAATTTGAAACTAAATAAGCAAGACAATAATATTATCATACATACAGTTGGAATAATAGATTTACTTGATAATATTGTTTTCTTTATTTTTGTTCGGAATTATCTCTTGCACAAAGTGTTTTCAGACTGAGAAGTCTTCATATCATAACATTCTATGAAATGTCTACTACAGGACAGGGAGCTCCCTCCAGAATTCTAGCTTTTGCTGGAAAAATGTGGAGGGGAAGTACCATAGTCACCTCGCTTGTTAGCGTTACGGCTGGAACCATGGACCGAAATAAGTAAGATGGTGGATACCGCAAGTAACACACGAGGATGCTGCTGCCCATCCTTCAGTTTATAACCCTTAGTCGCCTCATACGACACCCACGGGTATGTATGGGATGGTACTATTTATGCCAGCACGACACAGGACACGGGACTGAAAGATATTAAGTATAGAAACCTTTTTTTTTGTTTTAGTTCCTAAATAACTGAGTACAACACAATTTTTAATGTTTCTGTATTCATATTCTTGATTTCTTAATTAACGGCAATATCAGACAATGTCTTTCGAGTTCAAATCAAAATATTTATCAAAATAAGCGAGGTCAAGAGTATGCCCATTTATAATAAAAAAAAAATATAACAAAAGGCAATTCACAGAAACTTTTTACTTTAAAGGTCGAAATTGCTCAAACAATATTATTGAGATAATTTCATTTGCCCCTTAAAACAAAAGACATTGTTTTGTCTGTCTTTACTTTGCACAGATTAAAATTCTGATGCCTTTGTGTCAAAGGTAAGTGGAAGCAAAATTCATGGAAGCCCAGAATAGGCAAGGTTACCTCACTGCACTTAAAATGACTAAACATTTTGTTGATATATGAAATATCAAAAAAGTTCTTCTGTCCTCGAGTAATCCCGATTTTGTAATTTAAGCAATTGTCTTTATTTTCGTTTCTACGTACGGCCAGCAGCACATCAGTCTCAACAAATGTGTCGCGCCTGATGTGCAGTTGACTGTACCTATCTAATATATTTATAGTGTATATAGCCCTTAAGGCTTAAGTAGTTTGTAATATAAATAAGAAATTCAAAACTCTGTAATGTAGATCTATTCACAATTTCAAATAAATAAAAAAAAATGTTTAAATGGCGGAAGGTTGGCAGCAGCATCTTTCTGTGTATCGTAGCATCTTGCATACTGCGGTCACTGATGACAGCGGATGTCAGCCACAACGCTTACAAGCGTGGTGCCTATGGTAAATCCCCTCCAAAGTACCACGTATTTGTATGATATGTATGTATGATAGTATCACGCGTTTTTGCTGGAGTTCCTTGTCCTGCAGTGGACGTGTGATGTTATGATGATGATTATTTATTTGATTTTTCATTTGATTTACTTACACTAAGGCCGGTATTTCACTGGGACACCACGGTGGCGCGACTGGTCGCACAACTGGTTGCGCCACTGGTGTCCGTAACTAGACACCAGTAAAGACACACCCTGCGGCCACAGTATTAAGGGCTATATTTCACTGGGTAGCGCGACCAGCTTCCGAACTGATAGCGCCGCCAAATTGGTTGCGCAACCAAACGGATACCAGGTGAGTAACTCTATATAGAGCTGTATACATTTTGTTGGTAGCGGCGACTGGTTGCGCTGCCATGGTATCCCAGTGAAATACCGGCCTAATAGACTCAATTTTTGAGATGACGTCACCTTTCTCGTTCAGCCTATAGAATAGATACGGTTCAATGGGCAGAACGTGGATGACTTTACTCTTTAATATCTCAGACATTTTTAACGATAGAGACTACAACTATTTATCAGGGAATTTTCTCTAGTTATGTTTGGAAATGCAATAAAGTTGGTGTTCTCTTATATTCATTACTTTTCACCCCATAAACCCCCGCATAGCAAAAATTGAATTGGTTAGAACCGTTTTTAAGAACGCGATAATGATAGGATTTTACTGCTTTTAATAAACAAAGTATACCTGAATGCGGAGTTGTTAGATTTATTGTATTGAAATATTTTTTTGCGCTCACGACTTTGTACGCTAGAGTTTGAGCTTATAAAGAAGACACCAAACGTTTATACGCCTTTGTACTTTAATATTTTCAAACAAAGCTTAATTGTTGCATTAATACGAGTATATATGTGTTACATTAATGGGAACCACTTGAAAATCCGTTGAATAGTTTTTACTAGCTGTTGCCCGCAACTTCGTTCGCTTTAGGTGTTCAAGTGGGATGTTCAAACGCATGTTGCTTAAAGCTTTCTACTTCAGACTAGATATAAAAAAAGTTGTTTTCAGTTACTTTTTTCTATTACTCATTCTCAATTTTTGATATTCAGTTAATTTAGTCTTATATTTTATATCGTAATTTTTTAAGTAATCAAGCCGTGAAAAATACTTTTCTCCAGAAATATCTTGACCGAAAAAGTTTTTCATTTCCATAATAATATCTTCATTCGCAGAAATTGATACCTCTTATTCGAGGTTTCAAATGCCGGAATTCCGGAAGTCTTTTAAGTGGTTTTTGATGTTATTTTTACAGCTCGATTACTAACAGAGAGAGAGTTCATTTGAATAAACGGAAAATCTAAGAAGGTTTGGAGAATTTCTTTGTTGATTTCCTTTAGATTTTTATTGTTTTGGTAAACCGAATACTTAAATGTTTGGTTTAATCAAAATATAAACCTTGTTAATATTTGACCTAATTAACTTTTGAACAAGGGTTTTGCCCCGTGTGGGTATAAAAGTGCTACCAATCTAGAATTATGCATCTCGAAATGATAAATTAAAACAATTAGGATTGTCTGGGCGCGGGCATTTTGTAAGGTAAAAAGTAAATAGGATATGAAATATTGTTCTAAATTTCGATTCATGAAACGTTTAAAAATTGAGTTGCTTATCAAAGGAAATAGAAAATGAAGACTGTTTCTTGATTTATAGCCTGTTTTTTTCACATTCTTTTGACTGAAATAAATTTAAATACTCGTCGTAATGTCTTTTGATGTTTATCAAAAGACTGTTCATTCAAAATGTTGTTCATACTCACTTATTTAAAATCACCCTTAATGAGGTTTGTGATTACTTCTGTCTTCGTAATCTGGGTTTGCGATGAAAAGGTTGCCAACTGCCAGATCTTTGAAGTTTAGAGAGGTTTATTCTTACCATTGAAAATGTGGACGAGTATACTGGCGGGGACTGCGTTGTTAGGTACGCAGGTGTAGTTTCCAGCGTGGGCTACGCTGGCAGCTGGAATCAAGAGATCAGAAAGCCGCTGGGCAGGATCCGTGGTCACATTGACTCCGTTTTCCACGTCATAGTTTATCATTCTGCTGTTGTGGTACCTTTGGACAAGAAACAGTCCGATAAATTTTACGGAAATTTGCGAGGAGCGTTGGTTTTAAAGCTTTCTGGAGACCATCATTTCAGTTTATTGGAGATTTAGACTTGACTTAAACTGTCATTTTGGAAAAATATTTATATTTATTTGATTAAATAATTGAAATAATTAATCAGTTCTTGATACGACTGACAAATCTTCTAAATGTTTTTCCAAAACAACAAAATAGCTTCTTGTGATTCACTCAAATTACATACACACAAACAAATTCAAATATACATATCCAGTGACATAAAAGTGTTACAAGCATGAAAAACCTATGTTATTTTTGTTTCAGAAAAACAGCGATACATTAAATTCGCCAAGTAACTTCGGCTGTTGCTGTGTACTAGTTCATACTTCCCCGACAAGTTTCAAGTTATTGTAAGGGTGCGAACATACTACGGTTAGTAAGGGTACGGTTATAATATACGGTTATTGTGTTGTGTACCTACTACTACCTAGGTACTTGTTAATACTAAAAAAAACAAAGATGGAATAATTTTTTATCAGTTTTATGAAAAAAGTTCATCATATCATCATCATCATTATATCAGCCGAAAGGCGTCGAGTGCTGGACATAGGCCTCCCCTAAAGATCTCCATGATGACCGGTCCTGCGCTGCTCGCATCCAGCGGCTTCCAGCGACCTTGAGCAGATCGCCGGTCCACCTTGTCAACGCTTCGTCTTCCGGTACGTGGTCGCCACTCTAGAACCCTTACGTTACGCCCCATCGGCCATCGGTTCTTCTTGCGATGTGCCCTGCCCACTGACACTTTTGCTTAGAGATTATCAGTGATATGTCAGTTACTTTAGTTCTCCTGTGGATCTCCTCATTTCTGATTCGATCGCGCAGAGAGACTAAGATAATAAAAGTCAAGTATTTTCACTTAGAAACACGGCAGAGTTGGGTGCCAATTGAACCTACTAAGCCTACGTTGTCTGTCTGTCCATCCGACTTTTAGTCTTCTTCTCAGTCGTCATAGAATCCAATAAAATTAAATTAGCTCAATGTTTACCTACAAGCACAGCATTTTGAGTAGCTTGCATAAGTTCAGGGAACGGACGGTTACGGTTAACCCAACCGAATGAATTTGTTATTAACCTATTCAAAATCTGGTTAACATTTTGTTCCTTTGGTTTACTGATTAATTTTGGTCAATTGAACCCTAACTAAAAAGGTATTATGTGCAGTTTCTTTTCTTTTAAGTAGGTAGATATGTTATTATAGTTTTGTTCTTAGATAAATGATTCGCGAATTATTTATCTAAGGTTTTGGTATTGTTGTAACAGGTTACCAAAAATTAACCGCTGCCGCTCACGCAATCCCAGATTTACCGAACTGTTTTTTCTGTTAACCGTAACCGTTTATTTCTGTTAACCGATTTTGTGTTAATAAATATAAGGGTTAATTTTTTAAAACGGTTAACATATTAATTTCTTTTCCGTTTCCTGTGTGCAGGTGTTAAGGCACGTGGGGTGGGACGAAAGGTGGGCTATTGCTCTGCTGGGTCTCATAATTGAACCCTACCTGTCTTTGTTTTTCTTGAAAAAGGTCAAAATGTTTGTCAAATGCTTTTCCTTTGAACACAAACAGTTAGTCGATTAAAAGAAATGATTCCTTAGTTCTTTACGACTCCCCTTGAAATAGTAACCTTATTTTTAAAAGCTGTCCATGTATACACACCTTGTTATTTATGTTCTATTTTGTTTTTAAAAACAAATGCAGCTAGTACGCTGGTAGGAAACTTCCAGGAGAAGTTTTGAGAAAACAGCCAGGCATAACTTGGTGAGTAGTTTGTTAGAAGACACGTATTACGTATTCATAGCTACTATCTTCGTACTGTTCAAAAGACATTTTTTGTGTATGTCAGAAATATCCAAATTATTCTATAGCACGGAAACGCCCTAGTTTTTGAGTCACTAGCGGTCACCCATTCAGGTTCTGACTACTGCCAAGGTTGCTTAGAGCAACTAAGCAATTTTATGAAGGTAAGCTCATTCATAAAATTGCGAATATTTTAAATAACATTGATTTTATATTTATTTGCTTTATATACGTTTTTTGAGAGTACAATCGGAAAAAGAGTCGAGAAAGTGTAGACAAATTACTTAGGCCAGGGGTCGGCAACGTTTTGGGTCGGAAGAGTCAAAAAATGAAATTTATAAAATTTCAGTTTTTAAAGAGCCGCAAATTTTTTTTTAGCCAACCATAAATAGTTTTTGCATAAATAAAGCTTTTTGATAAAAAAAAGCTAATCTATTTAGGTAGGTATTCATAAGAAAAATATATATTTATTCATATATTTTAAAAAGCTTTTTTTTATAAAATTAATAATATTGGCGTATGGAACTATAGGAGCCGCAGCTTCACATCCAAAGAGCCGCATGTGGCTCGCGAGCCGCAGGTTGCCGACCCCTGACTTAGGCCATAGAATAAACAATTTCTCATTGTATTTTCTGTAGCATGGAATCTTTTGCTTAACAGTTTATTCCTCAGAGTAAAAAAACTATGGAGTCCGTCATATACAATTCATATTCTGTATGAGCTAGTGAGGTGTATCATGTTACCCAGTCACCCATACTAGTCGGTCAAAAAACTCTGTTAAATTTTACAAAAATCAAGAAATCTTTAAAAATCTAATGTTTTAGTATAAACTTTGTTTGCGAAAGTGAAAATATTTCTTTTTTTCTTGTGAATTGATCATTAATGCTAAGAACTGAAGCGTAAATAATCCGTAATACTCGTAGCCATTTTATGCGTGATTTTTAACACCGTATTTTTCCTGAATGGTAAGTGTTTTTACCAGAAAAACTGTGGTAGTAGCATTTATTTGTCCCATGTCACATATTTCTTAAAGAGAGAGAGATAATAATTTTAAGTTTTTAGGATTTGATAAAAATCCATACATTTAAGTATGGAGGTCCCTCGCAATAAAGTGATACGCATATGGCTCCCTCCATAGCAGAAAGTTCTGCTACTTAAACCTCCTTGGTTAATTCCGCCTGTATTATGGTCTGTATAAGACTTATAACATGTCTTAGAATCACCTATAGTCTCGTAAATTACCTAGACACATTTGCAACAAATGAGCAAACAAGCAGGTATCTTTTACAATAATATGGTAATCTAAACAGCTTTCAAAATTCGTGAAATTAATTTTTGATCAAGAGTCCAAACATTACTATTAATTTAATAATTTTTCCCCCAAAGTGCATTTAATGCAACCCTATCCATACAAACTTTCGTAGATTAACTGGACTATGTAACCGACGCTTTTGTGCTCCGTACATTTCCAATCAAGCTGGTGCGAGTATTTAATTTTGAAAGGTATTGAATCGCGCTACATATTTCAAGAGGAGTATTTGCAGTTAACGGAATGTAATGAAATGGGATCGCTATTTTTGTTCTATCTGGATTTTACATAATTAAGTCCTATACTATTAAACGAGCAATATTTGAATATATATTTATTTGTATACAAATATTTTTGAACCCGAGTGGTACCGACAAAGAATAGTAACAACCCATCTCTACCCGTGGGTTTCGTAAGAGGCGACTAAAGGTTAATGAACCGGAGGATGGGCAGCAGCATATTTCTGTGTATCGTACCATCTTACATACTGCGGTCACCACCAACAGTGGTCGCCAGCTGCAACGCTTACAATTTTCAATTTCAAGTCATTTATTTCAGTTTTAAATTACATTGTATGTGAAATTTATATACAAAAAAATATATATTATATTAGGATTATTTAAATTAGTTATACGGTTACAGTTATTTATTCAGTTTACAAAAAAAGTTATAACAACATCAATAAATAAATGGTACAGCAGCACTGCACTTACTTTCTCGCAATATACGCTTTCCCGGATGCCGAAGTTTATTATAAGAGAGTCATCATTCGACAGTGTCCCCATCGGAATCGAACCCAGAAATTCCGGATCAAGAGCCGAATGCTCTAACTACTAGCTGCGGATAGCAAAGAGTAAATAAGGACGAAGTGCAAACTTAAGTTTGTAATTTCATACAAATAATATGGAAATACAAACTTACCTATACTAGATTTATGTGAAAATGTTTAAATTAAATATGCAGTCAGGTACGTAACCAATTTAGAATTCCAATTTGAAGCATTGAAATAAGCTCATTGAAACCGATTTTAAGTAAATCACATTTTTAAATTTTAGTAGTAAGGGAACACCCCTTATGTGAACTTCCACAGACCAATAGATACTGCCGAAAGATACCTTGCATAGAGATGCTTGGTCATACAAAATTTCATCAAGATAGTTTGAGCCATTTTTGAGCAAATTGCAATTTTTCATTTCCATTGTATGACAGCTACCCTCAAAAAGAGAGCCAGCAAAAAACCACTCAGTATCCTTCATTGAATTTACAAGAAAATCTTAAATTTTAAATATGGTGTCAATCGGACTATTCGTTTAGCCGCTAGGCCAAAGCGTGACGGACAGACCGACCGACGGACCGACCGACCGACCGACCGGACATTTTTGGGAGACTTGCTTTTTATGATCTAAAAGTGATATAGAACACATTTTAGAGAAAATTAAAAAACGTTTTCTTTTCACGAATACAATACCTTTCTCGCTCCGCTCGGAAGTAAAAATAAAGATAAAAACGGAAATTATTTGCAATAGTCATCCAACTTATACTAACATTTTAAAAAAATAGAAAAGTCCTGAGCTCAGACCCAAATTTGCAAGTGTAGACCAAACTTTTTAAATCTTCAGGCAACTCCAACAGTCTGATAGTGTGTGCCATGCTTAACAACCGCGAGTGTAGGTTGTATCTTACTAATTATGTCTTTCCTCCTAGTATTCTCTCTAAATTGTCTTTCATGTAAATGAGCTTTGCTAGATTACATAGAACTACCATAATGTGAAGACTAGGTACAGTCAATATCCCTAATTTCTTGAAATAGTCTCTACATGAATCTGTTTGGGAGATGCGTCCCATAGTTCTGACGGCACGTTTTTGAAGTTCAAAGGCTTTTTGCACATTGTAGCTATAGTTGTGTCCCCATAACTGTATACTATATCTTAGTTTTGATTCTACGAGGGCGTAGTATACAGTCTTTAGATGTACCAAGCTTACTTCATCACGTAAGCTTCTTAAGGCGTAGAACACTTAAAACACTTTCAATATTTGTGAACTCTCATTTCCAATTTAACTGAGCATCCACGTCTACCGCCAAAAACTTTGCATTTTCAACTTACTGAATGCTTTCTCCATTAAGATTAACATCTAAAAATATATCTTTGTTTCTAGCAGTGGATCGAAAAACAATTAAGTTTGTTTTATTTGCATTGATTTTAAGGCCGTTCATTTCAAACCCGTTTGTGTCATCAGCAAAAACCACTAGTCGTGTGTCATGAGGAAGATGATTTTGCATGTATATAATCATGTCATTAATTAAAATAATGAAAGATATAGGACCCAGTACAGAACCTTGGGGTACACCTCGGGTTACATTTATCACATTTGATGTATTTGCTGTTTCAGTTCCACAAACATTTTCCTATTTTCCAAATAAGATTTAAATAACTGTAAGGCTTTACCTCTGACACCGTTATAATTCAACTTCTCTATTAATAGTTCATGGTTTATCATTTCAAAAGCTGAAAAGTCTGTGGAGCGAAACTTTACATAGCAACATTATTTCCTTTGTTCAATATTTCCGCTACAAAAACAACGAAATCATAATATTTTTTATCTTGTTCTACTAAAAGTTTCAGAATATTTTTATGAAAATATCAAAATTCACCGCACGAGCGATGAAATTTTAAATTTTAACGTTAAAACATTCCTTTGAAAACGTGGTTCCAAAAAATAGAGCATAAATTTAAAAAATGTAGTCATAATGTTTTTTAATACCGTTTCTTTATATGTTAATTTTATTCGTGTGGTGCCGGCAAAGAATGGTGTCACGGCATTTCTTCTTCTGGGTGTCGTAAAAGGCGACAAGACTAACGCTGCAATCTATTTATGTCGCCATTTTTTTTGTAAAATATAGCTAATTGAAATTTTAACTGAATGTGACTGTGTCGTCAGAGTGGAGCCGGCAAATAAAAGTACCAAGCCATTTCTACCCGTGGGTGTCGTAAGAGGCGACTGAGGGATTAGTAGCAGCGTTTTTATTTTGACGATGGTAGGGCTTTTGTGCAAAGTCCGTCTGGGGAAGTACCACCCCTTTGCTGTATAGCAGCAGTGTTTGCACTTCTGTGTTTCGGTTTGAAGGGTTAACCAGAGAAATTAGCGGCACACGAGACATACCATCTTAGTTGTCAGGGTGGGTAACGCGCTTTGCTGTCTTATTAGTGTCAAGTTATTTCACTAATAAGTGGTGACCACTTACCAACAGGTGGCCCACCTGCTCGTTTGCCCACTTATGCATACATACATACATAACATCACGCCTCTTTCCCGTCGGGGTAGGCAGAGACCACAGTCCTCCACCTGCTACGATCTTGACATACTTTCCTTGCTTCCTGTACTTTCATCAATCCTTTCATACATGCTCGTCGGTTTAGGGTACTTTAAACCTGGCTTTTATTCAGAACGTCCTGAATTTGGTCCTGGTACGTTCGCCTAGGCCTTCCCCTTCCAACGTTTCCATTCACACTCGCCTGGTAGATCTCTTTCGTCAATCTTCGTTCATTCATCCTCTCTACATGACCAAACCATCTCAGCATCCCTTTCTCGATTTTGGTCACTACGTCTTCTTTTACGCCACACCGTTCTCTTCTTATCACACTATTTCTAATCCTGTCACTCAATTTCACACCAATCATACTCCTTAGCGCGCCCATTTCCACTGCATTAATTCCACTTTCATGCTTCTTCTGCCATACCCAGCTTTCACTGCCATACATCAGTGTTGGTACCAAAACACCCCTATAAAAAAAACACTTATGACATAAAAGAAAACATTCTAGATAGAAAAAAAGCAAATCGTTCGATGAAGAAGAATTCAAATAAAAATTGAATTTTTTTATTGACTGTATGCATCGTAGAGATTTCATAACAATTGTTTGAAACCCCTACAGTACCATGTTTCATGCTGCAGTTACCAACAACAGCGGTCGCCGATACATCCACTTCAAAGTTCCACGGGTTTTTGGAAGAGTTCTGGAGGGAGCTCCCTGTCCTTAGGTGGACGTTTCATGGGATGTTATGATGACTGTGTAAGGGCTTAATCGTATGTATAATCTTATCAAAAGAAAAAATAGACATGATCATTCATCAAGCATTTTTGGTTTCTAAGCTTTGGCAAGGCCGACGGAACTTTTAAGAAAATGGAAAATCTATGAAAAATGTATTGCAATTAATGAGAAATTTTGTCTTATTAACTACAGTGCCGTACCGGGTGAGCAAGCTATGCTACCCGCCAACAGGTGGCGCTGTAGGTTTTGTCTAAAACGGAAATGCTTAAAAACACGGGGAAAAAGAATTTTCCCAGACATGAAACCTAGCTAGATCGATTTTTGCCCCCAAAAACCCCCGTATAGTAAATTTCATCGAAATCTTTAGAGCTGTTTACGAGAAACCGATTACAAATATATATATATTACTCGTTTAATAGTATAGGATTTTCCTTCAGATTCCTTCAATTTTAACACGGGCTACAGAGGTTAGAATAGTAGTAAAATAAAATTAAAACAAAAAAGTCTAAGAGCGAGTTTATTTTGCGCTGATGGTTCCGAATTCTTCGAAACCCTTCATACCAAAATGTTCAAATCTAAAAATTTTAAATCTGCAAGATAAACATAGCGACAACCTCAGTATTTTTTTTTTATTCTGTATTTCTGGTTTTTCCAAAAGCTTTTCCTGTTACTTTTAATTTAATTAGGAATCTATTGTATTCAAGCTGATACTTTTATGGAATCCATTATGAACCTCAATTATTCACTTTGTAAGGCGGTTTATTCGATCTATGCTTCGAATACAATGGGATCTAATTGTTTCGGTGTGGTATTAATGGCAGGTACGTCAGAAATGTATAGTATTTTCCTAAAAAAATATGATATAATATCCATGTTCGACCATAACTTTTTAAGACTGAAATTATTACTATTTGGACTGCTTACTATAGATTAGATGACTATATCAATGACAAAGAGGTATGATGCTCTGATATTCCAGCAAAACACAAGAAACACATTGTGTAAAAATTCGACTCTTAAAGTAGGCCGTGCTGCAGTGGTTTCTTGCCGTTTCTTTTAATCTGCCATAACAAGATCTGAAAGGGTGTAGACTAGCTCTATTTGCATTGTATTCTGCATGACTTTCAAAAATATTTTGTAAAGAATTTACATTGAATACAAATATTTGAATCTGAAGTACTTACTTTATTTAGTGGCTTTCGACTTAATTGCCATTCACGGCATGCAACTATACTGCATTTCTGACCGTCAATACGCAAAAATAAAAAAAAAGTATCGCGGGGAGACGCAAAACAATCATGCGAGTCGTTCATTGGCTCTCCGCGTGTAATACAGAACGGAAACTCTCCGCCCATTTTGCAAACTCCCACGCACCCCCGCGCGCATCTGCCTGCGCGATTCGCGTGGTGCTCCTGAGGGTCTTTTGTGCTGAATATGCGGGCTTTAGCGCGTTTCCAATTTCAAATTGGCACTCGATGTGTGTAGTATCCAGGGTGTGTCCATGCGCAGAAAATATGTTATTTGCTTGTAAGAGTAACAAACGGTATGTGAACAGATTTTTTAATAAGTGTAGATAGAGGAATTTCTAATATTTGATAAAATAGAGAAACGCAGTAAGTCGTGCCACAGCATATTATAAATCGACCCACATGCAAAAAACAGACAAGTCAATAGTAAAAAAAAGTTTTTCCAAAAAAATGCCAGCTAGGGTGTTTAAAGTAAAAATAGGTCGAATAGGAATTAAACCAGGTTTAAGACGATATGTAAATTTTTTTGGGTATTTTGAAGACAAATATCTTTTTATTTACTCATTATCTTGCCGTTATTTTTAAGTATGTGTTTCTTGAACATTCAAATGATAATATTGCTAAGAGCAATACATGATTAGTGAAAATCGTTTCGACAAAATAAAAATCTAAATTTGCCTCTTCAATTTTCATTATTTCCTCTTTTTGTGGAATCTGAGGTGTTTTAAGTAGTGAAATTAAGTATACAGAAAGGTGTTCTTGGTTGCTATGATATGCCAAACCTGAAATTTTGTTTATTACTTAGGTTTTACAAAAAGTCGATATTTTATATCAGGCGCTTACGTCATTTAGTTTTGGTAATACGCACAGTATATCTGTCTAAATCTAATGCGTTGCGGATTTCGCACTTTATCCATTTTATTCAAGCGAAAAGACTGACCCCCTGTCAAATATCTATCTTTTCACATATCCTCTTAAGCTAGTTTTTAAAACAAGTCTAACTTCTAGACCTCAAGCTAGACAAGTACAAATCAATAAAACACTAACCAGAAAACAAACGCAGGTGCCTCTGTAGTCTGAACCACGGAGCACTGCAGTCGGAGCGTTGACCCTGGCTTGAGGTACTTCTCTGTAGGCCCCGAGATCTGCGCCCGAGCCTCTGTGAACAACGACATGTAATATGTTAAAGAAAGTAATTCGATTGACTACACAGTCTTTCGCCCTTTTCTTATTAGCTGGCTTTTGACCAAAAATATCTGATATGAGTAGAGGACAATGGAGGTTAGGGAAAGGTCAGTCAGTCGAGGCAGAAGAACGAACATGAGGAGACGTATTGAGAATTGTTTCATTGTTAGTCTTTAAGGAAATAAAATATTTCATACAAAAAATGTCGCAAAGAGGGCGTATCAAGGCAAACCATCGGGACGCCGGCCTGTTGGCAGGCCAAGATACCGTTGGAAGGATGAAGTTGCCAAGGATCTTAAAGAGCTGGGAGTGCCCGACTGGACGGAATTGGCAAAGAACAGGGAAGAGTGGCGTACTTTAATGTCGGAGGCCAAGTACCACTTTGATTTACTGAGCTATAAAGAATGAATGAATGAATACAAACAATGTATTTGATTTACTTTTGAAGAAATACCGGAATAAATTAGTGAATACCTTGACAGAACCAGTTTTAATAACACAACCAGTAGCAATGGTCCATTTTCAAGTACAGCTCTAAGCTAGAAGTAAATTCTGAAGGTGGTAGGGCTTTTGTGGAAAGTCTGTCTGGAGAAGTAGCACCCCCTTGTTTTTTTCTGCCGTGAATCGGCTGTGTATGCACTGCTGCGTTTCAGTTTGAAGAGCAAGGGAGCCAGTGAAATTACCGGCACTTGAGACATATCATCTTAGTTCTCAAAGTAAGCAACGCGCTTTTCTGTCTAATTAGTGTTAAAAATGCCATTAATAAGACAGTGGGCGTTATGGGCGGTGCTGGCCACTTACCATCAGGAGGGACTTACCTGCTCGTTTGCTCACTTATAACATAAAAAACCGGTCAAGTGCGAGTCGGACTCGCGCGCCGAGGGTTCCGATATACTTTTTGTATTTTTGGAAGCAATAAAGTTTACTTTTAAAACCGCAAAACTAAATTTGTTTGTAAAGGTTATTTGCAGATTTCTAAAAACCTGTGCAATTTAGAAAGATCGTTTTATTTTTGCTGTAATGTTTACAAACACTCCTGTCTACTGTAATTATTTCAGATTTTTCATTTCACAAACGTATTTATTTTTTATTTTTCATCATAACTTGAAAACTAAGAGACGTAACAAAATACAAAAATATATTTTAGAATGTACAAGTGAAGCCCTTTCATATGATACCCCATTCAACCTAGTAGCGACGATTAAAAATTTGGCTCCCCCTATTTTGGCCCCCTTTACATTAATAATATTTTTTTTTTATTTCATGTTCAATTAAGTTGGACAACTATATTCTAAAACTATTCCAAATTTCAAGCCGATAGCATGAGTGGTTGCTTAGATATTAGAGGTGTGACAGACAAACGGACAAAGTCGCACCATAAGGGTTCCTTTTTTTACCATTTTGGTATTGGAACCCTAAAAATGGGCAGTCTAACGGCTCGCACAACAAATCCAGGTGGTTGTTAAAGTGAAATAAAATAGGGAGAAATATGCGTCAGCTTATCCTTCGGTTAGAAATGCTCAAGTCGCCTTCTACGAAACCCATAAGAAGAGTTATAATTATTTGCCATCAATTTTAGAAGGTTACATTGTTCTGTGAACAATTCTTATTAAAGTCTCATCTTGGCAAATATTACCGCAGACACCAAGATTTAATTTAAGTAAAGCTTTTACAATAACCCTGAGGCTATGACGAAATTACGGGTTCTTGGTTCACTCAGAAAATTTAATTAGGCACGAATCATTTTGAAAAAAAAAACCGGCCTCGAGAAATCAAGGTTCCGTTCCACTACACGACACCACAGATTATTAGACGAAATTATTAATTAATATTATAACTCCTAATTTATTGAAATGGATAAAAAATTACGTCTAAAATACATTTGGCTTTTACAAACAAAACACGTCAATTACTTATTACCTAACTAAACAAACCATCCCGGAGCGTACCGGGCTCAAAGGTACCCATCACGCCAGCTGCAATAAAGGAGTTACAATAAACTAAAATTAATATTATTAATTAATATTCGATTTTCCATATCGTGGGTGTCGTTAAAGGCGTTCGTGTGATGCCTGCAAAGAATGGCACCAACCCATCTCTACTCATGGGTGTCGTAAGAGGCGACTAAGGACTTATGAACCAGAGAATGGGCAGCAGCATCTTTCTGTGTATCATACCATCTTACATACTGTGGTCTTTTTAACGTTACAAGCGTGGTGACTATGCAAAGTACTCCGCGTTTTTTCTGAAGTTCTGGAGGGAGCTTCCTGTCTTGCAATAGACGTTTCCTGGGATGTTGTGTGTATATAAAACATGTCGGTCACGTGATCACTTAAGTGTGGAAAGTCGAAAAAATTTCTTGAGTAGATATTTGTTTCATCATAGAAATTGCTTGTTTTCAAGAGGAGAATAAAAAATTCACTGTGTAATTACGTTACAGCTTTGTTATATTATGTGTACTTATACAGGGTTATTTTTAGACCCCTAGCCAAATTTTAGTATGTTGCTCAGGACATGAAACTGAACAACTTTCCCAAAGAAGCATGGGTCGAAAAACGGGAAAAATTTTGGTCGTTCTATACAAATTCCAAGGTTTGTATGGGAAACCTAAAAACAAAATTAGTTTTTCGACCCATGTTTCTTTAAGTTGTTCAGATTTATATTCTGAGTAACATACTAAAATTTGGCTAGGGTTCCAAAAATAACCCTGTATGAATCTTCGGATCTCTTGGAATTACCAAGAAATAAATAATATATTGTGGTATCTTGTAGCGTTACGTAGGCAGAGTTACTAATTTTGGAACAAAACGCTGCGTGGGCGAGGTAGATTATTAGTTGAATGTTTTTTACTTTGAGAGAAGTAAAAGAAAACATTAAAGAAATTTCTTTATTCATGATAAGATTTTGTTACGTTTTGTTTGAACTCTAACATTTGGAAAAAGTTTGAAAATATTTTTTTATCATTGCCAGTCAAAAAGGCTCTCTGCTTCACAAGCTTTAGCCTTACAAATTAAATATGAGAATATGCAATTTATCTCGGGTCCTATATTCCTCGTCACAATCAGGATTCTACTCGACAATTATTTGCCCCTCTCGGAATCCAATTTAGTCCCTCGAAGGGAATTTTCTATTCAGGGTTCCAAACTAAAATGGAAAAAATGGAACCCTTATGGTGTGACTTTATCATACACTGTTTCTCACACCATTTAAGCAACTACTCACAATTTCAGATTACATTTTTGAGCTCTTACAAAATATGCTTAATCAACTTTATTTCAAAATATAGTATAAAAAATATATATTTTTATTAATCTTGTAAATAGGGGCCAAATAGGGGAATTTTTTTTAAATTGTCATACCCTGTTTGATTCGGGTGTTATACTACGCACAAATAATTTTCGACTACTTATACTAAAATGGTCACGTGAACGACGAACGAACGACATTTTGTATGGGAAGTTGAAAATTGTTCGTGCTTTGTTAGAAAAGTCGTAGAAGTTGTTGCTTTTGACCTCTGTAATATCGTGGGCATACGCAAATCAGGTACAAGAAAAATAACCTTGTATAAAAGGTTTTTTTTTTTAAACTAGTTTTTAAGTGATGGTGAAAAATGTCTTAGAAATATCCTTATCTCCGAAATTTGCTAAACGAATAAGTGAATTAAATACAGTCGATAGATGTGTAAATATTACAGGAAGAATATCAATATCTTTACGTAGCAGTATATAGAAATTTGTAGAAAATCTTTACAAAAAAAAACTAATTGTTTTTCGGTCCTTAAAATGGACTTGGTTGCTTCCAAAAATGTTATAGGTATAACGGAACCCTCAGCGCGCGAGTATGGCTCGCACTTGACCGGTTTTCTCACATGTTGGGTAATCTACAAATATTCTACTCTGTCTTTGTCTGTGTCTAGCTTTGCAGCTGCAATCTACTGAATCTTTATGTTAAATGAATGAACCCCATCGTTTGTCCACCCAAAAAGAGCGCGTGGGTTTTTATTGTCGCTTCTTTTTTTTCCACTATGGCGCCAATTTGTTTGTGAAGTCATGTAGTTTAGCTGATGTCATTAAGAAATTTTAATATCCAACAATGAATAAGCTATTTTAACTTTGACTTTGTTGTTATACAAACAACATTTTCAAAAAACAACTACACGAAAACCAGACTGAAATTTTTTGTAAGATAATGTAAAAGGAGTATTTCTGACACATCGCTAGCATTGTTTTTAATTCCGATATATCGATTAATTGAAAACACTAGTTACCTTTTTTACGTTGTGTTTATCGATAAGCATTTATGCACGTCTCTAATAGTATTGTTGTTAGTGAAACAAGGGAACCTTTTATATTTATTGATCTTAAGAAAATTTGCCTTAAAGAAAATTGGCCTCTTCTTTGAAGCGTAAATCAATTGTATATTTATTCATCATCATATCAACCAAAAGACATCCACTGCTGGACATAGGCCTCCCCTATAGATCTCCATGACGACCGGTCATGCGCTGCTCGCATCCAGCGGCTTCCTGCGACCTTGACCAGATCGTCGGTCCACCTTGTGGGGGGCCTGCCAACGCTTAGTCTTCCCGTACGTGGTCGCCACTCTAGAACCCTTACGCCCCATCGGCCATCGGTTTTTCTTGAGATGTGCCCTGCCCACTGCCACTTTAGTTTAGCGATTCTTAGGTCTATGTCAGTTACTTTAGTTCTTCTTGTATATTTATTGAATTCCCCTAATTCCCCTGAAAAAGACCTTAGGGAATTTCGAAATGATGTCTTCAATGAAGGACTTTTCCTGTGACATAATAGTGTTAATAGCAGGCACGAGTTCAGATTGAAAATCTTAATCGTGACCTAAAATCTGGCTGCCCATTAGTGCCCATTGTGTATGACTTTCACGGGACCTCTGTGTCACCGAATAAAAACTTGCTTTTTACGCAAACCCGATTCGTTTGGGCGTGAAATGAGCGTCCAGTAGTTGTTCTATACGATTAAATTTCAAATCTTCAAGTTTTTTCGGCAATGCCCTGTCACTAGTTAACTTGTAGGTAGATTCGCTTAGCGCGCTCAGTACAATCGCCGCTTGTACTTTCCTTTGTCCGAGCTGTAGTCGATGTCGTTTGCGATAAACCATTGGGCTAATCGCGACTTGTAGCTGCTCCAATGGTGGTTAAGGTGGTCGAAATAATGCCAAAAGACACCCTGGACGTAATTTTTTCAAGGTTTCGCTCGTCACCAGTGTTGTATTAGGTAAGTACTTGTGGACGGGAGATTGCGCGCGACAGGTAAACACAAGGGTCCGTTGTATACTATTTAATTCTAATAAAAAAAAACGGTCAAGTGCGAGTTGAATTCGCGCGCCGAAGGTTCCGATATATCTTTAGTATTTTCGGGAGCAATAAAGTCCAGTTTTAGGACCGCAAAACTAAATTTGTTTGTAAAGGTTTTTTGCAGATTTCTAAAAAACTGTTCATTTTAGAAAGATCGTTTTATTTTTTCTGTAATATTTACATAAACTTCTATCGACTGTAATTAATTCAAATTTTTCCATTCACAAACTTCGGAGATAAGGGGGGAACGGTATTTTTTTGTAATTTTTCATCATAATTTGAAAACTAAAGAGTTGTAAAAAAATACAAAAAATATATTTTGGAATGTACTAAATTTGTTTGTAAAGGTTTTTGTCAAATTTCTAAAAAACTGTGCAACTTAGAAAGATCGTTTCATTTTTTCTAATTAATCCAAATTTTTTCCATTCACAAACTTCGGAGATAAGGGGGGTAACGGTATTTTTTTTGTAATTTTTCATCATAACTTGAAAACTAAGAGTTGTAAAAAAAAAAATTTAGAATATACAAGTAAGTAGACATATACTTCGATAACATGTCCTTCTCCTACACATCGCTTTTAGTGAATGGGCTGGCTATGTTATCCTAGTCTTTCTGTACCCAAGTAAAATTACTCTTCCCTATCCTTTGTAGTGTAGTATACATAGTGTAAGAGACAAGTTGACAAAAACAGAAAGGGCAAAATTTTGATTTTTACGATCAGTAACTGAACAACTTTCTGTAAATAGATTTTTTTTTATGTCACAAGTGGGTTAACGAACAGGTGGGCCACCTGGTGGTAAAATGTCACCACCGCCCATGACACCCACTGTCTTATTAGTGAAACAATTTGACACATAATAAGACAGCAAAGCGCGTTACCCACTCTGAGAACTAAGATGATATGTCTCCTGTGCCTGTAATTTCACTGGCTCCCTTACCCTTCAAACCAAAACACTGCTGCTTCACGGCACAAAACGGCAAAGGGGTGGTACTTCCCCAGACGGACTTTGCACAGAAACCCTACCACCTATAAAAAACTTTTATTAAATGAAAACAAAAGTCGGCCTCTCGATACAAAATTGCAAATTTGATTATACAGTTTGTATGAAGGCTGATTTCTTTTTCATTTCCAAAATGTTTAATTTACTGAAAGCTATTCAGTTACGTTGACTGATCATACCATAATCATACCGTTTCAGTTTAACCCGTCCCTTACACCTGTATACCACAATGTTTTCTAAGTATATTACTACAAAAGGTCAAGCCAGAACATTAGCATATAAAATATGTGATTAAAGAAAACCGGCTTCAAATGAATAATGAACACAACGTTTATTTTCTAAAGCGGTTAAGCTGGCTCTAACTGTGGAATGGAAAATTTTGTAGTCCAAGAGTTGACTACACAAAATTTTACGATATATTATCATTTTTTTTAATATATATATTTAAATAATAGTTAATAGAATTAGGCGTTACTTTCCGGAGGTCCATTTCAACAAGTTATTACTTAGTTGACGTGAGTCGGAAGACAGCCAGGCTCAAACTGGAATGGGCACCTGAGCCGCATCCGTGACGGTGGGAAAAAGTCGTCACAATGGATACCTACCCCATTATGGCCAACACCGTTGGGGTAGACCACGAAAAAGACGGCGTTACGACTTAGACTCGTACCGACGTGGTTGGAGGGAGTTAGTTTAAGACCGCGATAGTTGGAGGAACGATATTTCTTTAAACTTAAGAGCTGTGCTCTTGTCGGTGGAGTAATCGCCAATGTTTCCTTGTTTCCGCCAGTTCCTTCACCTCCTGATACGACTCGACCTGTACTTTTTCTTTTATTTGGAGGAACGATAGAGAGGCCTATTTTTTATTTTATTTTCAAAATGTTCAATACCAGACTACAGACTAAATTATAAAACATAGTAGCAGAACAATATAAACAATAGAAATCTGAAGTCCTATTAAAATTGTACACAACACTTTCATAAATTTGTATTTAAGATAATCTAAAAGAATAGTTACAATAGTTAATGTAATGAAGAAAATTATTAATTATGATAATTGGATTTAATTAGTTTAGTAATATTAGATTTAAATATAAGAAAGCTACAGCCAAAAATATCAACCTGAGCACATATTACATTGAAAGCTCTACACATTATGACACATTATTTTTAGTCGAGGGTATATCAAACAGTTGGGGAATACGCAGAGACCTCGTCGGGATCTTAAAGTAGAAATAACACAATAACTGACCATCCAGTTCACCGTTTGCTAAAGATGCTTACATCAGATAACCATCTCCTGTCAGCAAGACTATCTAAGTTAAACTTAAGCAGTCGATCGCTGTACTCAGGAATTCGGCGCCTCAGTCCCAGTCTAGCACATAACACGAGATACGTTCTTCGAGAGAGGCCATGGAAGAGCGAATAAACTCAACCTTAAGTCGTGTCTCCGAGTGGGGTGACAAAAATTTGGTGAGTTTCAACGCCACCAAAACACAGGCGTGTCTGTTCACCCCCAAAAGGAGTCCGTTCAATCTGGCTCCTACTTTTCAAGTTACAACTGTACCTTTTACCGACAGTCTCGAGCTACTTGGCAAGAAGTTGTGTGCAAACCTGAACTTCGGCGCTAACATTGAGTCTAAAGCCAAAACTGCGGCCAAAAAGCTGGGCATCCTCAATAAGGTTAGGCGTTACTTCACTCCTGGACAGCTTCTAGTTTTATATAAAGCCCAAGTCCGATCCTGCATGGAGAATTGCTGTCACCTATGGGATGGCTCAGCCAACTACCAACTAGCCGCACTTGACTCGATGGATCGCAGAGCCAAGAAGCTCGTTGGTGATGAGATGCTGGTGAAAACCAAGTTTAACAGTCTGGCCCACCGTCGCCAAGTTGCATGTCTGTCGGTCTTCTACAGATTGTACTTCGGAGTGTGCTCAAGAGGTCCACAAGCTTATTCCACCATCTCCATTCTACCATCGGGAGTCCAGACGCACCGCAGAATATCACCCATACTTGGTTGATATTCCGCACATTTGCACAAAGCGCTTTGAAACATCATTTATAATGCGCACGGCTAAAGAGTGGAATTATCTGCCTGCGTCTGTGTTCCCGAGTTCATAAAACCCGAATCTATTCAAGTTGCGAGTGAAGAGGCTTCTTCTGGGCAAGCTCGTTCCATCGTCGACCTCATCTCTGTCTTCAAGACTAGATCGAGGTCAAGAGTAAGCCCATTGACAATAAAAAAAAAACACTCTAACGTAACGACGTTGTATCGACTCAATTATATCCACATGTACATTATATATTTGAGACCATATTATAGAGCAGTATTTTAAAATGCTACGTACTAGTGCAACATAATTATAATCTAATCCAGGAGGTTACATTTCTGAATGGCTTAGCAATACGAAACAAAAAGTAAAGCATTCTGTTAGCTTAACTAAAATATGATCTATGCCCAGCAGTGGGACAAAATAAGCTAGGAAAAAAAAATTTTGCCACCTCCTCAACAATGGTACTTAGAAAGCAAATCTTAACATTATTTCCACAGAAACATAGGTCAGAAATCAAAATTTTGTTTTTTGCTTGTAAGGTTTTATTATAAACGAATGCACTGTACTCAAGAAAAAAAAAACTATCCGTAACATAACTTGGAAGGTTTTAGCCAAACAAAAATCGCGTACGACGATAATGATTAACAAAGTGCATGTGTGTCGTCGCAGGCGCATGGACGCAAACGAGCCGCATATTTTTAGGGTTCCGTACCTCAAAATAAAAAAAGGAACCCTTATAGGATCACTTTGTTGTCCGTCTTTCTGTCTGTCTGTCTGTCAAGACCCTTTTTCTCACGAACGAGAAGAGGTATCAGGTTGAAATCGATAACGAATATTGAAGTCCATAAACCACCCAAGATCTGAAAATTTTTTTTTTTTTACAACGACGCTATCAAAAGATATGGCTTTTTATGTCCTCATCTCCATACATTTATGCAAAAAAGCAAAACCTACAAGGTACTTCCCGTGGATCTAAAATTATGAAATTTGGCAAGAAGCTAGGTCTCACAGTACGAATAAAGGGAAAAGTCTAAAATTATTGAATATTTCAATTTTTCTCACAACTAGTGGTAACCAATTGAGGTGATCTCCCGTTTCAAGAACTTTTCTATAAAAGAGGGGTCAAGTTGGATGGTTACGGAATTTTTAAAATCAAAGAGCAAAAGCTTTTAGTATATCATATGGTAGATAGGTACGGAACCCTTAGGGCGCGAGTCTGACACGCACTTGGCCGGTTTTTTTTTTAAAATCGAACAAACAAGTAAAGTAAACTAATAAAAGTTCGCGTCGCTTACACTCCCCACCTCGAGTGCTAATCAAGCACTCACTACTTAAGCATTTCGAAGAAATAGGTACAATGCGCCACATAGAGCCGCCAGGTTCCAGTCGCAGTCGTAGCACTACTACTACGTTCTCGTAGCGCTTCGTCGCTGCGGTCGTAGCAGTGGCGCGCCCGAGTGGCACTCATTGTGATCCAGCAAGCAGCAGTCATGCGTTCTCGCTCGCACACATTATGTGTGTTGTTTGCTCTGTGACCTTGATACCATCGGGAATGCGTAACTCGCTCAGCAGTTGCAAATCTAACCATTTACACCATTTTTTTTAACAACTTTAATATCTACAAAGTAGAAAATCACAAAATATTACAACAACAGGCAGGATTCGAACCTGCGTCTTCTGCGTAAGTACCGCAGACGCTGTACCAACTAGGCTACTGTGGCAGGCCTGTGACACTCCGCACTCTAGGTATGCAACGCGGCGCTGGAAGTTTACTGGGTGAGGCAGTCGATTTTACTTTTCTTTATGACATCTTAAGCTTATGGCGGCAAACTAGGTAAGTACCTAAGTATTTGCATTTTTGATTGAACAATATTACATACCTACTTGCATCTCGCTCAGTATCTCATGAAGTGACAAAATCATCGCCTTAGCCCACCTGTCCGCGATCACCCACGATTTAAAAACGTGTCCTAAGCGGTGGACTGCAAGTATCGACTTTATGCTTCGACCGTAAGGTTGAAATTTGTCGGCACCCCGCCTGAGAGTGTCGGATCCGTAAACGTTAGTTTACTATTATGTAATCTGTGACTGTGGTCCTGTCTGATGTTGTGAAATTTAGCGACCTCTATACGCATCTATAATAATCATCCGTCTCTTAGAATATAAAGGGTAGGTACGAAAATTATGCTGAAAAGTCAAAATTAACATATCTTTTGTAGAACCTTTGGGCTAGTTAGAGGGTTCGCTTTGTAACGTCTATTATTTTTGGTATATTCTTTGACTTTATACTTTGCAAGTTCAATGTTACGTTTCGTCACTGCTTTTTGCTTTCAAGCTGCTTTGAACCTTTTCCTCTTTGGCAGATTTACTTTTTTCGTTTATAAAAGAATATGTATGTTTTCTAACTTTTTTGGTTTAAGTTGTATTGTGGAAATCGTGATACTCAAAAGCGTCAAACATGATGTTTAATGTGATTTAAGTACATATAAGGTGACTTTTAATTAGTTTTTAATAGCAAAAGATATTCATGTACTCATGATAATGATACTAAACAACTTTTCCCAAGGAACATAAGTAGAATTACGAAAAACTAAATTTGACCTCCCATACAAAATGCGCTATCGCTTGATACAGTTTCTAATGCGCTATCGCTTGATACAGTTTCTATAAAATGCGCTATCGCTTGATACAGTTTCTATGGGAGGTTAAAACTTGAAAGTTGTTCAGTATCATGAGTACATTCATACTTTTTTCTATCAAGAACTAATTAAAAGTTACCCTATATAGAAAAAAAGGTAGTCGAATGCTTGTCAGAAATAAATTTTTGTACAGTGGCTTTGAACTTCATTTTTTATTGTCTCCTATTTACTCTTGACCTCAATCACAGATGAAACAATAGTGCCTCGATCTAGTGCAGACAGAGATAAGGTCGACAATTGAACGAGCACACACCATTTTCGTTTTACGCAAGTACTGCGCCACGTGGTAACAGATGACCCTTATGTAGGCGGAAGTACAACTCTCGAAATTTCATTCCGCAAGAACACTTATAGGATTCCGTACCGTACACACGGTCGCACATCAATAGAAACACTTTCGGACCTTGTGGCGTGGTAATAGAGTTGAAAAAGTGTCTACCGACAAGCGGTTGACCGTACGTAAGGATGAAAAACGAGACCTCATTAATATGTCCACGATGTCTATCTATCTGTTAGCCGCCTGCATCCATAAGGTAGACAGTTAAAATTTTCACAGCTATTATGTATTTCTGTTGCCGCTATAACTACAAATACTTAAAACAAAAAAGAAAAAGCAATTAAGAGGGGGCTCCACTACTAAAAACGTGTATTTAGGCGACTGTCACGGAGCGGGGCTGCTGCATGCCTCGCATGCTGCCTCCTTTCGTGATCCTGGCTCTATCGTCCTGGCCAAAAATTCCAAATTCCTATTTCAAATGTCTTCTATCTCTTTTTTTCGGTGTGGCTTTTTGGCGGGAATTCGACATGGGCGTTTGCCTGCTTAATTGAAATTTTGTTTTTTTGTGCATTTAGTGATTTAGTGGATTATAAAGATAGTGTGTTATGCAGTAAATTTACTACGGAGTGCGCAGCTGATGGAGATTTCAAGTGATCTCGTGTTTAAGCCCCGTTTGTGGTGTCCCAAAAAGTCACGAACATTTTCCTTCGTAAAGTTCACTATCGCTTTACGAGGGGAGCAAAAAGAAATATTAAAGACATCAGAAATGGCTGTATGGGCTTTGTACTCTTTGCCTTTCCGAAAGGAAGAATGAAACAAAAAAAAAAATTTTTTTCGGTGTCATTCGTGTCAAAAGCAGTCAGTTTACCTTTGATACTGGTCGTGCTCGGACGTGAACGCGTGCAGCACGACCACCGGCTTGTATTTTATATTTTGTACCCGAGATTTGTACATTGTCACAATAAAATCGTTTTCCCTTTACGTTTGCATTTTGGATCGCCTACACCCTAAAGAGTCTCTCTCTCTCTGCCTGCCTGTTTTAGCTATATCGTAAAAACAGAAACATTTACAAGCGTGAAAATGTGTATGTTTATAGAGCATTATATGAACTATAAACAACATTTAGCTTATAAGGCTGGGCTTAATAAAAACTGGTCAATTGTGTGTCGGACTCACGCGTTCTTAATACTCTTCTGCGTGACTTCGCGCTAATAACTAAGAGGACATTTTTACCGTAGTGGTACGCCCATAGCGTCAACTATCTTATTTAACACACATAAGACAGCAAAGCGCGTTGCTTATCCTAAGAACCAAAATTATCCATCTCATGTTCTGGTAACTTCACTGATTCCATTCCCCTTCAAAGCGAAAAACAACAGTGCAAAGACTGCTGCGTTACGGCAGAAAATGGCAGGATGGTGATACAGTCAACGACAGGTTCAGCTTGACACTCACAGCGCGACTGCATCCCACAAATCAATTGAAATAAGAACGGTACAAAGTCCAATGTGTCAAGATTGATGTATTCTTGACCTTACTTCTTCAAAATGACTTTGCACAAACCTTTATCACCTTCAAAAAGCTTGAAAGCAATCCTTAAATTTCGTATACAATTTTAAATAACCAGCGAATCCAGGCTACATTGACTTATAGTTAGGGTGCTGGCTGCAATTTGGGTTTATGAGTTGCTCATGATTCATATTAATAGGGATGATAGACCAGCTCAAAACGAATCGATTTGGTCCTCCTAACAAGTTTTTCTGTGCGTCGCTGCGTTTTTGAGTTAAAGCAAAAAAAAAAAAAAACATACTAAATAATGTTTTTTTTGTCTGCCTATGTGGCTCCTGTTTAAAATACTTCTGAATATGTAGAAAATCGAAGAGGCAGACATGCAGGGCTCTGCATTATCACGGGACGAAGTAGTGAATTTTTGCATTTTGAAGCGCTGTAACTTTACGACGCAGGGCTATTATGGTGGCAGACCATTTTTCTAGGGTTTTATACATTGTATTTAATCAGATATCATAGTCTGCCAGGTGTACGTTTCATTGTCAAATTTAAAAATAGTTAAAACTTAATTCCTCAAAAACGCAGGGGTGTGGATGTCCGCCAATATTTTTTGTATCTTTTAGAGGATGCTCCTTATCATCAGTCAAAGAGGCAGACATGAGCAAATCATATAGAAATTTGTCCTTCATCACCCTTACTATTAAAGGTGGACGTATGCTAAGACGCAGGTGAAGCAGCTAATGGCAGAACACGTCTTCCTTCTGGCTTTGTAACAAAGACACTGAACGATAGAAATACTGGCGTCTCCGCATACGCACACCCTAAAGCCACGATCACACCTAGCTGAATTCAAAGACTAATTCGGCATACATTGCTGGGAGGCTTGGTTATGTTAATTGCAAATTCCTTACTTTAACGAGCAATGTATGCCGAATTAGTCTTTGAATTCAGCTAGGTGTGGTCGTGGCTTAATGCACCCTCTCAGCTCTAATCGAGTTCTACATTAATTCTACATTCAAATTCGGAAGCTGTGATAATGATCTGACGAAGCAATCTTAGAATTTATATGAGATACTTTAACGCCGATTTGATGCTGCCAGATTTTTAACAAGAAAGCTAAAAATACATAAATTATATAAACTTGTAAATTATTGTATTAAAATGTATGTTTCCAGAAATGTGTGCAATTCAGAAATTCTATACGATTCTTAGGAAATGTATTAAATATCATAAATATTATCTGGGGGCACGGCAGTACGAGTACCCCCGCCAAGACGAGCCAAGCGAAACGCAGGGGCAACCTACCTTTCCTCGAAACGCTTCGTCGTTTTTTTGAACCCCCATTACTTGGGTTTGCATAATGCCAAATAAATAAAATTTACAGGATATGGTGTCAATAGTAAACTTATTAAACATGTAAAGTTTCAGTTCTATAGCTGTTATATCTTAGATTTTATTGATATCTAAAAACGCTGATTCCGTCACTGACTCATTGACTGACTGATAGTCATTAGAGTTCTGAGGGTACTTCCTGAAGTTCGAGAAAGCTGAAATTTGGTGTGTTAGCCAGTATTAATGTAAAAACAACAAAAAAATCCTAAAACTTGGAACTTTTTCCCTCCAACCCCTTAAACTAGGGTATGGAAGTTTGTATGGTACTTCCGCAAATATAATACAGACTCCTTGTTTATAAATATAAATAATAAAACACGTAATTTAAGATTTTAAGTAGTATGAAACTTAAAAAAAATGAAATCCCACTAATAACATTTTCATGTAAAATGTTGCACAGACGAGTAGCTCGCATTTTCAAAAAGTTATCAGATCTCATGTAGAGCCAAGCTTCTAACTCTACACGCCTTAACTCTACAAGCCCTAACTTTATATTATATATACTAAGAGGCGTCATAGGCGTTAAAGAGCGGTATTACTGGATGCTATATCTCAATCAGTGAGCTCCGGACAGTGATCATCTCCAAGTAGCAGCCGGTGGCTGTAAGAAACTTCGTCTCAGGTGCACTGAATAGATCAACCTTACTCACGAGAGCAAGGCTGTCTATGTGTGCTAGGGTTTCGTAGAATGGTGTCTGCTCAAGCATTCTCGTCCGAGGAATATTTGTTGCAAATAAGGGGTGAATGCGCGGCCGCAGAAAGTATTTTTGAGGTGAAGGGACATAAAATGGTATTTGCGCCAGGAGTAAGGGGTTGCTGATCTTGCCATTGAGCAGGTAGTAAAAGTATTTGATAAGCGCTAGTTTTCGCCTAACTTCCAGTGCTCTATAGCAGACCATACCCTGGACAAAAAGTGTTGGGTACATATATGGATAAAATCCGTAGAGTTTTTTGTATAGGAATCGCAAAAACGACTTCTGTACCCTTTCTAGCATATCAGTGTACAGATCGTTATGAGGGTTACTCTATCTTACTGCGGACAAAAGCGTTATATAGAATTGATATTGGCTCACGATGGCAGAAGAATTTGGACTGACGTTTAATGAAACCCAGACATTTACTAGCAGCGCAGCAGACATCGATGATATGGTCATTAAATTTAAGTTGTGGATCGAATCTTATTCCTTGATCGCGCATCGACTGTACAAGATTTAATGGAAGGCCACGAGTGGTATGAGTGTATTGTGGGGTTGATACGGGAATAAGACATCACTGAACATTTGTTGACATTCAATTCTAGGCTGTTATTTATGCTTCATGCGAGGACGTTGTCTATATCTACCTGAAGACGGACAAAATCGTCATTGTACTTGACAGGCAGAGCCAACTTGACATCATCCGCGAATAAAAGGCACACTGCGGACTCTACTGATGTTGGCAAATTGTTGATGAGCAAGAAGAATAGAAGCGGTACTAGGCTGCTTCCTTGGCCTATACCTGAGCTAACTTTGTATGGGGTAGATCTAAAGTTCTCTTAGTTGACATATTGGGTTATGTCCGCGAAGTATGAACAAAAAAGTCCAGGAATGGCAATGAGAATCCTGCAAGTGCCATTTTTACCAGCAGCTGATCATTATTAACTCGGTCAAAGGCCTTTTTGAAATCAAAATAGGTTGATGTTCGACCTGAGTTTTCTGATCCAGATAAGAGCCAATTAATGTCTTTATATCCTATCCTATCGCCTATCAGTATATGTAGTCTATTGTATTTTTTGTGTGCAATAAATAAGTAAATAAATATATAAATAAACATACCAACGACATCAAGGCGTAGAAAGATGCTTGTGGGCGGATGCGAAGACACCTGGCACTCGTAGATACCGGCGTCCCGCTTTTGTACAAATCTGACTTTTAGGGTCCAGTCCTGGGAACAAAAAGTCTTGATGAGGAATTAAAAATTGAGGCCGAGGAGCCATCATCGTAATATCCCGTAAAAAAGTCCACCACAGGACAAGCTCCTTCCAGAATTTTAGCAAAAACGCTTGGTTCAATTTTGACGGGTAAAACCATAGTCATCACGCTGGTCAGCGTTGCGGCTGGCACTATGAACCGTGGTTGTTGGTGACCGTAGTGTGTGAGATGGTACAGTCAACGACATGTCAAGCTTGACACTAGCAGCGCATCTCTAGCTCATAGGTAATGGTGTAGTATATTTTTAGAACCGGCATATGATGCCCTTGCATTTGATATCACACACGGTAAGTTCCGAAACAAAAAAAAAATCCCATACAAAAAATTTATGACGTCATAGCTGCCCCCTACCCGGGAGTATTTTTAAGAGCTGCCGGACAAAAATATTGTTGTAACCTAAAGTACCTGTGTACCAAACGGCAATGCCGTACATCGATTTGCGGCTTTCTATCAATATGAGGTTTGTACATTGTCCACTATAACATTTCACACAAAGTCCACTTTAGGAGCTAAAAAACTGAACATCATAGGAAAAATACGTGGTTTATTTCAGAGGGACTTAACATAGTCACCACGCTTGGTAGCGTTGCGGCTACCACAATGAATTTTTTCACTATTAATTTACAAAATGAGTTTACAATGCCGAATTTTAAAGTTACTTGCCGTTTCTTTTACGCTGCTATAGCACGATCCGAAACGGTAATAGACTCGCACTATTTGCATTGTATTCTGCATGTTATGACATTCAATAAATATTCTGTAAATTATACTGAATCTGACCGCGTATGGTAGTATTAGTAATATGAGACGGAAAAGAGCGCTGCTGCCCATTTTCTGGTTCACAATTCCTTAGTCACCTTTTACGACACCCACGAAAATAAATTAAGTAGTAACATTCTTAGCCACTATGTCACGAAGGAAAGAATTAAGAATAGTTTTGTTAGACAAGCCGTGATTTGTAGTGAGCCTGCCTTTCACGCCGCGGGCCGCAGGTTCGATCCCCGCCCAGGGCAAACATTTGTGCGATTAACACAAGTGTTTGTTCTGTGTATGGGTGTTATTTATCTATATTTATCTATGTATGTATATCAGTCTCTGATACCCATAGTACAGGTTCTGCCTAGTTTGGGATCAGATAACCTTGTGTGAAATGTCCCCCAATATAAAAAAAAAGTTATTTCTTAGGAAGACTTGGAAATATTCTACAGAGATTGTCATCTAGAAGCAAGAAGCCAAATCTGATGTTTTAAGGTTTTTTTTTTTTTCATAGTATTACGATCCTCGAAGGTGCTGTTCACTTTTTTATACGATTAAAATAATCAAGATCGATGACTCTTTTTTGAGCCTTTTAGACATAATTTCAAATTGAAACATACATAGGCTTTGAGGGCACTGCATGTTATCCTACGTCATCGAGTAAAAGAAAATTGCAACATTGTAGCGATATTAGTTACCTAGTAGGTCAACAAAACGTTGGTTTGCCAATCCGCAACCTGGCAGATTTTGTACAGTCGGAGCGAAAAGTGTTTACGTGATAGGATACACGAATGAAACCTATTCGTAGAAATAGAAGGTACCTACGAGTAAAAAACGACAGGTCTGCCTTGTGGTCCGATCACATCCGAACACATTTGGTGTCCGACTAACGAAACTGCCAAGAGGATGCAAGGCAGACCTGTTGTTTTTTACTTATATGGGTAAGTACCTTCTACTTCTACGAATAGGTTTCATTCGTGTACTCTATCACGTAACCACTTTTCGCTCCGACTATACAAAACCTGCCAGGTTTCGGATTGGCCGATCAACGTTTTGTGGACCTTGTAGGCCGCTGCTATCGCTACAAGTTTGCAAATTTATTGTACTCGATGACGTAGGATAACATGCAGTGCCCTTAAAGTCTAACATTGTTTAAGGCTAGGTATAAGGTCTGTCTATCTGTCCTTCACACTGTATAAAACCATCAAACCTGCACAAAATCGATTATTTCCTTCCAGTGTAGAGTCCAAGCTTAAAGCGTGCAACGTAATAACAAACTTACGAACCACCTTGAAGTGCTCAGGGTTTTAATGGAAGCTATCGAAGGCTATTGAGAAGTTGGCCAGAGAATTACAATGAGCCCTTGGACTAAGTACCTATTTGAGAGGTCTGGGGTCTTAGGTAGAATTGAAAACATAAATCGGAACAACCAGCTAATTTTGTTATAAAGTGTACGTATATTTTGTGAACAAAAGTGGTTTTTCAAATTGAATTATTGATCTCAGAACGGTATTTATAACGAACATATCTTTAATTTTTTTTCCCTAGGAAATCAAGATGACCTATATTGTAAGTAACCTATGTTGTAAGTAGCGTGGCAGTGAAGTAAAACGACTGCTAACAGAATGATCTATTTGTCGTGTGCTTCTAAAACTCATAAAAACGAGCATCTTTCACAAATAAAATTCCAATATTTGTATAAATATTTGTAATCGGTATCTAAAAAACGGCGGATGATTTCGGGGGAGAAAAATCAATCTAGCTAGGCCACATGTCTGGAAAAAATAAATTTTCCCGTGTTTTTAAACATTTTTTAAAGTACTGCATTAAATACAAAAACCTACACCGCCATCTATTGGCGGATAGCATAGCTTGCTCACCCGAAATTTTAATGTTGAAGTGGCTATTATAAGGCGAAGCTCGGTCGCCCAGGTACTAAAGATTGATGAGAAGACGATATTTTTATTTTTCTTTAGGCTTCTTCGTTTTAAGGCCAAGACAACTAGAAATCTACGTTGTATAAAATCCTCTATATGACAGCAATTCTTTTGCTTTCAAACTGAGCTCTCCAAAGTTTTACCAAGAATTTGTTAGAATCCTGTCAACTTCCCTACGCAGTATAATTATAACCATTAATCAAACTAAGTAAATGGACAGTAAGGGAACACAAAAACCAATCTAATGTAATGACCCAGGTTTTTCAAAGTACAGTTTCGTACAGAATTTCAATAAACTTTTTGTATTTGACGCGCGGCCATACTATACAAGCGCAATCAACTTGCGCGGGCTTGAGTTAAGGCAACGTAATAACAAACTTGCTTGTCCAGATTTTAATTATTGCATGTTACGAGTATTGAAGGGTATTCATAAATTTAAATTATTAATTTTGGCAACTGTAACTAGTTTACAGTGAATTATTTGGTGGTGAGAGTTTTCACTAAGCAAAATAGTTTTGCTTGTCATTGGAAGCCCTATATTCTTTCGTACTATACCTAGAGGGTATAATGGACAGCTTTCCAAAAACTCATCATAACATCCCATGAGGAGGGGAAGTACCATAGTCACCTCGCTCGTTAGCGTTATCGCTGGCACCATGGACCGCGGTTGTAGGTGACCGCAGTAAGTTAGATGTAATATACAAAGGAGGATGCTGCTGCCCATCCTCTAGTTTATAACCATTAGTCGCCTCTTATGACACCCATGGGTATGTATGGGTTGGTACTATTCTTTGCCGGCACCACACGGGGCGAAAACTAAAATGGCATAACCAATTAATCAAGAAAATGAACATCTTACAGAAAGGCCCCATTTACACTGCGACTTTTTGAATTTATACAGTTGCGTGTAGCGATACAAACGCGCGTTTGCATCGATACAGTCGCGATTCAGTCGCGATGCAAACGCAATGCTGCATCGATACAGCGTTGCCTGTACGTTATTTTTGTAAGTTGAGTCGACTCGTTATGGATGATGAGGTTAATGATCAACAACAGCAACACCAACAACTTGCAATTATGACGATGATGAGGTTGAGGATAAAGACTCGACTCGACGTACAAATTTAACGTACTGGCATCACAGATCGATGCAGCATTGCGTTTGCATAGCGACTGTATCGATACAATACGATAAATTGATGAGCATCGGTATGGGTGTCCCGCAGGGGTCATGCCTCTCGAATACCCTGTTCAGTTTGCTTCTTAACGACCTTCCGGAGTGCATTCCCGAGACCGAAGCAACCGCACTCTTCATTTTTCCACTCTTCTCTTTGGAATAATCAAAACTTGCAAACCTGTTTATCTCTTTGATAAACTTGTCTTTTCTGACCGCCATATTCGTTTTGCAACACGACTAATCTGCCCTCGTTATAAAACGACTGCATTTCGTGGTAGTTTCCGTTACGCTGCCACGAAATGTTGGAATAATTTACCTCCACCGTTAAGGAATATCAAATCGATTTTATCATTTAAAAATAGTCTAAAATTATTATTATTAACCGAACAAAAGAAGCTTTAAAAATGGTATGTGCAGTCGTTTTAAATAAATATAAAATTAATATAACTACTTTCTATAGGCACTTACTTTATTGTATCATTCATGTATTCTTTTGCTCCTTAATTGTTAGAAATACCTATTAGATTTCTATGATATTTATAGAGATATTTCATGAAACTATACAGAAGAAGAACTATGTAAGAATTTAATAATGTTTTCAAATAGCTTGGTTGAGTTGTAGTCATACCTATTACTATTGTAACTATTGTAAGGTAAAATGTATGTTGCTACACCTACCTTTCAGGGGTCACGGAAGACCAGCGCTACAGCAGCGCAAGGTGCTGTAGCATACGCTGAGTGGCTACCTTCTTTAGTACTGTATTACTAAAATAAAAAATTTTCTTTCTTTCTTTCGAAGTATTTATGTACGCAGACGACGTAACTGCGGTCGTCACAGCGTCTTCGGGAGCACACCTGGAAATTGAACTGAACAGGACTGTTCAACGCTTAAGTCAGTGGTTAAGCTCGAACGGTTTAGCATTAAATAGAGAAAATAATAATAATAATAATAAAGCACTTCACGGAAAATACCCCCACCAACTTGATCAAGAACATGTAGACAAAACTGCATCCTGCTCGTGGCTTACAACAGGGAATATATTTGGTGAAACAGAAGGCTTCCTTATAGCAATACAGGACCAGGTCATCAAAACCCGTAATTATTCCAAATATATACTCAAAGAAAGTACAGAAACCGATAAATGTAGACTATGCCACCAAACCACAGAAACCATAGATCATATCACAGGAGGATGCAGCATACTAGCTAACAAAGAATACACCCATCGCCACGACAACGTTGCTAAACATATACACCAACTACTTGCACTCAAATATAAGCTATTAGACTCACACACCCCCTACTATAAATACAAACCGAAGGCTGTTCTAGAAAACAACTCTGCAAAACTGTACTGGAACCGAGAAATCATCACCGACCAAACCATACTTAGCAATAGACCAGACATCACACTTACCTTGAAAGCACCTAAAACCACACTCCTTATAGACGTTGCAGTGCCTAACACGCACAACCTAAAACAAAAACACACAGAAAAAATCCAAAAATACATCCCCCTAGCAGACGAAATAAAACAAATGTGGCATCAACAAACAGTCAGGATCATTCCAATCATTATCTCGTCTACTGGTGTCGTACCGAAGACACTATTTACAGCTTTGAAACAACTCGAACTCTATAAAAACACTTATATTCCCCTACAAAAATCAATAGTTATCGATACCTGCTCTATAGTCCGCCGTTTCCTAAACCCAACTACCCTGACACTTCAAGCTACAGATGCAGTTAATACAGAAACACAACATAATACACACACACACAACACACCCCAATCAGTGTACTTGGCATGAGCCCGTACCTGGTTGAAGACCACCGACCTCTGGTCGAGATTCAAATTACCTTCGATAATAATAATAATAAAAAACATGCTACATCCGCTTTAATCTGAACGGGCACCAACCGGAAAGACTGAACGTCTGCATCGGAGACTGCGTACTGCAGCAAGTAACAAAGACCAAACTGCTGGGTTTCCAACTGGATAGCGCTCTTGTATGGGAGCAGCATATCGATGACGTGTGCAGTAGGCTGGGGCGCGCCTGCTTCGCGCTGCGTAGACTCGCGAGTACTGCGGGACGAGACGTCGTCAGGACCTGCTATTTTGCAACGATCCATGCGACCTTGTCGTACGGAACGGAACTATAGGGGCGTGCAAGCGAGTGCTGCAAAAGCGAGCCGTCAGGGCCCTAGCAGGGATTCCCAGCGACGTCTCGGCCCGTGGACACTTCAAAAAGTTCGGCATAATGACCCTACCTTGCATTTTATTATTTCAAGTAGGATGTTTTACTAGGTCTAACTTGCATTGTTTTAATCGCAAAAACGAAGTAACATCGCACTTACTGCGTAGTAACAAAAATAAAGACCAACTGAGGGTTGAGCCGCACAGACTGGCGAAGTCCGAAGAAAGCGTCTACCTATACGGAGCAGTAGTTTATAATAAGCTTCCCAGTTCTATACGAGATGCAGCTACTTTCCCTAATTTTAGAAGTAAGCTCAAGGCGTGGCTAGTAGAAATGGAATTCTACGATTATAATGAATTTTTGAATTCATAATTTATTATTACTCTGACCTGTAACGAATGTTATAAATAAATTTTTGTATTTGTATTTGTATTCGTACAATCGCGATTCAGTCGCTATGCAAACGCTATGCTGCGAAGCAAACGCGCGTTTATATTGTGATAGGGTGGTTGTTGAGCAAAACAAAGGCACGACTTGCTTTGAATACACTTCGTTTATTACTGTTCGAATACTCTAGTACATAATGTTACATAGGTAATATAGATATAGACTTTGGTACTAACTAATACGAGTACACCACTTCACCTCCGGGGGTGAGATAAAAAAAAAATTGATTATACATTTTTTTTTTGTCTTAAATTCTAAGTTGATTACTTATTTATTGATTATAAGGCTTAGTGTTATTCTTATGGACTATGGTTACACGATTATTTTTAATTATTTTAACATTTGGTCCCAAATCCTGAACAACAACAAATGGACCCTGATACACTGGTTCCAATTTTGTATTAGCTTCTGATTTTAATAATAATAAGTCATTTTCCGAATAATTTACAGAGTTTGTATATTTATCATATTCTATTTTTCTCTTTTCTTTACTTTTTAACAAATTATTTTGAGCGTCTTGAAAAGCATTTTGTAAACGGTATCTTAATTCTAGTGCATAGTTGTCTGAATTGTACAATGGTTCTACATGCTCTGTAATTCTACTTGGAATATTACATTGCCTGCCAAATACTAACTCATAAGGAGTGTACTTTGTACTGGTATGAACTGTATTATTGAAACAAAAAGCCCAATATGGTAGCCAATAGCTCCACGAGTCTGGTTTATTTTCACACTGTATACGTAGGAATGCACCCATATTTTTATGCATATTCTCTAACGCGCCTATGGATTGGTGATGATATGGTGTTGATGAAATTTTCTCTATTTCTAAAAGTTTACAAACCTCTTCCATCGTTGATGATATGAACTCTGTCCCTCGGTCACTTGCAATTGCTTTGGGAATACCAAATCTTAAAATGAAATTATTTACTAATGCTTTGGCTATACTAACCGTTTCTTTATTTCTTAATGGATAAACTTCTATATACTTACTTAACTCACATTGAAGAGTCAACACGTAGCAATTGCCTTCATAGTCCTTTGGTAAGGGGCCCACTAAATCTAGATATATTTTATCAAAGGCATATGAAGCAGTTGTTGTTACTGTCATAGGTTCACGTACCTGTTTACAGTGTTTCATCCGTTGGCATTTGTCACATTTTTGTACGAAGCTAGCAACGTCACTCTCCATACCTGGCCAATAGTATTTTCTTTTTATGTTATTTAACATTCTGCGCACACCAGCATGTCCAGCGGTGGGCAGTAAATGAAAGTCGTGTAATATTATATTTTTGTCTTTATCATCTATTCTTTTTAATCCTCTGAGGATACATATTCGTGGTCCGGTCCACTTTTCTCTATTTTGAATTTCATCACATAGTTCTTTAAGTGTTAATTTATTTTTATCATTTTTTAGTATGCATACTCTTTTTATTTTATATTTATTACAAAAAGTACTCAATTTCGTCACAAATTCGACTCGCGAGAATTGTGCCCTATAATCGAGATTTATGTGTAATATTTTATCACTATTATTATATGCGAAACATTCAGTCTCAAAATGTATTTTTCCATCTCTTTTACTTTTCTCAATTTTTTCTCCTTCTGTCCAAATCATCTCAACGCTATCACACGGTTTCCGTAATAATTCTATAACTCTTGGCTGATCAGACCAATCGTCCATAGCCTTATTAGGGATCGGTGATTGTGGTAGTGAAGATCCTGTGCCTACCTTCTCTTGTTCCTCCATTCTTTTTCTTTGGGCTCTAGTCATCACACAAATTATTTGTTCATTCATACTTTTAAGGTCGTCCGATGTTATAACTATTCTTGATAAGGCGTCTGCGATGACGTTTTCCTTACCTTTTGTGTATTTTATATCAAAATTGTATTCTTCTAATATTAGTCTAAATTTTAACAACCGGCTCGATGGGTCCTTCATACCAAATAAGTAAATTAAGGGTTTGTGATCGGTCAAAATTGTAAAGTGTTTTCCATAAAGATAAGGCCGAAAATATTTTGTTGCCCAAACAATCGCTACTAACTCTTTTTGGATCGTTGGATAGTTGCGCTCCGCCTTATTTAGTGGGCGGCTCGCATATGCTACGGGTTTCATGTTACTGTTACACAATACACAGCCAATTGCTAGCCCAGAGGCATCCGTTTGTAGCACAAATTGATTTGTTTCTGAGAAATCTGGGTACTCTAAAATTGGTGGAGAACTCAAAGATTTTTTAAGTTGTTGAAATGAGTCTTCACACTCTCTTGTCCATTCAAAGATTTGATTTTTTCGAGTAAGTTTGTTTAATGGTAAGGTTAATGTGGCAAAATTCTGTATAAATTTCCTATAGTAATTACTAAAAGCAACAAACCGTTTAACCTCGTCTGAATTAGTGGGAGTGGGGTAATTTTGAAGAACGGACACTTTATTCGGATCGGGTGATATTCCTTTTTCTGATACCACGTGACCCAAATAAAGTATTTCTCGCTTCAAAAACTGACATTTTTGAGGGTTGAGTTTGAGGTTAACTTTTCTAAGTCTCTCTAAAATTTCCATTAAATTTTTATTATGAATATCCAGATTTCTTCCAAAGCAAATCAAATCGTCCAAGTAAACAAAGCACTTCTCGTAATTAAGACCCGCCATTGCTAGAGTCATCGCCCTCGAGAAACAACTAGGTGCCGTTTTAAGACCCATCGGTAACCTCGTCATTTGATATTGACCTGAGGGTGCAGTAAAAGCTGTGTACCTCCTACTTTCTTCTTTTAAATTTAGTTGATAATAACCAGAATTTAAATCAAGGTGACTAAAATAAACTGCCCCTGAAAGAGAATCCAAAATTTCTGTAATGATCGGGAGCGGAAATTTATCATCTATAATTTGTTCGTTTAATTTTCTAAAATCAAATACTAATCGCCATCTTTTTTTATCATCATCACTTTTTTTAGGTACCAAAAGTATTGGACTTGACCACTCACTGCAAGTTGGTTCTATTATTTTGTCTCTAATTAATTTTTGTAGCTGACTTTCTATTTCATTTTTCAAACTGTGTGGCATACGATATGGCTTTACATACACTGGAGTGGCCTCTGGTTTTAATTTTATTTCAGTTTCACAAATATTTGAAACAGTTAATGTATCATCTGGCAAATAAAATACATCATTATATTTAGCACAAATATCCTGGATTGATTCCCTCTCTTCCTTATTTAAATGTGATAAATTTAAAATTGAAAACAAGTCTTTCACCCTTTTCGTACTTAAGTTATTCTTATAAAAAGCACAGAGTTCGTACTCTCGTAAGTTTTCTACTTCCGGTCTGAAATATGCAAGGCGTACTTCGTTATCACGAGTATTTAAGATTTGAATTGGAATTTTGCCTTTTATTGGTTTCGCCAAACAACCTGCCAAAAATACACCCTTACATAATTCTTTGGGTACTACCAAACAATCATCTTTTGCATCTGACTGTACGTAAAATATTTTTTCGCACCTTTCGGGTATCACCAAATAGTTATCTGTTCCGTATTTACCTACATGTAAAGGTATCGTCAAATTAACATTGCAATCCGATAAAGTTAATGTGTTGTATTCAAAATCTAAAATTGAATTGAATTTTTGTAAGAAATCTTGACCAATTATTCCATCACTCGAACATGACAAATGTTCCAGAACATAGAACTCGTGACTGATTTCTTTACCATTTGTGGATAGGTTTAGATAAACATATCCTAAAGTTTCGAGCTGCCCGCCGATTCCTTTTATATGCATACGATGTTTATGGATTGGAATGTTCATCTGACGGACGATGTCGTATTTCACGGCACATAAAGACGCACCGGTATCGACCAGCCATTTATAACTTTTGTTATTAACTGATAATTCTACAAAGTTGTTATAGTTACAGGCAAATATGCAGTTATGGTCGAAAAAATGTTTCAGAATTACGCATGTCGTCGCTTTGTGACGAAGTTGAAGTCATATCTGGATTTAATGTGTACATACCTCGGTAGTTTTGTCGTCTAGAGTGGTTAGAATTATTCCACCTAGCACCTTTACTTGAATGACCACCTCTGTTTGGACCTCGACCCCGAAATGTGGCTCGAAATTCCCTGTTCTGATTGGAGTTACCTTGCTGTTGAAAAGCTTGTCTTTGTTCCCTATGATTAGATGATGTCCGCTGGAAGTGCTGGTTGCCACGGTTATGATGGCCTTGACCTCGACCTGTGAAACCATGAAAGTTGTACCTACTTGTAGTACCGCGTCGACCAGCATAAATAGAGCCTTCACCGTCGCGCTGTGTAGTTGACTGCTCTTCATCTTTTGCTGCCCTTATCACGTCCTTGAGCTGCGTATAATTTCTCGCTGTTAAAATAACACTTAACTGACGATTTCTCAGGCCGTCGGTGAATCTTTTTATTGCCAATTTTTCGTTAATTGGTTTTAACACCGTATAAGCAGAGCTACTCCCTTTGGCTTGAGTAATTGTCAGGTCCACAAATAATTCCTCGATTTTCTTACCAAATTCTTCTATAGTGGACGAAGACTGCGTCGCTCGCATCAACTGATTATGCACCGCATTAGAAGATGTTTTGGTGAGCAAGTGTAAACGCATGTCTTGCACCAGCTCGTCGCATGAGGTATAAGTGGCTGCTAAACGAAGTTTTGCGCTTTCTGAAAGTCGTGTTTTTAACACAAAATTTATTAATTGTGAGTGACTGGTTGCGTCTATCATTGATTGGTATAGCTCAATTGCGCTTATTAATTTTTTGGTAACTTCTTCCTCACCTGTCATCTCTGGAAGCAGTCCTACGGCAATTTTTAAGTCGAATGGTGCCATTGTGCTTTCTGTTTCAATATACTTGCTACAGAAATCTAATATTTCGGTATATATTGTATTAATTGAAGTACATAACCTTGTAATTATCTGCAAATCTGATCCTTTAATTTCAGAGTTTTTTATTTGCTCGTCAATCCAATTATTTTTTAAAATAAACTCGTCATAAATTTCATTTGCTTCTTGAAGCTTTGGCTGCACTACTGATTTAATTCTACGACTCTGATTTAATTTTACAAGATTGTCCTTGAAAGTTTTTAATCTATCTCTTATTTCTAACAATATTTCAGCCATCAATGACCTATAAGTACTGGCGTAATATATTCTGAAATACTGACCTTAATTTAAATGTGATGTATGGTGAAACAAGTCGACGATTACATGAATATAAGGCACTTATTAATAAAATGGAATAATGCGATTAAATATTTATCGTGCCTCATACCGCACTCCACTTTCACTGGTTATACCGAAGCACTCACGAACACGATAAAAAAAAAACACTTCCGATTTTTTCCACTCACGAATAATGTTCCTTGGTTGCTCCCATCATTGGTGTAGTAGTGTCTTTCTGAAACTGCTAATTAAACCGATTCCTCACCACCGCCTGGTTTACGGCGATAACGCTGAACCACGTTGTGGGTTATTTCCCGACGTATCATCTGCCTGTGGCATTTCTTATAAACATGCCAAACCACTACGCATCCACCGCAGCAGCACATCAAAAGAGCTAAGCCCAGTATCAGGTTAATAGCGCCCAAGTGGAACTTGAGGTCTTCTAAGTTTCCCGACGCACTGTTACTTCCACCAGCTGCATTCTGGGCAATCACAATTTCCTCCTTTTGTTTTGAAATTTCTTTTCCCATTTTTTTTCTCGAATTTCACTCCAAGCACACTTTCAAAACGGTCTAAACTTGCCGAGACTCGATACCAACAAAATGAATAAGACATCCTAGGACTCGGTATTACACAAGCGAATTGCGAATTTGATCGCCGGCGTCTCGAGACGCACCCTTATATGGCAGGGTCGCCATGTGATAGGGTGGTTGTTGAGCAAAACAAAGGCACGACTTGCTTTGAATACACTTCGTTTATTACTGTTCGAATACTCTAGTACATAATGTTACATAGGTAATATAGATATAGACTTTGGTACTAACTAATACGAGTACACCACTTCAATATCTCGACACGCGACTGTATGGATGCTGCATCGCGTTTGTACCGCGACTGAATCACGAGTTTATCGCAACTGAATCGCGACTGTATCGTGTCGGTTTGGGGCTCCTACGGGTCAATTGTATTGAATATGGGAGTCTACGCTTCTTCCTATTTCAAATTTGAAATACGCGCTTGTTGTATGTAGAGTCCGGGTGTGCCTGTGAGGTATAAAATTCCATATGGTTGGTCCATTTTCGAATGCAGTTCGAAACTGGTAAAATGGGCCAATCCGATTAGTTGGAATTTTTCCAGCTTACAGATTGGCTACCTAGCACAACTCTGGAGGCACACTAAAGTAATCGCGAGAGAAAGAATCAAAGCGACATAATAACGGATTTTCTGACCCAGGGTTCCAATGCAAGCTATCGAAGGCTACTAAACCGATGCCCACAGAATTACAATGAGCTCTTCAACTAAGTATGCGAGAGGTCAATAACGGGGGTAGAATCAAAATTGGATTGTTCAAGCATTGAATAAGTCATGTTGATTTAGTCACGAGAAATAATGTTTTTGTAGTTTAGGTTTCATAAAACAGTAAAACACAGTGAAACCTGAAGATGGTCCATGCCTGAAGTAACTTAAAACATCTTATGCTCTTTTTGGAGCAATTAAAACCATAAATTATGAATTAATTTATAATATCAAAAGAAATTTTATTGATATGTGTTCCCAATTTCAAATCACATTTTCAATGGTTTTCTCCCGAATCAGTTTTATTTTTATTCTGCTCATGAAAACAAGCAACTTTTCTGAAGAAACTCGATAAATGTTTTATTTTTTTTTTACAAATGAGTCGACTGTATTTAATATGGAGAGAAAAAATATATATTTTTGTTAGAGTAAAATCAATTTTTCTTCAGGAATGTTGCTTGTTATTTTGAGTAGAGTTTGGGAGCAGAACCAATAAAAATTACGCTGTATTGGTGTATGTTAAGATCTTTGTTACAAATGATAATTTAATTACAAATGATCTTTAAATTTTGTTACAAACTGTAAACGTTTTCAAAAAAGCTTAACGGCTTGAAAAATGTTCACAGCAAGGTGTCAGATTTGCAATGCATGACTACATATCTAATAAGTAAATATTGTTATCTGCTTTCGCTATTCACATTCACTATTCTATTGTATGAATCACTATTCTACTTATGAAAACTATTTTTCAACTTTTTTACTAAAGTGCAGTATGAAGAGTTGAAAAGAAGTTTTCACGATCGACTCAATTTGTATGGGAAGTCGAAACATTTTTATAGAGTATTTTTTTTTTCTTTGGGTTAGGTGCTTGTTTTAACCAATAGAGCCATTTGGCTTTGGGAGCAAAAATAATGAAAATTTACCCTTCAGGTGGATTAATGTGTATTCAATTCTAACGGTTATTTATTTATTTGAAAATACAAACAAAACATTAAATAAGAAAATAAATTGGTCACGAGGGTGCGCTGGGTAGGTGGGGGAAAGGCTTGCAAATTATTAGTAATGGGCCAACTATGGGGTTTGCCGATCAGCCGACTAGCCGACTAGTTGGTTTTGATATTGCCGGATAGTCGGCCGACTAGTCGGCAGTGCCGATCATCCTTATTTTGTACTTCATCCCAGATATAATCTGCAGTTTTTTTGAACCGTAAAATATATACACAATAAGGTTACAATTTTTACTTGAAGTTTTAAAGATTCCTTGAGCAACGATGATAGCGATGCACAGCTTATGTCATGGCTAAGGACAGAACATAATAAATATTCAGATCCTGTATTTTTATTTCATACTTTTACTGCCGAATAATCGGCGCAGTTTTTACCGATTAGTCGCCGACTAGTAACCGACTATAAAATATGCCGAATAGTCGGTTTTACCGACTAGTCGTTGTATAGTCGGCCCATCTCCACAAATTATTCATTGGCTCTCCATATGTCACATATGCGCAGAAAGAGCCGTCAGCTTAAGAGTAAAAAAAAACAACCTGTACGAGGGGTGATCAAAAAGTAGTGATAGTGAACAAAATTTTGGGTGTTCAATCTTTTGATGTTTAAGAGTAGGTACTGATAGTTTGTTTCTGTTAAAAAGTGGCGAAAAAAGCCTAGGCCATATTATTTCGAAACATATATATAACGACGTTAAGTTTAACACAATCCAGAAAACAACCTGAAAATTGATAAAAACAAGTTTTGACAGATGCTACTTTAAAATCTTGAATTTAAAGCTATTTAAGGACTTTAAACAAGCTTTTCACTCTCCCTACTAACCAGATTTCCCTGACATTTATTTAATCATGGTGTCTTCTATTTTTTCCTTTAATTTAAATAACACTGGAGATGAAAGAAAAACGCAAGCAATCAAAGCCATGGATCTAACTAACACGAAGAGCATTTTACAGGACCAGATGACTTTTTTTTTTAAGAGACCGACGCTTCGAAAATCTTCGATACTCAGGGTCTGGAGAGATTTTGAAGCTTAGTATCATCATCATTATATCGTGTGGGTTGCAAGGTCGGTCGCGCACAAATGAATTTCAAATCAAATCAAGTTTATTTCTCTTACGAGCTTACAATAAGTGACATAGCAGTGTTATGAATACAAGTCATAGCTGTGTTGGGAGACTGGTGTCCAAGCTAGGTAAGAACCTGTGTTATGGATCACCAGGCTTCCACTCCGCGGGTTAGAAGTACATTAATACAATAGTAAAAACTGTGCAGACAAATCGCAAACAAGGAGAAATTTTAAAAGCTACGAAAATAACAAGAAAAAATAAATATTTATAACTAAATAATTCATAACTAAAATAATTACTAAAATTATAATTTTATCCTTAATGAGTTGAAAATTAAGACCAGGCTCTCCACCATCTGTAAGCAACGAGTCCTAAAATTCTTCGGCCACACGGTCATAAGAGGTACAGATAGCCTGGAAAGGCTTATCATCTCTGGCCGAATGGAGGGTAAACGGAGCAGAGGACGTATGCGATGCAATGGGCCGACGCTATAAAAGAGGCTACTGGAGTGACACTACAGGCCAGCATTCACCGTGCTCAAGATAGGGCGATCTGGAGAGGTGTGGCGGCGCAAGTAGCGCCCACGATTGTCACGTCCCTCAGTCATGAGGATGCGACTAAGAAGAAGAAGAAGCAAGGTCGATGACCGACCTCAGAAACCTTGGTATCGGAGATATTGAGCCGACAAAGACCAGTGACGGTGCTCATCAAAAACTACATCTGTAGATAGTATAAGGGACCAACGGCCTAACGTGCCTTCCAAGGCACGGAATCATCTAACGTTTCGGACAATCAGGATACGTCCTGCAATGTCCTAACCAATCTGTGGAGGTCGCACAAAGGGAGTTATTTATTTGTTTGACAGTTTTTGTTATCCCCACCGGGAATCGAACCCAGAACTTCCGGATCAAGTGGAGACCCGAGCGCTCTAACCACTAAACCACTTAGGCTGTTTAGAGACTTAGTGGAAAAGTATATTAATAATTTATTTTTATTTATAAATGTTGAATGAATGAATAAATTCTAGATTCTGGAATCGAATCGAATCTCTCTAACTTTTGATTTCTAGATTCTTTGATTCTAGTTGTTTATTTTCTGGATCATTCTCACAACTTATTGATCGCCGTAGTATATTACTATATAACTCTGGTTGAAGCTCCTTTTTTGCAGTGAAATGTTTTTGAGATTTTTTTGAATGATCAAATATTTTGACACTTGATCGTGTTTTGTTACCTCAGAGTGCTGTAAATGTATCGCTTGAAACCGCTGATCTGAGCTGTAGGTAGTCAAGCCTACCGTTAGTAAATGGTAGTCTTTTCTTCTAATCCATGATACCTGGAACAATAGAACAATCTGTCAAACATTGCTTTCTTTCTTTTAAATCATCAATATCATCTTGTCAAATGGAAATATCAATGACTGACCTCACAACTGGTATCAGAGCGTCTACTATCAATATTTGATATATCGATACGTAACTTTCGGAACATGCAAATTCAAAACTTCGTTCCTTGACGATAGAGTAGGATATTGGTTGGTTGGAAGGTGATCACTGCCAATTTCACAATTCGATGAAATTATGATTTCGACTGTATAGAAGCAGTATTGTATCAATATTATCGAATATTGACCATGAAGTGCAGGCAAAGAATAGTACACACGGCCGCACATCGGTAGAAACACTTTTGGACCTTATGGCGTGGTAATAGAGTTGAAAAAGTTTCTACCGAATAGCGGTTGACCGTACCAACCCATATCTACCCGTGCGTGTCGTAAGATGTGACTAAGGGATTATGAAAAAGGGGATGGGCAGCAGCGTCCTTCTGTGTGTCGTACCATCTTACACACTGCGGTCACCAACAACCGCGGTCCATGGTGCCAGCCGCAACGCTATAATAAGCGAAGTAACTATTTTACTTTCCCACTAACTTATACCACGCGTTTGTGCTGGTATTCTGGAGGGAGCTCTCTGTCCTGCAGTGGACATATCATGGGATGTTATGATGATGATGATCGAGTATTAAGAGTAGACACCATGAGTTGTTGAACCGCCAACGACCTTCATGGCTCATTAACGACTAGTTCCACAGATAGCAGCCGGGAACAACGACTTAACGTACCTTCCGAAGGACGGAATATTTTTTTTTGTTTTAATTGTGATTGTTCGTCATGTAGTGTCCTTACAAAACTAGGGAAGTCTAAAAAAACCGGCCAAGTGCGAGTCGGACTCGCGCACTGAGGGTTCCGTACCACCACATAAACATAATTGTATTAGTTGAAATTTCAGTAAGTTAATGTGCTAGATTTTTTGAGTCCGACACGCGCTTGACCAAATTTTATTATTTGTTGTTATTTTACAGCTTATGCACAATAAACATACCAATTTTCAAGTTTGTAAGTGTTCCCGTTTTTAAATAGAACTAAAACAAATATCGCCTCAGCGACCATCAAACTTGACCCCTCTCTTATATGAATGTACTTGAAACGGGAGCTCACCACAATTGGTTACCATTAATTGTGAGAAAAGTTGTAATATTTAATGATTTCAGACTTTTCCCATTATTTGTACTGTAAGACCTAGCTTCTTGCCAAATTTCATAATTTTAGGTCAACGGGAAGTACCCTGTAGGTTTTGCATTTTTGAATAAATGTATGGAGATGAGGACATAAAATGCCATATCTTTTGATTGCGTCGTTGTAAAAAATTTAAATTTTCAGATCTTGTGTGGTTCATGGATCCTAATATATGGTATCAATTTCAACCTGATACCTTTACCCGTTCTTGAGATAAAGGGTCTTGACAGACAGACAGACAGACAGACAGACAGACAGACGGACAACAAAGTGATCCTATAAGGGTTCCGTTTTTTTCTTTTGAGGTACGGAACCCTAAAAAACATGTTTTGTCGTGTCTCCACTGGAAATCAAACCCAGAATTGAGAGCTGGGAGTGCAACCACAAGACCGTGTAGATTGTTATCAGAATTAACTTGAATACAAAAGCCAATCAAAGTCGCTTTACAAATACTAAATAAGCCACAATTCCTTTCAAGTAGGTATCATTTTCAATTGTTTGCAATTCATATAACTCTTTGAAATATACATTAAAGGACTAAAAATTTTGATACAACAAAAGGCTATTAATCAAAATATCAAATTTTAGTCTAGAAATATAATTCACATTCTAAAATGTGATTCATTTTCAAGAAAATTTAAATTAAAGGGTTGGTGTTTCAAAAAGTAATAAACCTTTTCTTTGAATTCGGAGTCTCATTTTGTTTTTCTAGTTTAGAAAAAGATTTATTTCATAATTAATTTCATCTTAAAATTAATCATCACTTCTTTAGTTTTTTGGGCGTAATTAGTAGTATTTAATAAACATTTTAGAATTATTAGAAGGAGGTACGGCTTATACGTGCAATATCCGTCATAATAAGTACCGTACACACCGACGTACGTCGGTAGAAACAGTTAGACTTTGGTTTTGTTTCTACATGCTTGCTGAATACCATCCCCTTTCCAATTTTTAAAGCTACTTTTTAGGGTTCCGTACCTCAAAAGAAAAAAACGGAACCCTTATAGGATCACTTTGTTGTCCGTCTGTCTGTCTGTCTGTCAAGACCCTTTATATCACGAACGGGTTAAAGTATCAGGTTGAAATTAATACCATATGTTAGGATTCATAAACCACACAAGATATGAAAATTTCAATTTTTTACAATGACGCAATCAAAAGATATGGCATTTTATGTCCTCATCTCCATACATTTATTCAAAAATGCAAAACCTACAGGGTACTTCCCGTTGACATAAAATTATGAAATTTGCCAAGAAGCAAGGTCTCACAGTACAAATAATGGGAAAAGTCTGAAATCATTAAATATTACAACTTTTCTCACAACTAATGGTAACCAATTGTGGTGAGCTCCTGTTTCAAGAACATTCATATAAGAGAGGGGTCAAGTTGGATGGTCGCTGAGGCGATTTTTGTTTTAGTTCTATTTTGAAAACGGGAACACTTACAAACTTGAAAATTGGTATGTTTATAGTGCATAAGCTATAAAATAACAACAAATAATAAAATTTGGTCAAGCGTATGTCGGACTCAAAAAATCTAGCACATTAACTTACTGAAATTTCAACTAATACAATTATGATAATGTGGTGGTACGGAACCCTCGGTACGCGAGTCCGACTCGCACTTGGCCGGTTTTTTTTAAACAGCAGTGTTTGTACTACTGTGTTTTAGTTCTATAGACTCACAATCAAATTATGTCACTAATAAGACAGTGGAAGGGCGTTGGTGAAAACTTACCAATTGGTCGTTAGCTCATTTGTTACATGTAAACTAAAACACCGGAAATATGTCTGACTTTTATGTAAGAACTAGCTGTGTCGCAGTAAGGACCTAGTAGTCGGACAGACGACCTATCTGAGTATAAACAGATTTAAATATCTAGGTTGCACGGTAACGAACACAGACCAAAGAGAAGATAAAATTGAGATTCGGGTCCAAAATGCACTAAGATGCTCGGTAGCTCTACATAAAGTGTTAGGGTCGTAATGATAAATCCCTCTCAAGTCTGCGATTGCACTTAAGATGCATAATTTGTATGTGAAAATTACATCTTGAGAGCAGACTGACACTTAAGTTGGATTTATCAATACAACGCTTAGTGTCCAAAAACCAAGATCCGTGTTTATAAGACAGTAATGAAACCGATCTTAATGTATGGCTGTGAAGCCCTGACACCGAAACAGAAAGATGAGAATAAGCTCTTAGTGGCATAGCGGAAAATTTGGCGGAAAATTCTAACACCGGTCAAGGAAGCAGATGGCAGATGGAGGCGAAGGAAAAATAGGGAGATCGAAGACCTACTGCCCGAACCCAACATCATAGGCGAGACCAAGTCTGCAAAGCTTCGCTGGCTCGGCCATGTGGAGAGAATGGGAGAGGATCGGGCCGCCAAAAGAGCTTACGTGGGACGACCGAGTGGAAAACGACCAGTCGGTCGTCCCAGGTACAGATGGGGTGACGAAGTGCGGAAAGACTTGGATGCCCTCCAAAGAGCCAATTCGCTAGGGAAACTTATATGTAAGGTGCCTTGAAACTTGCTTCATAAACAGGAATAGGATCATTAAACATAAATAAAAAATACAAGTTTTTTTTGGCCATAAATGACGAGGTTTTAAAAAAAAACATTTTCGTCCAATATCGATAGGTCGTATGGCAGAATGTGATGATTAGTTATTGCCTATCATAAAAAAAACTAACAGCTGTATAAACCGACCACAGACTACTTAGAACAGTTGTCAGTTTAGTTTTTTTTTAAGACTAGCCATGGCTACTTTTCATTCTGCCATACGACCTATCGATATTTGACAAAAACAAAATTATTTTTTAACTTTATTATTTGCAACCGAAAAAAATTCGTATTTTTTATTTTTACTTATTGACCTTATCCCTGTCTATGAGCCAAGTTTCGAGGTACCTTACACATACGTTTCCTATGCGAATTGTAAAAAAGCGGTACAGCACAGGAAAGAATGTAGAAGCGGTACAGCACAGGAAATTGATCCTCTTGGGGCGCTGAGCCAGCGTAGTAGGTAAGTAAGTAAGCTGAGCCCTCGACTAGGTTCGCGTGGCTTCGCCACTTAAAACTTTATAACCCAATTTCAATAACACAAAGTTAATATTTTGTATGAAAGTAATTCAAAGACAGTATTGAAAGCCCCTTTTATAATCAGTACCGTAGTTTGTGTGTAGTGTAGCTTCTGTGAACCGATTGCAATGAAACAAAGTTCACATATCGCACAGTGCATGGATGTAAGCAAAATCCATAATTAAAAATCCTGCTTAAAATCGTTATCGAATCTCTCTTTTCTTCTTGTATCAGTCTAGTATTTCGATAGTTTTTGGCGCACAGAAAAATAGACCAATAGACAAAAAGAACAAAAAAATATCTGAATGGGTTCTGTTCCTTTTCATGCATTTCTCAAGGTCATATTTACGCAAAAATTTTAAATGTTCAGATAATTTACAATTTTATTAAATGAAAAGAGTGATTTATTAATGAATGAATGATGTTATCGACGTTAAGACAAAAAAAAAAATAATTTACTTTAAAAATGTTACAGTCCCTACAAGTAGTCATCTTATAGTAGTTTATGCAACGGTACATAATGAGGGGTATAAAACTCGAGTGTTGGTTTATGGGACGCAGACGAGCTTAACGAGCAAAGTTCCATAATAGATGACAAGAGTGTTTTAAACCTAATCCTGTGAAGTTGCATACACAACTTTATCTACTCTCATATCGTGAATCCTAAAATTATGAGTTAAAAAACAAACCATTTATTAATGTTTTTCTCTTTTCCCGGCGATACTATTAAGCGATGTTTCTAGTTGATTTAAAAACACCTGAAGGCGTATCATGAACGCTTTTATCACTTATTTTATTACAAAACCAATAAAAATATGTGTAAATACAGTATCTGTTAGCTGAGTTTTCAATCATTGCAATGCAACCTCCTTGCTGCATAAAGCCCGCTGTCATGGCACGTCTATAAAAATTAAAAAGTTGTTTAGTAGTTCTCCCGCGACGACTATTAAAATTAAAAAGTTATTTATAAGGTCTCCCGCGGGAATAAGGGGTTTACCTTGACGTTTGTCACCTACGTTCTTTTAGTTGTCGATGGATGGTGCGCTGATCACTGTTGATAATTACTTTTTTTTGAGAATTAGTATTTTATATAAAATCTTTTTACAAGAAAACAATCAGATATTTGACAGCATCAATCAACTGTTTTTTACAAGATCATAGAAACTGAATAAATATTTTTCTTATTTGAGTTGCTTCAACTATCAAATCAACTAAGAATTTTCTGGAAAGAAACGTGTTGATTCAACTTTTTTTTTAGGCGAACGCCTACTAGGTTTCTGAGCTTGAACTCTAAATAGTTCATGACCGAAAGTGCAAGCTCTTTTGAGTTCATGATTCAATGACTTTCAGCGTGAATACTTTTCACCCACAGACTTTAAGTTGTCACCGTACATTATACTAAAAATACGGACATAAAATACTTAGGTACCAAAATCCAATAAGTAATATGCTCGAGAATTCGAATTAAACGTGAAAGAGGTATTCACCGTAGAATAATAATATCTTTTTGGTATTTACGAATTCTGGTCATACTGATTTCGTGATGCTGACCGTCCGCTCGGACCAATACTTTGTACAAGGACCGTCCGTGACCATCCAGTATCAGAGTTGCCATTTTCCCAGTGCTTACTAGCAGTGCCATCTAGTTGAACTTTCAAAAGGCACCGGAAAACACCCTACTCTCCCACAGATAAAAAATCTGTTTCAAGGCACAGATTGACATTATGTGGATGGTACACTACAATTTTTAAATGCATTATTGAGGATTTACAATATGAGAGTAGGGTAAACAAAATAAGACGTCTAAACCGTCTTCATCATATCAGCCGAAAGACGTCCACTGCTGGATATTGGTCTCCCCTAAAGATCTCCATCTCTAAACCGTCTTGAAAAGACTTTAATATATGATTTCATATTTATTATATGAAGTAGATAGTCCATTAGCTTAGTTAACTGTATTATTATATTTTAAGATCTATTTCATATATCCATCAAAACCAGACAATCCAATGAATTACTTGAATAAGAAGCTTTATAAGAAATTACTTTCATTAGTCTAATAGAAAATGCACTAAAGAAAGGTCAAAGAGTAAAAACTATTCAACTCATAAAAGGTTCAGAAAGTAGGTACTTACATAAATAAGTTGGATATTAGTCGGCGCTGCTTTTAAAGCGGTGTATGATAAAATAGATCCAAATTTCATTAATAAAACCAAAACTTTCAACAGATGAGATTTTCTAGATCTTAGGGTTCAAAATACATAGTAAGACAAAAGATGCTATTTATCATAGGTAATCAATCACTTGCTTTTGCGATAAGTTCATCGCTGCATCAATTTTACTATATTATAAGCACTTCCACAGCGCACTTACTGTCGTGCTAGAAGCATGCTAGTGCATACATACATAACATCACGCCTCTTTCCCGTCGGGGTAGGCAAAGACCAATGTCCTCTACCTAATACTTCCCGCGCTTCCTGTACTTTCATCAATGTTATCATACCAGGCCCGTTGGTTTAGGGTATTGAAACGGTCATAGGGTAGGCCCCCATAAATATTTTTTTATAGGAAATCATACAGCGCTCGGGGCATAAGTTAAAAGCAAATGTTCAAAAAAGTATTTGTCTTTTATTTTAACCTTACAACCCACCCTTAGAAATTCAATGACACGAATTGGTCCTAAAAAAATAACATAATATGTGGCCGAGCGATACAACCAAGTAACGCAATAACACATACATATTGCTGTGAAGAATTGCTAATTTTATGGCATCTCTGTGCAGTTTATGATAGTTTACGACAGATTTGGAAGGAAGCTGATTATAAATAACATTTTGCAATTAAACGTGTATTGGAGTGATAATGGGCCCTTATCAATTCAAAGAACGAATCTAGTATTGAATGCTGTAATGCATAAGTCTAAGCTTCCAGATTATGTCAGTTCAAACTTTGTACGTGTGACTTTTGTGATTCCAGCGCTTCGTGTCTAGATACACAATTTATTACGAGATGCGCACGCGCCAATAGAACATCGCCATTGGGTGGATCGAAGATCGCATTGCAAGAGGAAATGAACCTTAAGGCCATAGAATTAAGATTTAGTGTGGCTTAGGTTCGACAAGGGGTATGTTTAAAATAGAGGGAGAAAATATCATAGATTGTATAACTTATATCTTTTGTGTGTAATGTAGACTCTTAGTTTTGGGTCGTGTATCCTCAGAAATGTTATAACTATTATCTTGTGTGTATCTGATTTTAGCGACTAGATATCTGAGTTGAACATATACTTACGTGAAGTCTCGCAATAATCTTTAATCTTCTGTGTCAATAAATTTATTTAGAGTAATTCAACTCAGATGATCGTAGTTCACATGATACTTATTTTTTTATACTTATTTTTTTTTTATGTCACAAGTGGGTAAATGAGCAGGTGTGTGTGTGTTAGTCTTACCCACTCGATTAGCCAACTTCCAGCTTAAGATAATTAAAAAGGTAAATCAATCTTTCGTAGACTTAAAATTTTTATAAAATTTTAATGTAGATTTAAGTCGATAACGTTGGGCAGTATTAGTCCTGCAGACGGTCTCCTATATTTTGTCGGAAGCGTGTTTTAGCGTCCGCAATATTTTTTTTTTGCATTTTCTTGATACTTAAGGACTCCTGAACAAGATTAGGGAGGGTGTCGGCCTGACCTCCTTGAGGGTTTTGTATAAAGTCCATGATTAGATAAAAGGAGGGAAACGAAATAAACATTTTGACCTACCCCATCGAGTGGGGTATCGTTGTTTAGAGCTCGTTGAGAAGATAAATGCTGTATTTTTTGTTTTAAAAAATATAAAAAAGTAAAGGAATTAGATGCCACCAAAGTCAGTTTCTTTACAAAATTTTGTTTGGGCTGTATCTTATGAACAGTAATAGGTAGATAGTTGAAATATTTACAGATAATGTATTCCTGTTGCCGCTTTCACAAAAAATACAAAAAATTAAAAAAGTAATAAATTAAGGGGGCCTCCCATACTTAGCCGATTTTTGCTCGATTTTTGTTTTAGCTTTATCTTAAAAATAGGAACACTTACAAACGTAAAAATATGTATTTTTATATGGCATGAGCTAAAGAATAACCAAAAAAACCGGCCAAGTGCGAGTCGGACTCGCGCACTGAGGGTTCCGTACCACCACATAAACATAATTGTATTAGTTGAAATTTCAGTAAGTTAATGTGCTAGATTTTTTGAGTCCGACACGCGCTTGACTGAATTTTATTATTTTTTGTTATTTTATAGCCTATGCCCTATAAACATACCAATTTTCAAGTTTGTAAGTGTTCCCATTTTTAAATAGAACTAAAACAAAAATCGCCTCAAAAACCATCCAACTTGACCTCTCTCTTATATGAATGTTCTTGAAACGGGAGCTCACCAAAATTGGTTACCATTAGTTGTGAGAAAAGTTGTAATATTTAATGATTTCAGACTTTTCCCATTATTTGTACTGTGAGACCTAGCTTCTTGCCAAATTTCATAATTTTAGGTCAACGGGAAGTGCCCTGTAGGTTTTTCATTTTTGAATAAATGTATGGAGATGAGGACATAAAATGCAATATCTTTTGATTGCGTCGTTGTAAAAAATTTAAATTTTCAGATCTTGTGCGGTTCATGGATCCTAATATATGGTATTAATTTCAACCTGATACCTTTACCCGTTCGTGAGATAAAGGGTCTTGACAGACAGACAGACGGACAACAAAGTGATCCTATAAGTGTTCCGTTTTTTTCTTTTGAGGTACGGAACCCTAAAAATAATAAAAACTGGTCAAGTGCGAGTCGGACTCAAAAAATCTAGCACAGTAAGTTAGTTAATACTTTCAAAGTAAGTTACTACTTTCAATATTGATTGTAGTCATTAGTTAAAATTTCAGTAACTTACTGTGCAAGATTTTTTGAGTCTGACTTGCACTTGAACAGTTTTTGAATTTTTTTGTTATTCTACAGCTCATGCATAACCATACATATTTTCACGTTTGAAAGTGTTCTAGTTTTTAAAATAGAGCTGAAACAAAAATAGATCAAAAATCGCCAAAAAAGATAGGTTTTAGTTTAGGAGTCCCCCTTAATTTATTACTTTTTTTTTAATTTTTAGTATTTTTTTTTACAGCGGCAAAAGAAATACATAATCTGTGAATATTTTAACTGTCTACCTATAATTATTACTGTTCATAAGGTACAGCCCAAACAAAATTTTGTAAAAAAACTGACTTTGGTGGCATCTAATTCCTTTACTTTTTAGGGTTCCGTACCTCAAAAGAAAAAACGGAACCCTTATAGGATCACTTTGTTATCCGTCTGTCTGTCTGTCTGTCTGTCAAGACCCTTTATTTCACGAACGGGTAAAGGTATCAGGTTGAAATTGATACCATATATTAAGGTCCGTGAACCACACAAGATCTGAAAATTTCAATATTTTACAACGACGCAATCAAAAGATATGGCTTTTTATGTCCTCATCTCCATACATTTATGCAAAAAGCAAAACCTACAGGGTACTTTCCGTTGACCTAAAATTATGAAATTTGGCAAGAAGCTAGGTCTACATACATACATACATAACATCACGCCTTGTTCCCGTCGGGGTAGGCAGAGACCACAGTTCTCCACCTGCTACGATCTTGACATACTTCCCTTGCTTCCTGAACCTTCATCAATCCTTTCATACATGCTCGTCGGTTTAGGGTACTTTTAACCTGGCCTTTATTCAGAACGTCTTGAATTTGGTCCTGGTACGTTCGCCGAGGCCTTCCCCTCCCAACGTTTCCATTCACTCTCGCCTTGTGGATCTCTTTCGTCAATCTTCCTTCATTCATCCTCTCCACATGACCAAACCATCTTAACATCCCTTTCTCAATTTTAGTCACTACGTCTTCTTTTACGCCACAACGTTCTCTTATCACACTATTTCTAATCCTGTCACTCAATTTCACACCAATCATACTCCTCAACGCTCTCATTTCTACTGCATTAATTTTACTTTCATGCTTCTTCTGCCATACCCAGCTTTCACTGCCGTACATCAGTGTTGGTACCAAAACGCCTCCATGAACAGCCAGACGAGCCTTGTGAGACACCTTCTGACTCTTCATAAAAGCATGCAGAGCACCATTCACCATGTTTCCAGCATTTACTCTTCTTTCGATATCACTTTCACACTTTCCATCTCTCGTAAACTTAGAACCCAGATACACAAACTCCTTCACTTGTTCGACTTGTTCACCACCTATTAATATAGTACACTCTGTCATACACTCTTCTCTTTCAAGTACCATTACTTTCGTCTTGCTTACATTTACTGTCATTCCTTTCCTATCAAAAGCCACATTCATCATTGTTACCATCTCCTGTAACTCGTCAGCAGATGACGCAAGTATAACTTGGTCATCAGCGTAGAGAAGACATTTGATGAGTAACTCATTCATTCTCAGTCCACACATACTCTCTTTCAGATCAGTCAAACAATTATCCATGAATAGGTTAAACAGCCAAGGTGACGCTACACATCCCTGCCTAACACCTTTTTCGATGCTAAACCATTCAGTGTACGCACCGTTTATTATTATATATTAGCTAGGTCTCACAGTACAAATAAAGGGAAAAGTCTGAAATCATTAAATATTACAACTTTTCACACAACTAATGGTAACCAATTGAGTTGAGCTCCCGTTTCAAGAACATTCATATAGGAGAGGGGTCAAGTTGAATGGTCGCGGAGGCGATTTTTGTTTTAGGTCTATTTAAAAACAGGAACACTTACAAACTTCAAAATTGGTATATGTATGTATTGCATAAGCTATAAAATAACAACAAATAATAAAACTTGGTAAAGCGCGTGTCGGACTCAAAAAATCTAGCACTTTAACTGACTGAAATTTCAACTAATACAATTATGATTATGTGGTGGTACGGAACCCTCAGTGCGCGAGTCCGACTCACACTTGGCCGGTTTTTAAAATTTCTTAAAACAAAAAATACAGCATTTATCTTCTCAACGAGTTCTAAACAACGATACCCCACTCGATGGGGTAGGTCAAAATATTTATTTCGGTCCCCTCCTTTTATCTAAACATGGAGTTTATACAAAATCCTCAAGGATGTCAGGGCGACACCCTGTCTAATCTTGTTCAGTAGTGTTAAAACATCATGAAAATGAATTAAAATATATTGCGGACGCCAAAACACGCTTCCGCCTGAATCCTCCAGACTAGTAATTCATTTATCTCAAACCTTATGCATACTATTGCAATAGTTATTTATGCAACTGTTGCGTAATGAGAGTAATTTTAACACGAGATCTGGTTTTTGATACGAGGCGCAGCCGAGTATCAAAATAGTATAGACCGAGTGTTAAAATGACTAATTACGTATAGTTGCATACAAAACTTTATCTACGACCGACAAAATAAAATAAAATTTTAAAAAGTAGTGATCAATTCATGGAACTAAGAGGACAGTTAGCTAGTACAGTTAATTAAAGTTATTCCGTTATTCCAGATCCAGAGCTTGTGGACGGAGTTGCTTTAACAATAACTTCATGTTACACCCGGTATATGGTTACTGACAGCCTCTTGTAGACTCATGTTCTCCTGGTACATACTTTCCATTTTGTTCAAGTCACTTCTTTTGTTGCCACGGTCACTTTATATAGAAGCGAGCCAACTGCCAGCCGTACTTCTGTACTATACTTACTAATCTGGGTGTCAGCCTCTTGTCGATTTATGTACTCCTGGTACTCTCCGTTTTCTTTTAAATATAGGTAGGCAGTCGTCACCCCAGTAAAAAGTATTTTTACAAAATTACTTTAAAGTAGGCTGTATGTAGTACTGTGGTAGTATTGCCTTAGCCTATGCAGATTGAAAATTATGTATTATAACAGTTGCGGAATGAAAATCCATACTCCATTTCCGTACTGCTCGTAGTATGGAACAGTGTGGAAATGAAAATGATAGCGGACAATGACCTCAATTTCGAATCTGTCATTGGTTTCGAATTTGGAATATTCCGGTACGGGAGTAGATAAATATTTTTTTTAAATATAGAAAGTTTTCTATTGTGCTTTTTAAACGCACCAAGCTCGCTACATTATCTTCTTTTTTTTAATAAACACAAGATTACAATTAGTTCTGTTTATATTTTTCTCCTAATTAAACCAAAATTTTAAAGATTTCAATTAAGTGAGCCAGTCTCCTCCTAATTTTGATATTTATACATTTTCTAAATCTTTTTCTATTGTGTTTACAAAGGAGGCTTGTCTAAACAAAAACATTTTAATTATTCAAATTAGTTTGTCTTTAACGATTTTATTATTTTTCTGAGATGAAAGTGTGGACTATGCAGTTTTCTTGGCTGAAGTAAGTATAAAAAAAAATCCTTATACCTAAACCACTGAAACTAGGATGAGTCATATACCTGAACGTAACAGTACTTTTAGTCCGGCCTTTATTCAGAACGTCCTGCATTTGGTCCTGGTACATTCGCCGAGGACTTCTCCTTCCAACGTTTACACTCAATCTCTCCTGGTAGATATGTTTCGTTAGTAGTAGTAGTAATGGGGTATTGTGAACTCATAATAACATTCCTATAATTCGATTCACGAGTCAATGCCAACGCTTACCTACACATTTTGCAGGCATAGAACCAGACAAACCACCACGAACCAGTCTAATCAGAGATATCTGACGGAAAAAATAATATTGTTGTACAAACTTGTTTTTTCTGACAGCTTTAGCTGATTACTATTGATCATGGAGCACAATAGCCTTGATATAGCTGCAAAATGTGTTGGTAAGCTTTGGCATTGACTCGTGAAACGGATTATAAATAAAGGTGCAAACAGTCAGAGTGTCACTTTTTATGTCATCTTATTTGTCACGTTGTTAGGACTTATAGCCTCGATGACATTTCCCCAAGTATTAACCCCTCTCCAACCATTGGACAGTGCGACGCTTTTATTTTGGCAGGCGGATGACCTTAACATGAGGGCGCCGGGCGCTGCTTTCATATATGTTTCTCGTGACATTCCAAAATCCCTTTGCAGTTGCTTTAGTTCCAATTTTATCCACCTGCAAAAAAAAAACCTGTTTGTTTGTCAAATCTTCAGGACTCGGTCTTGATGACATTTTTCCTCCTCACTATTGGGCAGTGTTGACCGCTTTTTATGTTGGACGACTCTGATTGGCCGGTTACCAACTTGTCCTGATTTGTTAGTACTTAGCTCTATATGCTTCAACTTAAACCAACATTAGACCAATGTTTAAACTTCAACTAGGAAACTGTGAATCAATCCAGAACTAAATTCCAATACGCTGGAAAGTGTTAATTTTGCTGATCAAGTTTGTTTGAGTAGATTATACTCGTAGTTGAAAACTTTACTTGTTGTTGGACTAACTGCTAACGAATGATTTAGTAATATTTTTATTTATCTTTTATATCATCATCAAGCGTAGCTCAAAATATAGGTCACTTAACTGGAGAAACAAAGTTTTTAATTATATTCATTTTTGCACAAATTTACAAACAGAAAGTTACATACAAAAGGACATTAACAAAGGCGGGCTTATCTCTAAAAGAGATTTCTTCCAGCCAACCCATGGTAGTTAGAGAGTGTTCATTAGCGGGACGCAATAGTGCATTGTGAAAATACACAAAAACTAGATGTTATAATAACAAAACCATTTGTTTAAGAGATGATAGGCATTGTCCATATTGTGCCAGCAAAAAATTGTCCCAATCCATCTCTACCCGTGGGTGTCGTAAGAGGCGACTAAGGGCTTATGATCCGGAGGATGGGCAGTAGCATCTTTCTGTAACCATCTTACATACTGCGCTCACCAACAACAGCGGTCACCATTCGCAATGTTTGTAAGCGTGGTCTGTAGGTAAATCCCCTTCTAAGTACAATGCGTTTCTTTTTTTTTTTCTGGAGGGACACAGGGACCTGTTGTAGACGGTTCACGGGATGTTATGATGAGGAATTGGAAAGCGATAGGAAAGAAGGGTATTTTGCCTCTGAAACTCCTAATTACCATAATATCGTGATAAAGACCACTTCTGGACGGGAGGCTCTCTTCCCGGAGGGGGAGTCAATATTGTGGGGAAAGTAATATAGTCAATTGATAGCGTTAATTATTATAATTATTTATTACAAGTTTTTGCTGCACTTACAGTAATACCAAAACATACAGCAAATTAAAGGGCTTAGAACCAACTTAAAAAACTAAAACAGTAATTAACAAATTTTGTCAAATTGTCATGAAATACATCCATAAGTGGTTGTTGAGCAATCATGGCGTTAATTAACTGCAGCGCTTGCGATGTGGGCGCATACCGAGCCGTGTCAGATCGAGCAGGCGCCGCCGCCATCAACCGTAGAGATCGAAACCGCCAAGCATTCTGAGGTACAAATAGCCTGCAGTAGGCTAAAGTGTCAGAATTGTCAATTCTTCCATTGAGAAGTAGATGATAATGGATAAGTAAAGCACATTTGCGTCTTAGTTCTAGGGTGTTGATACCCACCATTCCTGCTACAAATAAATAAATAAATAAATAAATAAATAAATAAATAAATAAATAAATAAATAAATAAATAAATAAATAAATAAATAAATAAATAAATAAATAAATAAATAAATAAATAAATAAATAAATAAATAAATAAATAAATAAATAAATAAATAAATAAATAAATAAATAAATAAATAAATAAATAAATAAATAAATAAATAAATAAATAAATAAATAAATAAATAAATAAATAAATAAATAAATAAATAAATAAATAAATAAATAAATAAATAAATAAATAAATAAATAAATAAATAAATAAATAAATAAATAAATAAATAAATAAATAAATAAATAAATAAATAAATAAATAAATAAATAAATAAATAAATAAATAAATAAATAAATAAATAAATAAATAAATAAATAAATAAATAAATAAATAAATAAATAAATAAATAAATAAATAAATAAATAAATAAATAAATAAATAAATAAATAAATAAATAAATAAATAAATAAATAAATAAATAAATAAATAAATAAATAAATAAATAAATAAATAAATAAATAAATAAATAAATAAATAAATAAATAAATAAATAAATAAATAAATAAATAAATAAATAAATAAATAAATAAATAAATAAATAAATAAATAAATAAATAAATAAATAAATAAATAAATAAATAAATAAATAAATAAATAAATAAATAAATAAATAAATAAATAAATAAATAAATAAATAAATAAATAAATAAATAAATAAATAAATAAATAAATGATGGTACGCATGGCAGCAAGCACGTAGCTGTACAAGTTGAACCAGCGCTACGCTACAACCACTCAAAACCAGAGACCCACTCAACGACAAAGTGTTTCCACCGACGTGCAGCCGTGTGTACCATGAACCGCTGCACACCAAATAAACGGTATAAGGGACGGTGTACCGAAAACTCAAAGTGCCCACTCAGGTTGAACAGTTTGTATGGAGAGGTATTCTTTTTAGGGTTCCGATACCAAAATGGTAAAAAAAGGAACCCTTATGGTGCCGCTCTGTCTGTCCGTCTGTCTGTCACACCTCTATATCTCAGCAACCACTTATGCTATCAACCTGAAATTTGGAATAGTTTTAGAATATAGTTGCCCAACTTAATCGCACAAGAAAAAATTTTGAAAAAAGTATGATTATTAATATAAAGGGGGCCAAAATAGGGGGGGCCAAATTTCAAATTGTCGCTACTAGGTCGAGTGGGGTATCATATGAAAGGGCTTTACTTGTACATTTTAAAATATATTTTTGTATTTTTTTAAATTTCTTAGTTTTAAAGTTATGATGAAAAATGTCAAGAAAAATACCATTCCCCCCCCCTTATCTCCGAAGTTTGAGTAAGGAAAAATCTGAATTAATTACAGTTGACAGAAGTTTATATAAACTTTACAGCAAAAATAAAACGATCTTTCTAAGTTGCACAGTTTTTCAGAAATCTGCAAAAAACCTTTACAAACAAATTTAGTTTTGCGGTCCTGAAAATGGACTTTATTGCTTCCAAAAATACTATAGGTATATCGGAACCCTCGGCGCGCGAGTCCGACTCGCACTTGACCGGTTTTTTTTTTATCATTTTCCAGCATATGTTTCTATGAGAAAGTTGTTCAGTTTCGTTGACTGAGCACGCCCTTTCAGTTTTCGGGCCACCGTCCCTTACACTCTGTATGTGTCCGTAGAATGTAAGGTAAGATGGTTTGTATATGCAGTAGGAAGCTGCTGTCCATCCGTTGGTTCATAATCCCTTAGTGACTTTTTTGACACCTACGGGTAAAGACAGGGTGGTACTATTCTTAGCCGGCACTTTATGGGCTTTGAACGGAAAGTTAACCATATTGTCGAAAGCCGTTAAGCCTAAAGGGCTTAAGGGTTCAAACGCGAGATTTAAGGACACTATTTTAAGTGAAAATTTGGGCTCAACCGATATTGGGTGCGTCCTATACCATAGTCATCATACTTGCACCTACAAGAACACTACTGCCTATCCTCTTGTTCATAACCCCTTAGTCGCCTTTTACGGCGCCCACGAAAAGATATGAGTTCATTATGAACTGCACAGGATTTGAAACACGTGCAAGGTTCAAACGCTTCACACACAAGTACCAGTTAATTACTCAAACAAAATTAGGCTCAATGGTCCTAAAGTTCCCGTCTTTACTACGCGTTCGACGATAACGAAGAAATAACCATCAAGCCATAACATTACACGGTTGCGCGTTAATTGGCCGTTTTGTAGCTCATTTGCTAAGAGAAGGAACATGACCTGAACCATGATCTACGATTATTCCAACACATTTTGCAATGTCAAAGCAATCGACTAAAACTGTCAGAACAAACAAGTTTGTAAAAAAAAAAACAATAGGTATTATTCTTTGGGTCAAAAAATACTGTTTTTAGGGTTCCGTACCCAAATGGCAAAAAACGGAACCCTTATAGATTCGTCATGTTTGTCTGTCTGTCTGTCTGTCTGTCCGTCCGTATGTCACAGCCACTTTTTTCCGAAACTATAAGAGCTATACTGTTGAAACTTTACATGTATTCTGTGAACCGCATTAAGATTTTCACACAAAAATAGAAAAAAAAATCAGTTTTCCCCATACTTAGCAAAAATGATATTGAGGTTTCTTATATATTTTTTTTCTAAACGTTTGCGCGAGAGACACTTCCAAAGTGGTGAAATGTGTGTCCCCCCCACCTGTAACTTCTAAAATAAGAGAAAAATAAAACAAAAAAAAATATATGATGTACATTACCATGCAAACTTCCACCGAAAATTGCTTTGAACGCGATCTAATTAGTTGTTTTTTTAAATCATAATCATTCGTCATAAATCGTAAACCGCAATTTACCTTTCATTCAATCAATTCAAATATAAATTTTAGTAACTTAAATCACATAATAACGTTTTTTAGCATTAAAAATACCATAAATTTTACTTATATACGTATAGGTTTGTACGCAACACTCAGTGCGCGAGTCCGACTCGCACTTGACCGGTTTTTTTTTCAGTTTCATGGCTGCAAAATGTGTTGGTTAGCGTTGAAATAAACGAAAAAACTTGATTATAAAGGGTGTCTTATAAAGAAAAATCATTTTATTGAGTGAGTTAGGAATTAAAAAACCGACAGAGTCACAGATTAAATAATAGTAAACAGAGTTGATAGTGTGATTTTTTAAAAGTTACACTAGCTTTTTCCCGCGACTTCGTCCGCATGTAAAATAAAATATACATATATTAATAGACTAGGGTGAAATTCAGAATTTGGCTCTCCTTCTTAGGGTCAGAACTTAAACTGGACCAGATTTGACAATAATATTTTCTGGAGTTTTAAACACCGCAGAATTCAAAAATGAATGTTTTCAAGCCGAAATCCTAGGCTAAGTTACGGCGGAAGGTTTTTTGTTTTAAAAGTGTTCATTTGGTCCCTCTGAACATATTTAGGAAATTCTCCGTTCATCCCATGTACGCTCCCCCCTCCCCACACTCAAACGGGTCCCTGATTATAGTTTTTTTTCATTTATGTCTGAAATAAAAAATAAAAATCTGAAATATAGGGTTAAGTTTGTTATTGCAACTGAGTATCTCTTAGCAAGCTGATGGTAAATAGTTGTCTAGATGGGTAGGATTTAGAAAATTTTGGTTTTGAACATCACACAAATCAAGAATCTATGCTGTCAATTCAAAATCCTACTAATTTCGACTAATATTACCAGCAGTTGCTATTGGGTAATCAGTAGTAAGTGCAAACTTAGCTCTATATAAGGTAAAGGGAGCAAAAGGGCGGTGTACCGAAAACTGAAAGGGCGTGCTCAGTCAACGAGACTGAACAACTTTTCCAAAGAAACATATGCTGGGAAATTTAAAAAAAATTGACCTCTCCATACAAATTGCCCACTCTGGTCGAGCAGTTCTGCACTCTGGGGACCTAAGGAACACTTCTAAAACAAAAAACTCCCACCGCAATTTAGTTAAGGTTATTTTTTGTATTTTTTTAAGGATTTCGGCTTGACAACATCGATTTCTGGATTCTGTGATGTCAAACCTTTTTAGTTATGAGAATGGTCCCGTTTTAGTTATGAGAAAATTTAATTATCACTTATCTCCTACTCGATAATGTTAAAGTCAAACAATTAGCTATTAAACAAAAAAATTTCATTGAAAGCGGTTTATTAGTTTTTGTGATGATTCCAAAAATCAGTGACTAGCACCGTTTGATACTGTTATCACACTCGGCTACGCCTCGCATGATATACCCAAACTCGTGATTTTATAACCTGTTTTATATGACAGTTGCATGAACTACTAATTAGTTATGATGAAACTTGATTTTAAAAAGAAAGTTTGAAAAAGAAGGACTGTTTGTGTTCTTAACTTAATAAAAAACAGATAATTCTTGGCCAGGAGTATGAGTTAATTAATTCTTCCCAGCGAGAATTAACGAAAATTAACTGGGCGAAACTTTATGCTCCGCCGCAGTTCAGTAAGTGAGCTAAAAACGGCCACTTTACTATTTGGCAAGCGTGAAAGTAATATTATGGCATGTTTGTAATTTTCTTTGTTGTTGCTCAGAAATTTGGAAATATTTTCATTTTAAATTTCATATGTATTTTTTTTTATTCTCATTTCACACTTCTAAATGCACATTCCTGTGCCCCTTTTCATGTCATTCTTTCACACCAGCTAGGTTGGCTGGAAGAGATCTCTTATAGAGATAAGCTCACCTTTGTAAACAAATTTTATGTTAACTACAATTTTATGTAATTTGTGCACAATAAAGAATATAGATACACAGAATATATTCTTCGCTCCGAATAGTGATAGCTGTTTCTATTGGGTGTCGTAAAAGACGACTAAAGATTTTCAAGCCTGAAGAAGGGCTGTAACGTCCTTCTGACACACTACAATCACTAACAGCTACGTTGCATGGTGCCAGCATCGTCGCTATCAATCATGACTAATGGTACAGTCAACGACAGTTAAAGCTTGTCACTTGCAGTGCATCTCTAGCCCTTAGGTCTATTGAACTAAGAATATGCTTAGATTCAGATAATTTTATTCAATGTAGATTCTTTACAGAATACTTATTGAATGTCATGTAGAATAAAATGCAAATAGAGCGAGTCTACGCCGTTTCGGATCGTGCTATGGCAGCGTAAAAGAAACGGCAAGAAACCACTGCAGCACGGCTTTCTTTAAGAGTCGGCTTTTTACATTGTGTTCCTTGTAATTCACTGGAATATCAGAGCACCATATCTCCTTGTCATTGATATAGTCATCTAATCTCTAGTAAGCTTTTTTACATAATGTTTGCTTATGAGTGTACATATCCTTTAAAAAATACTACCAAAATATCACGCATGGTTCTTGGGTCCATGAAATCGGCAAAATTTCACAGAGTCTTCTTCTTCGTGTCAATGTTCAAATACCAGATGCTTTTAAATGTCTTCCTCCCAAAACCTTGCCACTTCTATGGCTTTATTCGACGCCTCACGAAGATCGTCGCCAGTGCAGGTGGAGGGGCACAGTGGACAAGAGAGCAAGTGCGCCATGTTCTGAGATGGAGCTCCACAGTCACAGTGCTTTAGCAACTGGTCTGCGAAGCCCCACCTCGCCATGTTTTCTCTGCAGCGGCCAACCTGAGTTCGCAGACGGTTTAGCGACTTCCAAGTTGACCACTGCAGATTGTGTCCTGGTGGCAGAGTTTCTGCAGGTGGGACGTATCCTGATGGGACTGGGAATTTTTCGACAGAGTAAGCCGCTATTACACTTTCCTTAATTCAGAAACTAAGGCATCTTTGGCTCGTTAATGTAAGTGCTAGCTGGTGCACGCGACATCGTCTGCGCAGAATCTGCGGTTTCACCCGCATTAAATGCGTTTTCCCGTGGGAATGAAGTATTTTCCCGCGGTAAAAAGTAGCCTATGTGTTATTCCAAGACCTAACCTATATGTGTGCCAAGTGACATTAAAATACATTCAGTAGTTTTTACGTGAAAGAGTAACAGACATACCTGTTTACAAACTTTCGCATTTATAATATTAGTAGGAAAATTGGAATCAACAGAACCAATTCTCCCGGCAATGTATGCTGAATTAGTCTTTGAATACAGGAAGGTGTAATTGTGTCTTTAATAAGATCATAATTTAAATAATTCTTTATTTGTTTTATATATTTTGAAAGTCAATTTCAAGGTTATCAATTTTCACATCTAAAAAATTCGAAAATAGTTCGTCTTAAATATCGTCCCATTACTTTGTTAATTTATTAAAAGCTTTTATTTAATTTCACCTGTCGCGGTGTCTGATTGTCTGCAACCAAATCTTGCAAGTTGAAATTTTGCAAGCGTATGTAAATCGGATGACAATGCAATATTATTGTGACTTGGGGCTGATATGATGATAGAGACGGAAATTGGCCTTAGAAACTACAGATAATACCGCGTCTCCGCTCACCTGGTAATATTTTAATGTTAAAACAACTCTTAGAGATTTTGTCACATAATATTTGAGTTTGGCTAAGCCTTTTGGGAAATGGAACCATTACTTTTGTATGTTACTGTAGTAGTGCGGTCAGTTAGCTACACGCCTTACAATTTCACCAAAAATTTTCCAGGTACTAGTTAGGTACATAGCTCTCAATTTTTGATAGGAACCAATTCTTGAATTTCAAAAAATTTACATAGAAAATTCAAGACTTGGCTCCTATCAAACATTGAGAGCTATGATAATGTACCTAACTAGTACCTGGAAAAAAATTGGTTCAATTTGGTGCAATTTAGTGAATTTGGCGATATAAGACTATAAGGGACTGGATTATAGTTTTTCTACTTCATAATAGAGGCGCTGTTTTTTGTTGTTTATAAGTAAGTACCTAAAACAAACCAGAACTCTCAACCGCACGTTAGTGAAAACATTTGCAACTATATTGCCATGTCATAAAGTCCAAATCGTTTTAACTGATGTGCTGTTGGGCGTACGTAGAAAAAAATCTTAGGATTGACCACTTACCACCAGGTGGCCCACCTGCTCCTTTAGCCACTTGTGACAAAAGAAAAGAAAAAAAGGATTGTGCTCGTCTAATTCCAGGGTCTGTTGATAGTTTTCTAGTATTTGACATCATAAATACTTACTAAAATATAACAGTAGTATAAAATATAACAAGCTTTAATAACATGTAGAAAAAGAACTAAAACTTTATCACAGCCTGAGGTTTTCAAATAAAAGTGTGTTACGTTATAGTAAGGGTGATGAAGGACAAATTTCTATATGATTTGCTCATGTCTGCCTCTTTGTCTGATGATAAGGAACATCCTCTAGAAGATACAAAAAATATTGGCGAACATCCACACCCCTGCGTTTTTGAGGAATTAAGTTTTAATTATTTTGAAATGTGACAATGAAACGTACACCTGGCAGACTATGACTATCTGATTAAATACAATGTATGAAAAATGGTCTGCCACCATAATAGCCCTGCGTCGTAAAGTTACAGCTCTTCAAAATGCAAAAATTCACTACTTCGTCCCGTGATAATGCAGAGCCCTGCATGTCTGCCTCTTCGATTTTTTACATCTTCAGAAGTATTTTAAACAGGAGCCACAAAGGCAGACAAAAAAAACATTATTTAGTATCTTATTTTTTTTTTTTTGCTTTAACTCAAAAACGCAGCGACGCACAGAAAAACTTGTAAGGACCAAATCGATTCGTATTGAGCTGATCTATCATCCCTATTAATATTGATCATGTGCAAATCATATACCCAAATTGCATCCAGCACCCTAACAATTATGAAACAGCAAGAGAGAAATAAAAGGAGGGAGGGAGGGGCTTTTATTAGAAAACATGAAACTGTGATAACGTTTTAGTTCTTTTTCTACATATAATAAAAAAGTTTGTTTAAATTTTTTTTTCTAATATTTTTTACACATAATATTTTTCAAAAATCAAATTAAAGCAACTGTAAGATTGATGTCTTCCCTATCAAAATTCAAAAAATTCAAAAAATATAAAGTATGGATTTGTTATTCCTAACAAAAATGCAAAAGTGTTTGTAACTACTAAATTTAGTTTATTTAAAATCCTCCACATAAAACGCCAATTTCATAGATAAGGACCTAATATTAGATGAAACTCCCTGTCCAACAATGGAAATTTGATGCTATGGAAAATGAAATAAAGATCTACAAAACATCCCTCCATGTATCACTAGTTTCATCTGTATATTCAGCGAAGAGTGGACGGTACACAAATTTCCGTTGCGGCCATCTTGAGATATCCGGGTCTTCCATCAAAGCCACAGAAACAATTTGCGATAGCGGTCAAGGACATTCCCATACTTCTGTTTACACAATATCCCTTAGGCAAACTTATCTTGTGATATCAAAACTATTTTGGCATGCGTATTCGCCCGGTAACGTTAGACTATTTTCTTGTACACATTTTTGAAAATGTTTTCAGTTCGCTAAATCCAACAAAATCCTGAGCCAAAGTAGTTTTGGCTGTTTTGATATGTCAGTCCAACAAACCGACAGTTTTTTTTTAATTCTCATATGCTAGAAATATATTCCGCGTTCGTATAGTGTCGGCAAGAAATAGTATCAACCCAATTCTACTCGTGGGTGTCGTAAGAGGCGACTAAGGGATTATGAACTTGAGGATTATTTCTGTGTAAGTATCGTACCATCTTAACCGCAACGCAACGCTAACAAGCGTGATGACTATAGAACTTCCTCTATAGAACTTCAGTGTACTCTCCATTCAGTGGTCAATTCATGGAATGTTATGATGAGAAATGTTAAGGCTAAGAAATTTCAGAACAAAAAGGATAGTATATTTCAAAAGGATATAACTAATTTGTTAGCATTGCGGCTGGAAAGTGACGTTATTCCTCGTGTCCGTACTACTACTCACTCCTTGGTATTACTGTTCTCACTAGTACGAACACTAGTTACTTACCCTAGTTTTTAATATTGTCTGTATTCCTAACAAATGGACCAATGTCTTAGTCTTTAATAAACAAATTTATTATTAGTATTATTATAAATGTCGGAAAAAAAAAAATATAAAAAAAAAATATGACTTTAAGGGGCTGATAAGAGCCAAATTACCTTCCCTTCTAACAAAAAATAGGATACGCGTGTAAGAACAGAGCGGATTCGCGCTGTTTTACGTTTTTTGCTCACTTTTGCATTTTTCTCAAAATCTGTACCCATAATCTATATACAGTCACCGGCAAAAATAACCGGCCGGTCTATTTTCTGACGTACATTTTTCATACAAGTAAGGGATCAAATGAAGCGTCAATATATTTCCTAACTGAAAATTTCTAATGTACTTAAGGACAAAATTGTTAGGTTCAGAGATCGAAACGTCGTAGGGACAATTAAAGATGGCGACCAAGGTCAAAATATAATCCCTTGGCTCCTATTTATACAGGCTCCCTCAAGGCAAACTGTTATGGAGAGATAAAATATACAAGCTCTTATCATACTAAGCTTAATTCTTTTGCAAGGTTTTCTTTTATAATTTCAACATTATTGAAAAGCTTTTTCTCTTGTTTTAAACTTTTGTTATTTGGAGTAAAAAAATTAATTTTTTGAGGATCTTCATTCTTTTTGAGGAACTTCATGGAAAACGCGTGGTACTTTGGAGGGGATTTACCATAGTCACGACGCTTGTAAGCGCTGTGGCTGGCGACCGCTGCTGTTGGTGACCGCAGGGTGTAAGATGGTGGCAGAAAGATGCTGCTGCCTATCCTCTGGTTCATAATCCCTTAGTCGCCTCTTACAAAACCCACGTGTAGAGATGGGTTGGTACTATTATTTGCCGGCACCACACGGTTAACTCCTGAACCGTAATAGGTAGACGGTTCAAGTTTTCTTAAATTATTAGGGTTCCGTACCTCAAAATAAAAAAACGGAACCCTTATAGGATCACTTTGTTGTCCGTCTGTCTGTCTGTCTGTCTGTCAAGACCCTTTTTCTCACGAACGAGAAGAGGTATCAGGTTGAAATTTATAACGAATATCAAGGTCTATAAACCACACAAGATCTGAAAATTTCAATTTTTTACAACGACGCAATCAAAATATGTGGCTTTTTATGTCCTCATCTTCATACATTTATGCAAAAAGCAAAACCTACAGGGTACTTCTCGTTAACCTAAAATTATGAAATTTAGTATAAATAAAGGGAAAAGTTTACAATCATTAAATATTTAAATTTTTCTCACAACTTATAGTAACCAATTAAGGTGAGCTCCCGTTTCAAGAACTTTACTATAAAAGAGGGGTTAAGTTGGATGTTCGCGGAGTTTTTAAAATCAAAGAGCAAAAGCTTTTAGTATATCATATGGTAGATAGGTACGGAACCCTTCGGGCGCGAGTCTGACTCGCACTTGGCCGGTTTTTGTATTTCTGATGCCGCTTTAACAACAAATATGAAAAATAATTAATTATGAAAAAAAGGGGGGCTTCCCTACTAAAAACCTGTTATTTTAGGCGATTTCTGCTCGATTTTTGTTTTAGCTCTATCGTAAAAATAGGAACACTTAGAAGCGTGAATATTGGTATGTTTAGCTATATAATAACAACAAATAATAAAAACTGGTCAAATGCGTGACTGCGCGTCCATAACTACGAGTAAGACGGTATTTTCACATTAGGTATTTTCACTCCAACTCTCACTTGGCCGTTATTTATTTCAATATTTGGCAATAGAAACTCCAAAATTGTTTTAGCACCTTGGTTAAGTCAAGACGAGAATATTTAGAAAGTTAAACTCGTGGTTTTTATACAATTATGTATAACAGTTAAAAGCCGGTGAAATTCAAATTCGACTTCCCAGTGTAACTTTAGCTCCTGTGGTGCATGAAATACGAACAGTACGAAGTCCGATATGATGTCAAGCCTGATGTACACTTGATGTGGACTGTACCTCTAACACTTGCAATGCAATCCAATACAATACAATACGATACGATACGATACGATACGATACGATACGATACGATACGATACGATACGATACGATACGATACGATACGATACGATACGATACGATACGATATGATACCATACAATACAATATAATACCGACGTGCTGTTGAGTGTACAATACAGAGAAATTCCGCCAAATGTGCCATAGCTAACCTAAAAAGCGTTGCGAGAGTAATCAGCGGAACTTTATACGTCGGAAAGATTCGCAAGAGCGTCGCTACACTTTTAAGTAAATTTTTGTATGAAAGACGCACGGTAATAGATTCTCTTAGCCCAAATGTTAACATAAGCTTACCCAAGGGCATTCACGAAAATTAGTAGCAAATAAAAAAAAGTTGTTACAAAAATAGTACGCACTTATCGTTAAGAGGATCCGAAGTTGGGGAAATGGCAGGAGTTTTACCGTAAATTCTTTAGTTGTTTGGCCTAGTAGTGATATTGTTGCTCTGTTGAAAATTGTGATCAAGGTCGGCCTAGGCACAGATTAGATAATAGTACACTGACGTTTACAGATCCGTCATTCCCAGGTGGGCTGCCAACAATTTTCAACCTTAAACATAGAGCATAAAGTCCATAATATCAATACACCGAAAGAATACGTTTTGAATCGCTCAAGACTGGATCGGGTTGTTACTTTACAAGATAATGAGTGAGATGCTAGTAATAAGGTTTGGAATATTGTCCAATCAAAAGTGCAAATGCTTACCAACCATAACCTTATCAGCGTGCGAACGGGTGTATTTGTCGTGGCCAGATCGTGGTATTGGCTATTTCATGATGTATGTTGGTTACTTCATGAATTCATGTTGGTTACTTCATGAAATGCAACCTAATGTAACGATTATATTCGTCACAGTTTTAGGAATTTAATAATAAACGTATAAAATGATATAGACTTACTAAGTTAAAACAAATAAGACCTTATAATATTTCGCCACTATTCAATTAACAACAGGTACGGTCAACAACAGGTAAAGCTTGACACTCGCAGTTTGTCTTTAGCTCTTGCTGAGATTGAAAAAATTCTGTACGTAATCCAACGTGTCAAGCTGAATGTCCTCTTGACTGTACATCTAAACAGACCTCCCGCTTACAAAATAGCTTTGCGCTCGTAGTGGACTGTAATGCCTTGTAATTAGATTCATTTTGGTAAAAAGACGCAGTGGACGTATTATTGTAAAAACAATACTTCTTAGAAATTTAAGAAAAAAGGCATAGCGAGGCAGTGACGTAACACACTGCAGCCCAATTGCACATGTGGTAATTTTTACTGTTTTGATTTAAGGTTCATTTTAGGAGAGATGCAGCAGGTATAAAATTGTAAGGAACAAACACAAGATATTGAAAGAGGGAGATGCAGGAGGCAGTCAGCGCTAGGCTTTAGAATAGGGATTACGTGCACAAATTATTTTTTTTTTTTTTGCGGCCGCCTGATTATAGTACTTTAGTGGTTAAAATTAGGGTTTGATTTAGAGACGGCGCCTGACTTTACGTACGAAAGGATATAGAATTAGAGCTTAAAAAAATAGTACTTAGCGACTGCGGTTCAGTAGGCTAGATATTAATTTAGGTACCTAATGCGCATTAGTGTTAAATGTTAGACGTGGAGGTTTACTGATTAAAGAAGTGTCAAGCGTTTTGCAATAGGGAATACTAACTTACTTTTTTTAGCAAGTGTAAAATTGTGTAAAGTAATTTATAATTATATTTCAATTTAGTGCAGTGAACGTGCTACAGGTATTGTACGAGAGGGCTTCGTGTTTGTGTCTTTCCCGTCGGGAATTTATGGCTTCGTTGTTGGTGAGTTTATTTCAGATTTCCTACTACTTATTCATTTAAAAGTGCTAGCTAGGTCTCTTGAAATGATAGGTCATCTGAGAAGGTGCTCGGGTGATCAACGACAAGTTTTCTGAGTTAAATCTAGGTGCAGCTGAAACCTGAGTTTTATGGAGCCAGCGTGAGAATTAGGTTGTGTTCATTTGATGCTAGGTTATTAGGGCACTTAGGTGGTGATGGATGTATAACACTAAATTGTGATATATCGATGAATACACAATAAAATTAATCGATATAACACAGTCATGCATTTATAAGACAATATTATTTTAGTAAATTGGTTTTATCTAATGTTCCACGAATATAGTACTGGTTAGATTTCCTAAGTCGCCTAGCCTGTATTATAGAGGGACAATATTTAGCACTCTTACACGTTAAAATTGAGTGTCGAATCTTGTTTCGTTTGGATCAAATGGATATTAAGCAATTTACTAATTATAGATAAATTTAGGCAGGTGGAGATGGATGTTATTTTGAGATGATCGGAATAATGTGTGTGAGGGTTTGCAAGGTAACCTATTTCAGACTTCGGGTGTAGGATTGTTCTAGGTTTAGTAGGTAGGCCTGGGATGCTAGGTTGGTTGGGAGTCCCAGATAATCTAAAAATCTATAGGAAACCTAATTCTAGACTTTCAAGTCTTCATCCAAACCCTATCCCTGGTTTTGAGTCACTTTCATTCCAGCAACGCGAGACGAAGAGACCACGTGCTTAATTTAATTTTACTTCCCACTATAAGGTCTAGATCTAGGAAACCTAGGTCACCTAGAAATTGAAAGTGACGCGCGATCGAGACGAATCTGTAGCGCTCGGTTTGACATCACACACAAGCTAGCGGGCTGAATTGGTATGTTTTATTTTAAATAATTTTATTGTATTATAATTATTTTCACTTTTTATTTCAGTTTCTTCTAAGTGATTACCACAAATCAACTTATTTTTCTTTAATAAATTTACTTACCAATCCACAATGTACGGGTCTTTTAGATGTTGAAGTAAGACGATCACGCATTCATGGCCAAAATTATTACAGAATTAAAATAAATAAATTCGAGTCTACAACATCCATTTAGGTAGGTTACGTTTTGTTACATTGGTGCCTCGTGACGCAGAATTGTGTTCTTAAAGGGCGGATCTTGATTGATTCGAACACACAATAAAAGAACCTGTTTTATTACGTGTTGATATGGCTTAGCATAGGTAATTTAATAGGATGACTAGAATTTTTTATGTGTTTTTCACTTTTTGAGACGATATATAGAGTACAGCATTACAAACAAATATAATGTATGACTAGTTTGTATTTTTTTTTGTTTTATGTATTTTATGTGATGGCATAAATAGTTTTGTAAATAGATACACTTAACGTACGCAAACACCTACTTTTGGCCAACAGTGGGACACAAAATAGGCTAGAAATAAGAATGAAAGAAAGGTGGGTATGGTGGTCATTTATCATCTTGAAACATGACTGATATGGTGATATATCTGTGACAATATTGTACACAAATACATAGATAAATTACGTTAGACATTTCATATTGTGTAATTTGATTCTTAACGTGAAACAATAAATTGATAAATATCACCAGACACAAAAAAAAATGATTTTCTTAATCACATAAATGTTTGCTTTGCCAAGTATCGAACCTGCAATTCAACATAGCCCGCGCAGAAGACAGGGTCGCTACCGGCCACGCCACATGCCCTTCGAAATGGAATGCACTTTTTTTGTTTCGACAAAGTAAGAGTGTTTTCGTTTGCCAAGTTTAGGTTTATTTTAGCGTTTTTGTATCGAACGTTATATTCTAATGATTTAATAGGTATAAAAATAGGAAACCTTTGACATCTTAGTTTTAATAATTTAGGTTCTTTTGAGAATAGTTAACAAAACAATTTAGTACGGTGGATGCTTGAGATGAAAGCCTGAAAGGTGGTAGGACTTTTGTGCAGGGTCAGTCTGGGGAAGTGCCACCTCTTTGCTTTTTTCTGCCGTAAAGCGGAAGTGCTTGCACTGTTGTGTTTTGGTTTGAAGGACAAAAGAGCTAGTCAAATTACTGGCACATGAGACAAACCAACTTAGTTCTTAGGGTGAGCGGCGCGTTTTGCTGTCTTGTTAGTGTCATTTATTCTACTAATAAGACAGTAGGCACTATTGGCGCTGGTAACTACTTACCATCAGGTAGCTCGCGAGATCGCTTGGTCACTTGTTACATAAAAAAATATTTTTGGACGTTAATGTCTTGTGAATTACAATAATTATGCAGGAACGGTATAAACAATTGTGGATTGGTAGTTATATTTATTACAACTCCAGTTAGCTGTAACATATCTATTGATAAAAGTAATAAACACAGCTGGAAGTAGGTGGTAACAAAATCAGTATAAACTGAACTTGCACAGCGCTACAAACGCTCGAAACCAGAGATTCGCTCAGGGTCGGAGTTTGCCACTGATATGCGGCCGGCTGTACTTAGTACAAACATGCGAGTATTAAGTACTTTTTGTAAGATTGGTATTATAGCTATTTTAGTAAGCAGATAGATTTTTGGAGGTAAGTAAAGATTTTGGGTAGATATTCTCATTAAATTTAATGTTTTAATAAGATGTAAAAAAAATAGGACTGCCTCATTGAAAGTGTATAAAACAATCTGAATTCAAGGATATTTAGGAAATAAACAGAGTAAAATTACATGGGTTTTAAAAATGAACAGAAGCATTATTTTTTAAAAGGCATCTATATTTGGAGCAGGTCATATCAGTCAAACAATGAAAAAAAAAAATAGACCCTTGGGTTCTACAGTTTAATGACACAGTTTAACTTTCTATTATATATTTTTATTATCTAAGTTTTTGGCCACGGGTAGGTAAAGTTTTTTTTGGTAGCACATGTTTGTGCGTCGCAAGAGTCAGTGGTTTTCAACTTTAGGACTAGAAGTTAATAAGGACGTCCTAGTGTGTGAAGCAGTATTCTGAGAACAAAGAACTATTCGGTACTTAAGTTATTCAAACTTACATTATTTTTGAAAAATAAAAGTGTGAAATAATATAGAACTTTTACATCAAACTTGGGATTTGAGCTTGCGATATAAAAAAATGCTAAAAATGTGAGTTTCAAATCTAGTCACATGAGCATAGTTTTAATGAATGACAGTTTTTTTTAAGACTTGGTGTACTTTAATTTTAGACTTTTGATTTACGGTAATTAATGCTTTTATAACAGCAATTTGTCAAAATTAACCACACAAGAAAAAAAAATGCTTTGACATTTATACTTAATCAGTAACCAATTCAAAATGTTAATTTTCATTTATTAAAGTATCTGAACTTCGTTTCTGAAACGAGGTTTTATAAGACCTAGGTTGGGAACCTCTGTTTCAAAAACAAAGACCTCTGTTTCAAAACAAAACGCTTCAGGCAACTTATTATTATTTCCGGCTTAAGTTACCTAAGTTGTTGATAACTTAAGTGCGTCAATAGTTCTCATGGTACGCAATCCACTTAAGTTCAAAGAATTTTCGAGAAATATTTTAGTAGTAATAAATTTTGTCGTACCCAAACAAAAGTGGCAATTTGTTAAGATGTTAATAGCTTGCAAGCGATGATGTGACGAGAGAGTGGTATTCGGTTCGACATACCCGGTACGTAATAAAAAGCTTAGGTAGTCGGTCAAGTGTGAAAGCCACGCTCTGAAAGGGTTCTGTACTTTTAAATTTTAGTAATGTGTTTGATTGACGATTATTCGTCAAAGAATATTCGTAGTTTGTTTACTTTTGTGTTAAAGACTTAGAAGCCGAATTATTAGGTGATGTATTTAAATTTTCAGTGAATAGGTATGACCTGTAGAAATATATTAAAATGTCATAGTAGAAGAGAAAATGGGTTTATGGGGTATGTATTGTGGAAGTTGAATTAGTTATTGTTTTTAAACTATGGATTTTTTTTGTATGAATAAGTATTCGTTACTAATTACAACTTGTCAAATCAATATGCAAAGTTCAATGTATGAATATTTCGTACATGACACGTGCGGACCAAGGGATCACAACGTTATCACACAAGGGTTTTCAATCTTCAAATTTGAGGAACGGAACCCTAAAATTTTGTGTAAAACGTTAGGCATTGTTCAATCTACAGACCTAGTGTTGTTTTCTTTGTAGTTTTTTTTTTAAGTTGTAGTTGTTTGAAAAATGCAATTTAGTGCAGTTGAACGTTTAAAAGAACTCTTTTTTATTTAAAATAAGTGGAACCAAGAGTAGGTTTGTCATAAACAAATGGATTAAATTCGTAGGGGGCGAAATTATTTGATTCAATTATTTTATATCAATTTGGGTTTCTTCTACCTGTTGAAAAATAAAGATGTGAACTCTTGTTATGTATAATAGTTTTATTACGTCGCGTATATTATAAACAGATAAATAAGATTTATAGGGGCGAAATTATTTAATTTCGGTTTGAGTTTTATACCTGTTGCTTTGAGTGTATTAAATTTTTTTTTCTATGTGTAAAAGAAAATTTTTAAAAATTAGGGGCGAAAAAAAATTTTACCTATATGTTTAGCAGTGGACTTTAATGGGTTGTGTTCATCATCATCATTATCATCATCATATCATACGGGTTTCAAGGTCGATGACCAACCTCACAAATCCTGGTGTCAGAGTTGTAGAGCCGCCAAAAGCCTTTGACATGGCTCATTAACGACTGCATCCGTAGATAGTAGTCAGGACCAAAAACATAACGTGCCTTCCGAAGCACGGATACATCTTGCTTTTCGGAAAACCAGATTATTAATTCATTAATGTTTTAACCAAACTGGAGAGGTTGCTCAATGGGATTTTGTTTAACTGTGTCCTTACCTGGAAACTAACCCGGAACCACGGATCGGGTGCCGAGCACTCTAGCCACTAGTCCACGGAGTCTATTGTTAGTTAAATAGTTAACATGTGTCAGAGTCAGAAGTTTTTCAAGTCAGTAAATAGTTTTAAGGGCATTGCTTAACGTTTAGTTGCGAAAATCAGCCCATCGCACAATTTTATTATAAAGATATTTGATATAGTTAAATGACTACTGGCAGGAAATCAAGCTCGTTCGAACGACTTAACATGCCTTACGAAGCAGAGAAACCGCTCTTTTCTTACTGCTATGCCTTATCTACTTAGGTTTTCACCACAGTCGATGTTCTTTTGTTATTGTGATTAGGAAAGATCATAATATTTCGCCCGGTTAAACGTTCATTGCAGACCTTCACTAAAAACGCTTGGTACTAAAAGGGGATTTACCAACGCACTTGTAAGCGTTGCGGCTGGAGACTAGAGTTGTTGGTGACCGCAGTTGGGATGAGACGATATACAGAAAAATGTTGCTGTCCATTTTCCGGTTCATGATCCCTTAGTCGCCTCTTATGACACCTTCGGGTAGAGTTAGATTGGTACTGTTCTTTGCCGGTACCACACGAACAAGGAAAAATTAGTTACGGTTAATTTCAAAATATTTTGTTACTATCAAGAAAAGTGTAGAATATCAGAACACAGATACTCAGACTTCAAATCATTAGTTACATTCTGACATCGATTTCGATCAAGTATCGAACCCGAAACTTTCTGCACGGTAAGCAACTACAGTACCACTGTGCCAATCAACAATCAGAATTGGGTCTTGTTTGACTTAATACGATCATTCCAATAGGACACAAACATAATCCTATTAGAAATAGAGTTGAAATAAGATTGTATTTAGTGTGTATTGAACTTATACTAGAAGTGCATAATTAGGTATAATTATGTAAAGTATGCATATTTCTTGAATTCTTAGGGGCGTTTTATATAAAACAACAACCTAACATGCAAAAACTACTGAACTGAATATCTGAAAGTAAGTCTGTCTTGTCTAGGTTTATTGCAAGAAGGGTTGAATGATGTAGGAAGACATTACTCTTATAAAAAGTACGAGTATGAAAGATTTTTCAAAGCTAGGGGCGTAAGGTAAATTAAGGTTTATTGACAGCAGTGGTAAATGATGTGGGAATACAACGGTAGCAGGAGTGCTAGTACTTGTGTAAGATGATTTAAAACGTTTAGTGTAAGGGGAGGGGTACGACATCAATAATAATAATAACAAACTACTGAAGTGATCTTGATATTGACAAGCACAAATTTAGTTTTCCTATTGTTATTTCCTCATTGTCTTCTGCTATTTATGGAAAATATCAATCCAACTCGGAAATAAAGGGGCGATGTAACGATTATATTCGTCACAGTTTTAGGAATTTAATAATAAACGTATAAAATGATATAGACTTACTAAGTTAAAACAAATAAGACCTTATAATATTTCGCCACTATTCAATTAACAACAGGTACGGTCAACAACAGGTAAAGCTTGACACTCGCAGTTTGTCTTTAGCTCTTGCTGAGATTGAAAAAATTCTGTACGTAATCCAACGTGTCAAGCTGAATGTCCTCTTGACTGTACATCTAAACAGACCTCCCGCTTACAAAATAGCTTTGCGCTCGTAGTGGACTGTAATGCCTTGTAATTAGATTCATTTTGGTAAAAAGACGCAGTGGACGTATTATTGTAAAAACAATACTTCTTAGAAATTTAAGAAAAAAGGCATAGCGAGGCAGTGACGTAACACACTGCAGCCCAATTGCACATGTGGTAATTTTTACTGTTTTGATTTAAGGTTCATTTTAGGAGAGATGCAGCAGGTATAAAATTGTAAGGAACAAACACAAGATATTGAAAGAGGGAGATGCAGGAGGCAGTCAGCGCTAGGCTTTAGAATAGGGATTACGTGCACAAATTATTTTTTTTTTTTTTGCTGCCGCCTGATTATAGTACTTTAGTGGTTAAAATTAGGGTTTGATTTAGAGACGGCGCCTGACTTTACGTACGAAAGGATATAGAATTAGAGCTTAAAAAAATAGTACTTAGCGACTGCGGTTCAGTAGGCTAGATATTAATTTAGGTACCTAATGCGCATTAGTGTTAAATGTTAGACGTGGAGGTTTACTGATTAAAGAAGTGTCAAGCGTTTTGCAATAGGGAATACTAACTTACTTTTTTTAGCAAGTGTAAAATTGTGTAAAGTAATTTATAATTATATTTCAATTTAGTGCAGTGAACGTGCTACAGGTATTGTACGAGAGGGCTTCGTGTTTGTGTCTTTCCCGTCGGGAATTTATGGCTTCGTTGTTGGTGAGTTTATTTCAGATTTCCTACTACTTATTCATTTAAAAGTGCTAGCTAGGTCTCTTGAAATGATAGGTCATCTGAGAAGGTGCTCGGGTGATCAACGACAAGTTTTCTGAGTTAAATCTAGGTGCAGCTGAAACCTGAGTTTTATGGAGCCAGCGTGAGAATTAGGTTGTGTTCATTTGATGCTAGGTTATTAGGGCACTTAGGTGGTGATGGATGTATAACACTAAATTGTGATATATCGATGAATACACAATAAAATTAATCGATATAACACAGTCATGCATTTATAAGACAATATTATTTTAGTAAATTGGTTTTATCTAATGTTCCACGAATATAGTACTGGTTAGATTTCCTAAGTCGCCTAGCCTGTATTATAGAGGGACAATATTTAGCACTCTTACACGTTAAAATTGAGTGTCGAATCTTGTTTCGTTTGGATCAAATGGATATTAAGCAATTTACTAATTATAGATAAATTTAGGCAGGTGGAGATGGATGTTATTTTGAGATGATCGGAATAATGTGTGTGAGGGTTTGCAAGGTAACCTATTTCAGACTTCGGGTGTAGGATTGTTCTAGGTTTAGTAGGTAGGCCTGGGATGCTAGGTTGGTTGGGAGTCCCAGATAATCTAAAAATCTATAGGAAACCTAATTCTAGACTTTCAAGTCTTCATCCAAACCCTATCCCTGGTTTTGAGTCACTTTCATTCCAGCAACGCGAGACGAAGAGACCACGTGCTTAATTTAATTTTACTTCCCACTATAAGGTCTAGATCTAGGAAACCTAGGTCACCTAGAAATTGAAAGTGACGCGCGATCGAGACGAATCTGTAGCGCTCGGTTTGACATCACACACAAGCTAGCGGGCTGAATTGGTATGTTTTATTTTAAATAATTTTATTGTATTATAATTATTTTCACTTTTTATTTCAGTTTCTTCTAAGTGATTACCACAAATCAACTTATTTTTCTTTAATAAATTTACTTACCAATCCACAATGTACGGGTCTTTTAGATGTTGAAGTAAGACGATCACGCATTCATGGCCAAAATTATTACAGAATTAAAATAAATAAATTCGAGTCTACAACATCCATTTAGGTAGGTTACGTTTTGTTACACTAACATAACCGAACCTTTCATGAAGTGGTCAGCCACATCATGAAGTGATCATTTCTAACGATCTGGCCACGACATATTCACCTAAATCTCGATATATTTTGCTTTTACGCAATTTACTCAACAATATTTTTTTAACTTTTTTTTACCATTTTTAAAAGTTTCACGAAAACATATTTAAATTATTTTTCTCTCAAGCCGTGTATCCGTTGACATTCGACTGCCTCTGTAGAGTCGCATTTGCACGCCGCGGGTCATACCTAAAGTGCGGAGTGAACAGGCCTGGCCTATTTCTCAAGTATGTTAAAGTGTTGATACTGATAACGGTCTAAATATACCTGACACAGATTTTTGGCGTAATGTCGATGGTATAAAAAAAGTTTCACATAAAACTAGTTCGAAAGTTCGGGATCTGTTTACAGGTACAGATGAAATGTTTTTTTTGGAAATTTCAGCTTCTCCATATAAAATTTCAAATTTGATTATATATATGTTGGGCGCTATAATATTGTCTCTTTCACTACATTGTGGCCATTGTTTAGGATACCTTTCCAGCTATTCTGTGAGCTCACAGGTTAGCTAATTAGCACAGCTCTGATGGGAAGCCATCCTTACTCTGATAATAGGGTTAATATTAATAAGCTAGCAACTTACTATTTATACCGTCTTTAAGCTCAAGACCTATGAAATTACAAACTACCCTCTTTTCTATATCAAAGAAATATTCATCGATTGTTACAAGCAATTACATAAAGATCTTACTCAGTTGATCTAGCCTATCAGCTAATCTAATGTTTTGTCACACAGAAATTCTTGGCGTTCTGCCAAGACCGCTTGCGTATTTGAACAATGTTGAACTTATGTCGATAGAGAATGGTAAATGTTTCACAACAGAACATAATTTTTCACTATCCATCGCTATCGACAGGTTTTTGTCTCTGTGTTGTTCACCCATTAGTCAAATGTATTTTTTTTATTTGACAAACTTCCTGGGATGTGGCTTTGTCAAGGCTTTGGTTCTCAAGCCCTATGTCAAAATTCACAGGAATGGAAAAGAAAACGTAGTTATTTACGCGATAAGGCATAGTTTTGCATAAATTGCACGACATTTTTCATGAAGTTTCCATTTTCCAGGAACTCTATGGGAAATAGACATAGAGATCATATGTAAAAAAAATTCCTGTATCCCGAAGGAGTCACCGCACCGGTAATTTCAAACTTGTCAAATAAGCAAACTATCGCTTACATTTTCCCTTCTAGAGCTTTATTATTTCTAAAACTAGGTTGACAAGAGCCGTTCCTGCATGTGGATTTGTTGTCCATATATGCGTGGTAGTTAGCTTATCATCATTGCATCCCATGAAACGTCCACTTCAGGACAGGGAGCTCCCTCCAGAATTCTAGTTTTTGCTGGAAAAATGTAGAGGGGAAGTACCATTGTCACCTCGCTTGTTAGCGTTACGGCTGGCACCATGGACCGCGGTTGCAAGTGACCGCAGTTAGTAAGATGTAAAATACAAAGGAGGATGCTACTGCCCATCCTCCAGTTTATAACCCTTAGTCGCCTCTTACGACACCCACGGGTATGTGAGGGTTGGTCTTTGCCGGCACCACACGGGACGGGAGTTTTAGCGTATAACGGACTTTAAAATGGTGAATTGTTTCAAAGACTAAATGCACGTAGCGATTGTCAATATATGTGTAATATGAGTTGAATTAGTGTAGTATTTAAATGTGATTTCATTGTACGACACGTAGTAATTATTACACAACATGTAATGGAAAGGTGTGATAATACTGAAGGGTCTGTCCATGAAACTGAACAACTTTCTAAAAGGAATAAAGTCGAAATGGGAAAAACCAAATTAGTCCTCCCATAAAAAATTCGCTATCAGCTGAAGCAGATTCTATGGGAGGTCAAAAATTGTTTTTGTTTTTCTACCTATATTTTTTGGGAAAAGTTGTTCAGTTTTATAGATAGATTCACACCCTTTAGTATTATCACACCTTTCCGTAACATATTCTATAATAATAATATGTGGACCGACACACGGACGAAGAATATAGAACAATTATATTTCAATTATCTAAGCTTTAGAATGAAAAACTTCTTGTCGAGAATGAAGTCGATACTTTAAAAATCTGGGACTAAAAATATAACGTGCCTTTGAAAGCATGGAATTACTCTTTGGAGAATCACGTCATTCGTCTTGAAGTCAGAAGTTTGTCAGTGTCCCCACCAGAAATCGAACCCAGAACTTCCAGGTCGAGAGCCGATCGCTCTTACCACTAGATCACGTTATATCAACTTAACTTAAGTTTCCACTTTTTGTTTTGAAATTCGACATGCTTTCCATTGGGTATTTTATTAATATTTAATAGCAAAAGGTATTACATAAAATATAGGACATACAGTAAATTTTTGTTTAGAGAATTTTTTTTATGAAAATAAAATTTTGTAACAGTTCGCCAGTGATCATGGTGTCTTCAACAGCGCCAAAAAATATTGGGAGCTCCACAGGGGAGTAAGATTATGATTACAGTGACAAAGAAACTCTCAAAAATAGAAATAAAAAAATAGCAGCCATTTTCAGTTTTATTGTAAAAAGTTTCTGTGTACTATTTTCTCGTAGTCAATGGTAAAAGCAGAGTATCCAACTCGTGAAAGAATAAAAAATCTCAGGCCTTGTATCTCTTGCTACGCTCGGGACTCTATTTTAGGATTTTTTTCTACTCTCGGGACCCAACTTAGTCCCACGAAGAGAATTTCCTTATTTTTTTCCCTTGTTGGGTAATCTATTATTGTTACTTCCCATACTTCCCATACTCTTGAATCTACACATCAAAAAGAAGCACTTATTAAAAATCTCTTCATCCTTGTGAAACGCCTTAAATAAAACATTTTCCTAAATGAAACCAATTAATTAAAACAAAAAAGACTATCAAAGATTCTTATTACGCAGAAATAATTCGCAAAGGTACTGAAACGCCCAACAAGGGTATTAAAATATAATGAAGGTGCGTATAAAGGAACGTAGGTAATTAACAGTACGGTAAATTGCTTAATTTTTGCTGAATATTTCGTAAACACACTTTAATAATGGTAGGGTAAGGAAATTATGAGAAGGAGCAATTTCAATTTCGTTTTAAGCGTGTTTGTTTTTATAAGCTTGCACAGGTCTTAAAAGTACTTTTGTCCAGATCAAATTCAGGACGTTCTAAATAAAGACCAGCTTCACGCACGAGCATGTATGAAAGGGTTGGTGAAAGTAAAGGGAGCGAGGGAAGTATGTCGAGATTGGAGCAGGTGGAGGGCTGTGGTCTCTGCCTACCCCACAGGGAAAGAGGCGTGATGTTTAATACTACGAGTATGTATATTGAGCAATCATTGTTTATAAAACTTTTCTTTGTGCCAAAACACAGCGTAGTTTACGATTTTTAGGGTTCCGTACCTCAAAATAAAACAACGGAACCCTTATCGGATCACTTTGTTGTCCGTCTGTCTGTCTGTTGGTCAAGACCCTTTTTCTCACGAACGAGAAGAGGTATCAGGTTGAAATTGATAACAAATATTAAGGTGCATAAACCACAATAGATCAGAAAATTTCAATTTTTTACAAAAACGCAATCAAAAGATTTAGCTTTTTATGTCCTCATCTCCATACATTAATGCAAAAAAGCAAAACCTACAGGGTACTTCCCACTGTCCTAAAATTATGAAATTTGACAAGAAGCTAGATCTCACAGTATAAATAAAGGGTAAAGTCTAAAATCATTAAATATTTAAATTTTTCTCACAACTACCAATAATTAAGGTGAGCTCCCGTTTCAAGAACTTTTCTATAAAAGGGGGGTCAAGTTGGATGGTCGCGGAGTTTTTAAAATCAAAGAGCAAAAGCTTTTAGTGTATCATATGGTAGATAGGTACGGAACCCTTAGGGCGCGAGTCCGACTCGCACTTGACGTGTTTTTTTTATACACAGGGAACGCTTTCTATGTTCTGTCAGAATGTTACTTTTTTTCCAGCCACGGGCACGTAAAACAAATATTTTCTGGTACTAAGAAACTTCTTTACTTGGCGGGGTTTACTTTGGCAGCTTGCCCACACCTAGTACTTAAACGTTGTTGAAGCCCTAGTTTGAATAAATAAGCTAATATTGTAAGCTATAGGTAGTTTTGAAATCTAATTTTGCAGCCCGATCTTCGTGCATCCTTTCTACATGACAAAGCCATTGCCCGTCTGCGATGGATAAGCTTGATGACTTGGACAAGATGTGTATGGGAGTGCCAAATTTTACTCCTTTTTGTACCCATGTTCCTTTCGGAAAGATGTTCAGATACATGTTCAGAGCTATATACTTTTTGCCAAAAAACCCTGTGGGTGTCATTCAAAGACGTTTCGCTAGCACGGGGCCAGCATAACCATGGTCTAACCTTGGTCTAACTTCTACATTTATTCTTAGTCTATGCCCGTGATAAGAATAATGTCATAATGAGGGACAAGTATATAGATAAAATAAAGATAAAATTGATTTTATATCACTTACCCTAAAACATACAAATTAATACATGTTTGGATATTTCGCTCAACGGTATTGTAATGCCAAAACTAAGTAAAAATCTTACGTGTATCTTAGGCATACCATATATTATGACAGGTGCCAGAGCTAGACCAAGGTTAAACTAGGGTTTTGTTGGCCCCAAAGAAATTTGACGTCATAAGCGAGCGAAGCAAGGAGGTTTTTGTTCTGAGGTTGGCCCCGTGCTTTAGCCGTCTCTGAATGACAGCCTGCATGTTTTACATTTTACCTTTTACCTTTCTTTTACCTAATGTTAAAAATTATAAATCCTAGCTAAGAGTAATACAAAAGCGATTTACTTGTGAAATGGAAATTACCATAGTCTACAGCAGTTGGAGCTTGAAGTTCAAAATTCTAACAAAGGTAGCCATCAAACTTTTAAAAGATAAAAGCACAATCTTCATTGAAACTCGAAAATAGATGAACAACTTAAAACTTTTACAATTCGATGCGGCCCAACAGTTATAACTTAGGTGTTCAGATAAAAACTTTTAAATAAGAGACTTGCCTACTACTGAGAGACAGTTTTTTTAGGGAAGGCCTACGCTCAGAAATATTTTCCACGTATCGTAAGTGTTAAGGCCAGATTATCCATGTTCGTCTTTACGTCTAAAGAAAATTGTTATCAGTTGATACAAATTGTTACCAATTTTCCACTTGAAATCTATCTGTAACGATGGACTAGTTGAGCAAGTACAGCAAATGCCTACTAGGTGGCATCACAAACGCAACAATTATACGTAGTGTTACCAATTTTCGACTTGAAATCTATCTGCAACGATGGACTAGTTGAGCTAGTACAGCAAATGCTTACTAGGTGGCAGCACAAACGCAACGTTGAAATGTGTATAGAGGTCGCAAGTTTCACAACATCAGGCAGGACCACGGTAATCATAATCATAATCTTTATTTGCGTCAAATATGGTAATATATACAGATGTAAAATAAGTCTCTCATACTTCACCAAAATATTTGGCATGCAAATGTAAGTACATTGAAATTGTCAATATAAAAATAATAAAGCAAAAATTACAATGTCCTTAATGTCTTAAGTTCTAAAAATTCCTAAACATTATAAAAACTATGCCCAATAAGCCACTTATACAAACTTTTTTTGAAATATCTAAGAGGTAGGTCCTTTATACATTTAGGAAGTTTATTATAAATTGTACGTGACATGACTAGACAACTTTTATGGTACACCATTGTCCTTGGAATTTGGTCTAAGAGTAGTCTGTCTACATTTCTTCGATTACGTGGATTTACGCTCCCCGCCGTAGTGAACAAATTAATATTTTGTTTTACAAATACACTGACATCGAAAATGTACAGTGAGGGCAGTGGTAGGATACCCAATTTCCTAAAGTAAGGTTTACATGACTCATATGGCGGTAGATTACATATTGCTCGTATATATTTTTTTTGTGCGATAAAGGCTCTATTGACGTCCGTGCTGTTACCCCAAATTATCAATCCATAACGGAGAATTGGACCAACATACGCATGATACGCAGCTATTGCAGTTTTCTGAGTCGTGACATTTTTAACCCGCTTAAGGGCATAAACAAACTTATTTACTCTACCGCATACTATTTTAACTTGAGCTTTCCAATCGAGGCGGTCATCAACAGTTATACCCTAAAACTTAGTTGTTATTACCCTTTCTATTTTTGTATTTTCAAAATTTATGTTTAAGTTCATTCCATCAGTTCTAAATTTGTTAAATTGTATATAATTAGTTTTAGTTAAGTTAACTTTCAATTAATTCATGTCAAGCCAGTTAATTATTAGTTTTATAGTATTAATAATGTCAATTTGATGACCCGGAAGCGTATTATTTTTAATGTCAGAAGAAATTACTATTGATATGTCATCAGCAAAAAGAAAACATTTATGATTTAAAACTTTTGGTATGTCATTTACATATAATAAGAAGAACAAAGGGCCTAGCACGCTGCCTTGGGGTACACCGCATTCATTAATCTTAACTTAGGAAGGATAAGGTAATAATTCACTATTTTCATTTAACATTGTTATAACAACACGTTGCTCTCGATCTTTGATATAAGAAGACAACCAGTCCAGTGCAGGCCCTCGTATACCCATAGCCTCCAATTTCTCTAATAAAATATTATGAGACACCAGGTCAAAAGCCTTGGATAAGTCTAGAAATAATGCAGTCGTTAAGTTCTTCATATTGATATTTTTAAGAATTTCAGACATAAGAGAATACATAGCTAAAGTGGTTGATTTGTTCTTTTGGAAACCGAATTGTTCCGGCGATATTAAATTAAATTTACTGCAATATTGACTTAGATGTCTACTCATACATTTTTCGAATATTTTAGAGAATATAGGTATAAGTGTAATAGGCCTATAATTATTTATATCCTCTTTACTTCCTTTTTTTTTATGTATAGGTTTAACAACACTGATTTTTAATGCACTAGGAAAAGTTCCTTCTAAAAATGACAAATTTATTAGATGAGTTAACACATTTATCAACTCGTTAGCACAAGCCTTCACAACCTTCGTGCAGATCTCGTCATAACCTTCTGAGCGAGTATTGTTTAGAGACTTGATTGCATTTTTACTTCTAACTCTGAGACTGGTGTGAGAAAGAATGAGTGTAACAACTTGGTTTTTGGTTTCAAAGTAGTTGACGAGTTGTTCCTATTTAGATTTGAAGTATTTATAAAGTGGTTATTTAGAATATTGGCGATATTGTTTGGATCATCATAAGTACTATTTTCATACTGGATTCTTACTATATTATTGTCTAAATTTGAATTCGACGTTTCATCTTTTATAATGGTTCATGAAGCTCTACCTTTATTTTTACTAATGACTATAAACTTAGTATTTGCGTTTCTTTGTAGGCTGTAGATGCATCTCTTTAAAATTTTTGTATAACTATAGAATTTATTTTTTGAAAAAGGTGTTTTGTGTGTATAGTATTAGAATTGGAGTTGCCGTTTTGTTTGGCAGCTCTTTTTTATTCCTCTACTGATCCATCTCCGTTTATTATTATTACTATTATTTATTCTAATTTTCAACAATAGAAAACACATCCTGTAGAACAATGTAAAATTTTCATGAAAAATATTAAAACTGGCATTGACGTCCTTTTCAAGATAAACCTCGCTCCACGATAGATTATTTAAGCAGTTCTGGAACTAGGAGATATTTTCACTGGAATAATCTCTTTTATACACAGTATACGTCAACGTTTTCAGTTTTTTTGCATTTACCGGAAAGCTAAGCAGTTGTGCTGTTTCGTGGTCAGACAATTGTAGTGGTAGAATAGTAGCTGTTGCATTCGTAATATTGCTTATAATGTGGTCTATACAAGACTGCCTGCGCGTGGGTTTGTCAATATGCATAGTGAGGTCATAGTTTAGAGTAATTTCATTCAAATAAGTTGTTATATTTCCTGGCTTAAGCGTATTGCTATTTAAATCTCCAATAACTGTAATGTTTTTCTTATATTTATATAGCGGTGGTTATTTCAACCCCACAACATTCAAAAGAATTTGGAATGGCATGTTCATTTATAAAGGAAACTTCTTTGGCCGACAGATCTTTTCTCACGAGTATGCAAGTGCCACCCCTGTTTTGTTCTCTACAGAAACTAGAGATAAGAGTAAAATCATTAATTTTTATATAATTTTCGTTGCCCTTTTTAACAAATGTTTCAGATAAACAGATAACATCAGGTTTATTGTTATGTTGTTCCAATTCCTGTATTGTAATCTCTAGTATTTCTTTTTTTGATAATATACTTGCAATATTTTGATGCAACACTCTAAACTGTGATTCTTTTATCCCTGCTTCATGAACGAAAAAAAATATTTTCTTCATTATGAGATGAGAGAGAATTAACAATTGACCGTTTTAAGTCACAAGTCGCGGGAATATCATTAGAGCCTTTCGTACGTAAGTTTGTGCGGTTAGAACTATAGGTAAAATAATAAGGTATTGTACCTTTTATAGGTTTAAGACTGGCTTTGGATTCCTTCACATTCCGCAGCACCAATTTTTTTAATTCATTCATGTCTAGATATTTACGACTATAATCTATGTAATCAATAACATAATTAATTTTATGACAAATATCAAATGTTTTACATTTGTATGGTAAATCAATGAAGTGACAATGTTTAAACTGATTGCATACATATTCTAATTCATAATTGAGCTTCTCTTCATTCAAATATTTATTTGATGTCACGCTTAAGACTATAACAGGACACAGAGAGAAGTCTGTTAAAAAAGTACGGAGCTCTGATAATAATGTCATCGGATTTCTATCATTTTTACCAACACAGATCACCAGTTTATCCGTGTCTTTAGGTTCGATTCGTCGACAGTCATTTAGTAGGCAGTGGGCAAAGGCCGATGGTTTAGTGTGCCCTACAACTTCATAATGCTCATATTATTCTTTATAGTGGAAGCTAATCCAATACACTTCTGTGTGCCATAGATATATATTTTACCAAAAGCTTTATTTTTATCCGTGTCATCTTTTTGAGTGTGTACTTCCTGGAAATTATCGTGTTCAGTTGTATTAGATTTATTTTTCATTAGTAGTGGAGGAAGTTGATTTCCAGTTTCAGATTCAGCTTGTGTTTGATACTGTTGTGGCGGTTCCTTAGTCAACATTAATTCCACTGCGTCTGTAGAGTTCAATACATCAGAGAAATTTAAATTCCCTAGGTAGCCTAGTTGTTAAAGCGTTTGCGGTACTGACGCAGAAGACGCAGGTTCGAATTCTGCCTGTGCTTGTGAAATTTTGCGATTTTCTACTTTGTAGATATATTTATCCGAACACAGGACGTATTAAAATAACAATCATTTGCAAACGTCTTTTTCTTACAAGCCTACGTTTGCAATAAGCCATCCCGCTTTCATTAAAAGCAGGATCGCAAAAAAACGCAATTTCCATCAATATCTTCCCTTCTAAGCTCGGGAGTTTCTAAGATCTAAATTCTGCAAATTTGTCTAGAGATATTTATGTCTTTGAGTACAAAATAAAAAGTTAAATATCAGCAGTTTAATCATCATATTGAAAAATCGTGAAGAAAAAGGGGTAATTTTGAAATATTTTTTATCCATCAAGTTCACAAGTAACCGAGTGTGATTTGACTAGAGTTGATTCTCCAGGGATTTTTTTTTTATTTCAGTATGTATAACACAATTTTCTACGACTCAGATGGTTTTAAAAAACCCAATAACGCTCATTCTTCATTGCACATTTAACATACAGAAAGTAAACAAACAAAACGACATTTACAACGGGATTTCTTCCAGCCAACCCATGGTTGTGAGAGAGAATGTTAATATCGGGACACAATCGTGCATTGTAAACTGCTTATAACCTAACCTTGAAATTGGTATACCATTGTGTTGCTTCTTCTGCCTTAATTTTGTATTTGTGAAGCTCTGGTCGTTGATGGAGTATTTTAGATATATTACTTCTCTCTTCCAGAAGCTTAATTTTTCAATACGATAAGACATAAACTTCCTCTTTCACTTTTCCAAAGTAACTCCGCCTAGGTCCTTTCCTTCTTCCTTCAATCTTTCCTTTGATGATATTTCTCGGGATATTGTCGTGGCGTATTAGGTATCGTACCCGCTTGCTCCGTCTTTTGTTTATAGTTTATAACAAAACATCTTTTTCTTATATTATGGGGAATATTGGATTTGACCTTTTTTTGGTTGATGGAAGAGATTCCCACATACGTAGGTATGTTATGTAATTCAAAGTGTATCTAGTCTACAACAATTAAAAAAGAGGGGTGGGGTGTGTCAAAGTTGACCGCCGCCGGCAATAATTTACGAAAATCTATACCTGATACAGTTTATCTGTTATTGCAAACATTCTTTTTAGAAGCATTTGAAATGTGGTGCTAGAGGTGTATGGAGAGAATAAGTTGGAGGGAGATGTTGACGAAGAAGAAGAGGTTTTACAACGAATAAATACTCCAGTAAAATTAAGAGAGCATTGTATGGCAAAACGGTAATAATTTGTAATAGCCGTGTTTCTTTTTCAGATCAATAGATTACATTTCTGTGTAAAGCTTTTTAATGGAATCCACCTTAATTTACCCCATTTATTTATTTATTTTGCCGTCCAAAGATTAAAAAAATATAGAATTTCGGAAAAAAATGTTAATAGATTATTGTTTTTATTTACGGCTTGCTATGGATACATACTTTCATATATTATATGAATCCACCTAAAAATATTACCGTTTTTGTATTATTTAAATTTTATACCACGAAATTTAAATAAAGTTTATCTTCGCAACCAAAAATAGTAATAGAGCAGTCCCGTTTCCTCCCGTTCCGTTCCGTTCTGTTCCGTTCCGTTCCGTTCCGTTCCTTCCCGTTCCGTTCCGTTCCGTTCCGTTCCTTTCCCTTCCATTCCATTCCATTCTATTCTATTCTTAATTAAAGAAGAAAAGATTATGCTTAGAATTTGCAAAAGGATCATATGTAGTTAAGTGCGAGTCGGACTCGCGCACTGAGGGTTCCGTACCACCACATAATCATAATTATATTAGTTAAAATTTCAGTAAGTTAATGTGCTAGATTTTTTGAGTCCGACACGCGCTTGACCAAATTTTATTATTTCTTGTTATTTTATAGCTTATGCACTATAAACATACCAATTTTGAAGTTTGTAAGTGTTCCCGTTTTTAAAATAGAACGAAACCAAAAATCGTCTCCACGACCATTCAACTTGACCTCTCTTGGTTACCATTACCTCAATTGGTTACCATTAGTTGTAAGAAAAGTTGTAATATTTAATGATTTAAGACTTTTCCCTTTATTTGTACTTTGAGACCTAGCTTCTTGCTAAATTTCATAAATTTAGGTCAACGGGAAGTACCCTGTAGGTTTTGCATTTTTGAATAAATGTATGGAGATGAGGACATTAAAAGCCATATCTTTTGATTGCGTCATTGTGAAAAACTTAAACTTTCAGATCTTGTGTGGTTCATAGACCCTAATATACAGGGTGTTAGTTTAATTGCGTGCCATAGCTTAGGGCGTGTTTCAGTGACGATAAAGGAACACAAAAAATATAATAAAATCCTTTTTTTTTATCATCAATTATAAATGATTTTTTTTATTAGGTATTGCATTTTGACGATGGAGAGGGAAAATTGGAGTCACACACAAAATAGAAAGAGTTTCAGTTATGTTTGTGCCTACCTTATCCATTGATACTCGCGCACTGGCTCAGTGATAGCGCGGTGGTAACCCGTCCGGTCTTTACCCTCCGCGTTCGTTTAGTTTCAGTGGTTTAATTTTTTTTAAGTCGGATTTATTAAAATATTTTTTTTGTGTTCCTTTCTCGTTACTGAAACACCCTGTAAGCTATGGCACGCAATTAAATTAACACCCTGTATATTATTAATTTCAACCTGATACCTCTAGCCGTTCGTGAGATAAAGGATCTTGACAGACAGACAGACGGACAACAAAGTGATCCTATAAGGGTTCCGTTTTTTTCTTTTGAGGTACGGAGCCCTAAAAAAGCGACCATGTGGAAGTAAGGTAATAATGTAGTAATGTACAATTAGCCTGTTAGAACCGCAGTCTAATTCCATGGATGTTTCTCTTTTAGATAATTTGATATTTCTTAATAACCTTTCTTGTACAATAATTTTTGTTTGATAACAGTTTTAAATTTATCTCACGGTAAACTTTCAATATCAGTAAGTACCTTATTATAGAAGCGTATACATCCTATACTATTAAACGAGCAATATTTGTTTATATATATAAATATATATATTTGTAATCGGTTTCTCGAAAACGGCTATAACGATTTCGATGAAATTTACCATATGGGGGGGAAAATTCTCATTAATGTATTGCGACGCAAAAGTCAAAATGTTGATCTCTTTGAATTTATTTCTTAGACTTTGTAGGCTTCATTTTGGACGAACAGTATAAAAATGTATTTTATAGTATAAAAATGCTGTTTGCATCCGCAGCATGACCCCATAACAACAAGCCTATAGAAATAACTGAAGTAGACTAACCTTGCGGTGTCTACATCCGTCAGAGCTCTTATTTTTTTTTCACTGCGTATGCGGCAGAACTAAGTCTGTTCGACAATTTATTAATATGCGGTCCACATTGTAGCTTGTTATCTAGAGTAATACTAAGGAACACAGTAGATTTCACAAGAGTTAAATTTTTTACTATTAGGTTCGTTGCACAAACAAAGGTCAGGCCTTTTCTTGTTTATTGTAAGTGCATCTGTACCGTGCCGTGCTTGTACCGTGTGGTGCCGGCAATAAATAGTACCAACCTATCTCTACCCTTAGGTGTCGACTAAGGGTTTATGTAGCAGAGTACGAGCAGCAACGCCCTATTTTATATAGGGTGACTTTTAATTAGTTCTTTATACATACATACGTAACATCACGCCTTGTTCCCGTCGGGGTAGGCAGAGACCACAGTTATCAACCTGCTATTAGTTCTTGATAGCAAAAGATATGCAAGTACTCATGATACTGAACAACTTTTCCCAAAGAACATAGGTCGAAATAAGAAAAACCAAATTTGACCTCCCATACAAAATGCGCTATCAGCTGTTGCAGTTTCTATGGGAGGTCAAAACTTGATTTCCGTATTTCGACCTATGTTGCTTGGGGAAAGTTGTTCAGTATCATCATGAGTACATTAATATATTTTTCTATCAAGAACTAATTAAAAGTCACCCTGTATACCACCGCCGCAACGCTGACAAGCGTGGTGACTATGTTCCCTTCCAAATTATAACATGGCATCGTATATTAATCTTTGTATAAAAATTTGTTTAAATACATAAAATATATAAAACGTAATATAAATTAATATGTTTATTAAATATTCAATAGGCTAAAATAAAATCATTCTTTTTAAAACATACGGCCAACTTATATAAAATAGCAGCTTTCAGAGATTTCAATGAAAACTAAATTAAATTAAAATTAATGGTAATTTGGAGTGATTGTGACCTTTGATAAGATTCATCTTTTTACTTAAACTTTGAATGAAAATGAGAGAAAATTATTCAAACCTTCTTATAAATTATCGTCAGTTAGCTGAACTGAAGTAAAAAGAAGAAACTTTCTTTGGCCCTGTGGCGATTACTCTTTCGTCTTGATGCATTGGCGATTACTCTTTCGTCATGCATACATTTTTTTTGTCGCATTTATTAATAAAATATAAGAATACCGTAGTAGAGATGACAAAAAGTGGAAATAGTAGGAAATACGGCCGATATAAGCATTTAAAACTACTTATTACACGCCGATTAGACAGAGAGATCCGACACGAATAGTGACGTCACAATGCTCTACGGCCATATAAACTCCATATACTCCAGTAAAATTACGAGAGATTGTATGGCGAAACGGAAATAATTGATAATAGCCGTGATTCTTTTTCAGATCGATAGATTATATTTCTGTGTAAAGCTTTTTAATGGAATCCACCTAAATTTACTTCATTTATTTATGTATTTTGCCGTCCAAACATTTAAAAAATATGGAAATTCGGAAAAAAATGTTAATAGATTATTTTTTTTATTTACGGCTTGCTATATATTCAGAATTTCATATTATACATGAATCCACCTAAAAATATTAGCTTTTTTGTATTGTTTAACTTTTATAGCACGAAATTTAAATACAGCTTATCTTCGCAACCTAAAATAGTAATAGATCCGTTTTGCTTTCTAATAATTTAAATAGTGCTATATAATCACATTTTTGGCAAATCCAACATAAAATATATAAGAATCACTTACATTTAAAAAGGTTGAGTTTAGCTCAGTTTATTGCTATTATTTTACCTCGACTTTATTGGCCCTTATATGTAAAAATAAGTGGAGATTTTATATTTTGAAATAAATTGATATTTTTAAATATATTTATGGTGGATTTTGATGCCTATATGTAAAGTATACGTTTATCTATGATATAAAGTATATAATTGTCTATTACTATTTTTGCCTTAGTTGTTATTCGAAAAAAATATTCCGCTTTAAATTTTAGGTGGATTCGTAAATATTGCGTCTTAACATCATATTAAAATACGATACACACAAAAAAGTAGCTATTAGCATTTAATGTTTTGCAAAACCGTATTTTTACTGGAGTAATATTAAATTTCGCTTTGCTAGAAGAGACAGAAACAAATATTCGATGGCTTATATCTTGTTTAATATTATAGATATATTCGAAAAATAGATTTACTACTGTTTATTACATTAATGAGAATAAATATTTTAAATAAAAAAAAATCGTGCATGTCCTATTGTAAGGCATGGAGTTGGATAGTTGGTTTGTTGTATTAAACTCAGATGCACTTCATCAGAACATCCCACAAAACGTCCACTACAGGACAGGAAGCTCCCTCCAGAACTCCAACAAAAACGCGTGGTACTTTGGAGGGGATTTACCATAGTCACCACGCTTGTAAGCGTTGCGGCTGGCGACCGCTGTTGTTGGTGGTTGCAGTATGTAAGATAGTACACACGGTCGTACATCAGTAGAAACACTTTTGGACCTTATGGCGTGGTAATAGAGTTGAAAAAGTTTCTACCGCCACACACTGGGCTAAAATTAGCGTTTCATAGACATTCAATATTTTTTTTTGAGTGACGCTTTTTATGCTTGGAAACGATCGAGGATACCTACTTTATGCCTTAACTTTTAGGTTTATAATTGTAAACAGCGCACTCAGAATTTTTTTCAAAAAAAATTGTATGGAGTCGGCGTAATAAATGATAATATCTCCATTACCTCCCAATTGCACCTAATATCCTCTTAGGTTATTAATATATGAATTATTTTGGATTTTTTGACATACTACATGCTAAGGCCAAACTTGCGCCTTTTTTTTTAACACAATTTAAAAAAAAATACTAGTTTTTTTTGTTTATTATACATCTAATGAGATTTTAAGCAAATTTCACATTCTAATATTTCAGACAATTAATTTGCGTAAATGTCCAATCTATTTAAATCCATTTTAAGCTTAATATTAGTTAAAAACGAAAAAAGTAACAAAATTAGATTTAAAAAAAGGCGCAAGTTTGGCCTTAGTTTGGAGTACTCGTATGTTAAAAAATCCAAAATAATTCATATATTAATAACCTAAGAGGATATTAGGCGCAATTGTGCGATAATGGAGATATCATCATTTATCACGCCGACTCCATACAATTTTTTTCGAAAAAAATTCTGAGTGCACTGTTTACAATTATAAACATGAAATTTCATTATATAAGGCATAAAGTAGGTATCCTTAATCGTTTCCAAGCAAAAAAATCGTCACTCAAAAAAAATATTGAATGTCTATGAAACGCTTATTTCAGCCCACTGTGCGCCAAGCTGTTGACCGTACGATAAACAGAAAGGCTGCCCAATGCCCATCCTCCGGTTCATAATGCCTTAGTCGCAAACAAATGAACAATCAAATCTTTCCTCTTTATAATATTAGTGTAGATTATTGTATTCATCTTATAATAACTTCCCATAAATCGTTCGCTGCAGGATATAAAGGCTGTAAGGGACATCCTTACGAATACTGAAAGGGCATGATCAGTCAACGTAACTGAACAGTTTGCCGCGAATAACACTTTCAGAAAATGAAAAAAAAAAATCGGCCTCTCCATACAAAATTTCAAACTTGATTGGACAGTTTGTATGGAGAGGCCGATTTTTTTTTTCATTTCCTGAAAGTTACATTGACTGATCATGCCCTTTCAGTATTCGGAAGGCTGTCCCTTACACCATGTATAAAGCTCTTTCAAGAACTCCAACAAACACGTGGTACAATATGAAGGGTCATCCGTAGTCACCACGCGTTGCGGCTGGCTCTGCGGACCGAAGCTGTTGTTGACCGCAGTATGTAAGATGGTATGATACACAGAAGAAAGCTGCTGCCCTGATCATTTAGTTTATAACCCTTTAGTCGCCTCTTACGGCTCCCACGGGTAGAATGGGTTAGTACTATTCTTTGTCGACTCCAGACGGATGTCCAGGCATTACAAATACAAAAATACAAAATATAAAAATACAAAATATTTATTTCATTAACCAGAAGTGTGCTTACCATCTAGTTGCCGAAGCCTGCTTTTAAGCTTTTTATGCATTCTTAAGAAAGCACGAAGTTCTTATCTTTTATTTTCTTTTTGCGTGGCCTTCATCTCTTTCATGTAATAATTGGTTCCAGCTTAAATTAATTTCTTTTGAAATTATGTTAATCCTTTAAACATTCTGACCTTTTTCGAGCATCGTATCCATATATTTAAATATCATATGAAAATGCCGGGATAAAAGGTTGGTTTGAAGATAATTCCTACTGAAGGTTTTGCAAAGCTATTTTTTTTATTACATTTTTTATTGACAAAAGCTGTACCAGTTAAGTGACTTTGTTCGCGCATGGGTTTTTGCATAAAACCGGGTTTTTGATAACGTGTTGCTACTTGAACCTCTACATTCATGAAGTGAGTGAACCGTTTGAGTGAACCGATTGTGATGAAAAATTGTTAGTAAAGTTTAAAGAAAATTATAACCCTTTTTGAATGGGTTCAGTTTTTTGTAATTGGATCGCGAACATAGAAACATGCAAACAGACAAAAATTATATTACCGTTTAAGTGTTTTCTAAAATGGTATTTCAAAGTAGGTAGGTTTTTTAATGTGAAATTACAACGATTTATGGGTACAACTTCAATCGGAGTCTAGTTCCAAAAAGATGGAAGCGGCAGTGCTAATCAGACACACGCACACCAAAGTGTATCTTGTAGAGTGCCGACAAGTAGGCTACTTTGTGACGGTGTTCAAGGCTCTCCAGCTTTACAGTCTTGTTACCAATGCCGACCCATCCCAGAGGTGGCAGCAGTACTCCATAGCCGATCGGACCTGTTGAGCTCAACAAGACTCTATGTGCATTGGTTTATGTAAGGAACCTCTATATTTCAAGCATAAACTTATGCTCCCTCTATATTTTGAGCATAAGCCTATGCTTGAAATATAGGGGTTCCTTACATAATATATATATAAACTATCTAACATCGATTCCAGTAGTAAACGCGCATTCATGAAATGAGAGTTGTCGAATTGACTTTTTAGTGAGTTCAAATAGTTACAAGTTTATACTTATAGTTTATACTTATACTTATATAGAAGAACAAAAAAGAACACTGCAGCAACCCGCAAACTCCATTCATCCGTGATCATAGTGTCAGTACTAAAGTATCGGGATCTCATAAAAATAATAGGTTACCTATGAAATTGCCGAAATTTTCTTACAGATTAATGAGATCATAATTCCTATAATTCTAATGCTATTTTTTTCATTTGATTTATATTTGAAAGTTGACTTCAAGGTTATCAATTTACGCATAAAATAAAGTTTTTATTTTTAGCTTGATATATAAAGTCACATCAAAGGTTGCCTGTAAGAGATCGCTTGCAGCGATAAGGCTGCCTTTGCCCACATTAGGTTAAGTTCTCCATGTACATTTGTTTTTTTTTGTTGTTATGTGAGCAATAAAGTGTTCTATCTATCTATCTATCTAAAGTCTTGAAAATTGTTCGTCTTAAATGTCGTCCGATTTCATCATTAGATTTGTTTTATTTCTTTACAGATAATATTTTTTCAAAATTAAATTTAAGCTTCTGTTAGCTTAATGTCTTCCTAATAATGCTTAAAAAAAATTAAAAAATGGGATTTATAATTCCTAAGAAAAATGCAAAAATGTTAGTACTGTAAATTGAGGTTACCTAAAATTCGCCATACAAAACGGCAATTTCATAGGTAAAGACCTGCTCTGTGGTAAAGACCTAATATTAAGAAAGAACCCGTCAAAATCTCACATTTTAACTGCAAGTTCTTGATTATAAGGATCAGTTTTGGGGGTTTAAATCTGCATGAAAAAGTGTTTTGGCCGCTAGCGTGAAAAAGGTTTTCGAAATTTAAACGTGCTATTGTATTATTGGTATAAGTTATTGGCGCTATTGGTCAACATTTTCCAGCTAAAGTGAGGTGAAAAGCTGTGTGTTTCGTTTGACGACACAATTATTTACCATCTCGTGCTTTGAAACTCTCGCTATGCTCAGGATTTTTGAAGTGAAAACTTCATTAGCGGCACTTGGCACTTTTTTAGATGGGTAAAAAATGTTAAACTCACGTCAGATGTCGCGTCAGATCTCGCGTCAGATGTTTAAGTTTTGAAGTGTAAACTTCTTTAGCGGCGCGTCAGATCTGACGAAGATTGTCTATATGTAATATTAAATGTCATATTTGTCTACGATAGCGCAATAAATGAATATTGTTTGTACTTTTATACTGATAATAAATAAAACAATTAGTGCGAAATTATTCCCTAACTATTCCAAAATATTCAAAAATGCACAACGTTGATGTTTAAGTTTTCACTTCTGCCGGCACTCCCGGAGTACAACCCGTCCTTTTTTTTAACCAGGCTCTTCACGCGTGGCTCAATCATAAATATCCTTTGCTTGCTCAGGTTTCAACTAAGAGCCAAACGATTTCACTGTATGAAGATTCAACAAAAATTCATATCAGCAATTTTTTTTTCTTCAAAAGTTAGATTAGCTGGTCTATAAAATAATTCGTTAGTAATCCACCCAAATTTACGACCGCATGATTTAAAAAAATAATAATAAAGGTATTATAAATTCCACAAAAGAAGGGCAAAAATGCTATAAATATTATTTACTTTACATTTAATTACCTTTATTTTTATCTTTTTTTTAAGTATATAATCCTCCTATATTTGTAAAAGAAACACAATCAAATCTAAAAAACAAATTTACGTAAATCTCAAAGTTGCATTAGACCTATGATAAAAATGCTATCAGATCAGTTCTTCAGTGCTTTTGTTTCATTAACGTCCCTTAACATATAGTGTTCTAAATCCAACAAAAAAATAATATGGAAATTGAAACCTTCAGAAATTAAAATTTGGGTGGATTCAAAAATATAGTCTCTTAAAATTGCATTTAAAAGCCGTTTACAAAAATTTGGCCTGATATGAATTTTTTCTCCAAAATATAGGATAGCTCATAGGGTATCTCCAAATAACAATACTACGTCCTTGCATAATAATGATGATTCATTTTCTATTTACGTCTTTCAAGAAATATTCTGTTTTCCTTTTTTCTCAGCTAATGTTTTCCATCCCAAGTTGGTCTAAACCTCTGTTTCATGTATTCTATGGTCTAAACCATTTGAACGAGGAATAAATCAATGATCGCGTATGATCAAAGCACAAGTTCTTTGCAAGTTTCCAATGGTCCTACTTGAACTTTGAATTGCTTGCTCTGTGCTCACATTTCGTGTTTACTTCAACTAACTTGGAACTTAGTTTTGGTACAATGGTACACTCAACAGAACGTCAGTAGAAACAATTTTAGACCTTATAGCGTGGTAATAGAGTTGAAACAGTTCCTACTGACTTGCGGTTGACTGTACTCTTGCATCGTCTGGGAGAGACGGCAGTCATACTATGTTAAATAGTGAATATTTTATTTGTCTGGCTTATCGCAAATTCGTAAAGCACTTAGCATTAGCATGTTTTTTTGGTCTTTTAATAGGTAACAGTAAATTTAAAAACCATTTATTTTAGTAAAACATTGATGCAAGATTCAATATTACTACCGCAAAAAAATTTAGTATCTATTTCCATTGTTTTAACGGAAGTTTTATTTAGATAAACTTGGTGAAAGTCTAATATTCTGCAAAAATCTTAACTTTTTTCCTTATATGTCACAAGTTTGCAAACTAGCAGACAGGCCACCTGATGGTAAGTGGTTATCACCACCAATAACCCCACTGTTTTATTAGTGTCATAACTTGACACTATTAAGACGTCATGGCCGTGAGAACTAAGATGGCCCCTTACCCTTCGAACCGAAACACAGCAGTGAAAACACTGCTGCTTTACGGCAGAAAAAGGAATAGGACTGGTACTTCCACAGATGGACGGAAAAGCCCTACCGCCTTCAAAGCCAAAAAAACTAATAGTAAAAATACTTACGATTCCATCTCCAATATTCCTAATAACACACGGCATGAGTGCTGTAGATCCAATCTGCGCAGTGACAAGTGTATTATTCTCCGTTCCAAAATGCTTCTCTGGAGTCCCGAGGTAGATTTCGTCCAATGGCGGAAATGTCGCTGTCAGCTCATTGTGTTCCACTTTCACAGTTGATGATGAAGATGGCAGAGGTGCTGGAGTACCTGTGGAAGAAAGAGACAGAGTTATTATATGATGTAGTTTTTAGGGTTCCGTACCTAAAGGATTAAAAACGGGACACTATCAATATGCCTTCTAGATCTACCTGTCTGTCAGCGGGCTGTATCTCATGAACCGTAATAGGTAGACAGTTGAAATTTTCACACTATATGTATTTCTGTTGTCACTATAACAACAAATTTAAAGAAATATAAAAATTAAGGCGGGCTCTCTTACTAAAAACGTATTTTTTCAAGACTATTTTTATCAGATTTTTGTTTTAGCTCTATCGTTAAAACGACACTTGCGAGCGTGAAAATTAATAAGAGCTATAAAAAAACTACAAATAATAAAAACTGGTCAAGTGCGTGTCGGACTCGAGCGTTTTTAATACACTTGTGCGTCACTGCGCATCCTCAACTAAGACGGTATTTTTACCTTAGTGGTACGGAACCCTCGGTGCGCGAGTCTGACTGACAGTTGGCCGGTTTTTTTTATTAGTTTTAATTTTATTGAGGTCAACAACAATACGAGCTCAGCCGAAGGTTCCATTTACTAGCAATTCAAAGAGATTTACTATGTGAACTTGGGATTACAGACGCAGGCATCCCGTGGCTGTTCGTATTGAAAAAGATGTCTGCATCAACCAGGTATCGATAAGGGTTATTAGTAACTCAATCAATCATTGCGAAAACTAAATGCAACAACATTTGTTCTACGTCTTTTACGACGAATTTACTTCCCATACTAATCGGATTAGTCAAAACTAAAAAAAAAAGGCCTTGGGTCTGGCGTCCAAATTTAAAAATTATTTTGTTTAACACTGTTGTAAGATTCTATTGAATTTAAACTTAGTGGCCATGGTCTAGAAGTCTTTCATTTCTAAAGGTAGAGATATATTTTTTTTGGAATAAACTCTCCGTAAAAAATAAAAAGTTGCATGTTTAAGCAATTTGGTAAATTCATCCCTTAGAAAAAAAGAGAAGAAAAATTATTTGTATGAATGACCTTTGTTTCTTAAGTTAGATTCTTACAAATTTGAATTGAAGCTATTGATAAAAATAAAGAATCACGTGTTCAAGCGTTTCTTGAAAATCAACCTTAAAGGGGGTGAAAGGGGGGATGATTTTTTTTCGTGTGTTGTTCTAGAAGTCTTTAATTTTTGAAGGTAGAGATATCAAAATTTTGAATTTAACTCTGCGTAAAAAATAAAAAAGTACGTGTTTAAGGATTTTCAGAAATTCATCCCCTAACGCAATGAAATGGGGGATGAAAATTTTTATAGAATTCCTACAGTTTTGTCATGAAGTACATAAAAATTAAGCTAATAATAAGAAATAAACAAACACGTGTTCAGAAATTTTAAGATAGGGGGTGAAAGAAGGGATGAAAGTTCGTATGAAAATCCTACAGTTTTGACATGCGATACTTGAAATTTGTATTTTAGCTAATAATAAGGAGTAAAGAAACATGTGAACGGAGATGGTATTTCACCATTAGAATGCAAAATTATTCCTGAGTAACATAAGCTACCTATATATTTAATACAAGAAAAAAGTAGGGATCCCTACTAAAACTTCAATAGTGTAACCCAAGACCCAAGGTGATTTTTTTTTACATACGATGTCTTTCATCGCATGCGCTACGGAAACTGTTTTATAGAACAAAATAATGTTCTACTATATTAATGAACGTATTTATAGACCATAATCAACTATTATAGTCATGTCACAATAACCTCTTTACATTTTAAAAGTTGATAGAAATGCCGACTAAAATCAGACCATATTATCCATACCTTTCTATTATTCCTTATTCAAATAAATCATTCGTGTTCAACGACATTTCCATACGTGTAAACTAATTTTTAAATTATACAAATCGGATATTCCATTCAAAATATATAAAGAATTTAAAAATGTCATAATCTAATACCAAAGAATTTTTAAGAACCTACCGGTCCATCTAGAATGCTTACTCTGCCAAAAAAACGAGCCGACAGGGAGGGCTGATGTCGGATAATTCGTCTCGCTCTATTAAGACGACCATGATTTTGGGGTATTAGTGAGACGTCCCCAGAACTTGGCAGTAAAATTGAAAATAAAAACTAAAAAAGCCATTTCGCTTGAAAGAAGGGGATACAGTGCGCAATCTGCAACGCATTACATTGCAACAGATATACTGTTCGTGTTACCTTAACTAAATGACGTAATCGCCTGATATTAAATATCGACTTTTTGTTAAAACTTAGTAATACAATAAAATTTTAATTGCACTACTTAAAACACCTCAGAAAAAACATTGGCCGGAAAGGAAAACTGTTGTTAAAGCCCCCGGTTTTCTTGTCTAGCCAGTGATTTTTGGAGTGAAAACTTCTTTAGCGGCGCTTGGCACTTTTTTAGATGGGTAAAAAAAAGGTTAAGCTCGCAAGGAGGTTTTAACCCACAATACGGCGAAGCGTAGTAAAACCTCCTTGCCGTAGCTTGATCGAAAAAGCGTCAACTGTCAACCGTATTGTCATTACAATACGGGTTTTTATTCAGTGACATCAAAGAAGTATGCGCGCTCGGATAGGCTCACTTTGTATGGCAGGTCGAAAATTTTTATCGCTTCCGGACCCATGTTCCTTTGAGAAAGTGTTCATTTTCATGGTCTGAACTCACCCTAAAAATTTGTCGAATGATTCCGATTTCACCTGTAGATAAACATTCCCCAAAACTAGGGGAAACCCGTGTAACGGGACGTTATTTTCTGACTCAATTATAATAAATAAGTATCAGAAATCAAAATATTTACGAATAAAATCAACCTAATACAAACTTAAAACTAGAACTTATATTATTTAATAATAGAAAAATACTTAAAATTAACTCTAAACAACGAAAACTAAAGGAACTATAACTATCGTCTAAATGCCTACTTCAATAAAACTGAGAAATTTTACATTTCGCTAACTTTTAGTGTAACCTAATCGATCAGGCGTTTTCTCCGCGCTCGAAACGTCGAGAACAATAGGCTACGTCACCGTAGAGACCGGATTGCAGCGAGGGAGAGGGAACCTCGATCTGTTACGACCGGACCGCTGATTTGACAGCACGTCCTTACATAATATTGAGATTGTAAATTATACAAAATTCTAGTACCTTCTACAGTAGTACATTCTACGGTACTACGCAGCAGTGACAAATTATAATTTAAATGTTTAACAAGTGAATTTTGTGAATTCCCCAGACTGGGTGAGTGTTGCAAATTAATATTTTACTAGTTCCATGTAAGTCCTTATTTTAAGCTATTTTCCTGTTTTTTCTTAGTGTTGTCTTTATCTTTTAAAGCTTCCATTAACCTTATTGTGACGGATAGTCCACACATCGTATGTCGATTTGGCCACCTAATGGAACTTTAAAAGATAATGGTGTTTCTTGCAAGTGACTGTTATTCTTGTAACTAACGTGTTTAATTATTAGTTTTAATCCAGCTATACAACGCTTTAGCGATGCTGATTTCTTTGTTCTTTTTTTACCTAGTGTTAACTACCTACCTACAATTAATAAAATGTTAAATCATCGTTAATTAAATAACCGTCAAATATGTGATAAATAATCGAATCTGTAAATCTCTAAACCACTTTTAATATTAGCTTTCTAGTTTACCTATAGAACATTTTTATTAGAGAAAAAAAATCAATTTAGATTACTTCTTTATTTTTTTACCTACAAATTTTACGGAAATTTAATAAAATAATCATGGTGGTTAATTTAAATCAATTTTGAATGAACCTACCACATCATTGATCACTAGTTAGTGCTTTTGGTAGCCATCCTGCTTAGCTATGCTATGCTTTCCTCACCGAATTCCACGAAATGTCGCGGTCACTACTATGAAAGTGGACGTTTCCTAAAATTCCTATTCCGGAAAATTCCAGGGTGCTAGTACTGCCTTGAAGCGACCATCAAACCGGACCACCTCAGACATCTACTACCGCCTCCTGTGACGTCAACAGCCGGTGCTCCCGTGACGTCAACGCGTCGAAGCTGGCTACTGCAGAGAAGTGCTATTCCAACCTAAGCGAACTAAAGTAGACTCGGTTTCTCAGTGAATTAATCTAGTTCCTACGACCCTGTGATCTATTATATTTTATACTAGGTATTTAATTTTAATCTACCCTAAATTGTACTTTCTTAATATACTTTTGTTAATTGTTAACGTATCGGTTGTTTTCTTTAAATCTATTAAATAGTTAACGTCTTTCACTAACAAAGCGTTACACCCGGGCAAAGTGAATACCCTAAGCTTACCCTTACCTTACCCTAAGTCTTTTAGATATAACAGAGGAAATTCAAACAAATATATTTTATCAGTCTTTATTTAAAGAACTCACAGAATTATACAGTATTTTCTCTTAACATTAATTAAAATTTTAGTTATTAGCCAAATTTACAACAGTGGCTTATACAGCGTGATTTTCCATTCACCAGAAAAAAATTAAGGGATGATTCTGCCCATGAAACTGAACAACTTCTCCCAAGGAACATAGGTCGAAATACGAAAAACCAAATTTGACCTCCCATACAAAATGCGCTATCAGCTGATGCAGTTTCTATGGGAGGTCAAAAATTGATTTTCGTATTTCGACCTATGTTCCTTGGGAAAAGTTGTTCAGTTTCATGGGCAGAATCATCCCTTTAATTTTTTTTGGTGAATAAAAAATCACGTTGTATAATAGTCAATGATATTATATATTCAGCAGTCTGTCAACTCTGTTAAACAAGCAACATTATCGTTTAATCTGTCTGCAAATTTAATTCAATAATATCGTTAAAAGTGCTAAATTCATCAAAATTTTTCTAAATTTGTAGTGTTTGATACTAAGCCCAGTGTACTTCAGATAAACATTACTATTTTGTGACGTATTAATTGAGTTATTAGTGATTCAAAGTTCATAAAGGACAATTACTCGGCAATAACCGTCATTGGTGCAAAGTGCCCGCGCTCAGGTGATTCTCACGGTTGCGCGGTCTGCTGTAGCTCCATATTCGCGTGCGAGATCTGATAGTGACGTGTTTATCACCAACGCGTCGATTCGTCAAAGATTAAGTGTACGCAGTAAGTTAGCGCGCTTTTTGAATATCACTTGGCTCCCAGAGGATATCTACTTTTCGGTTTATCACTTTATTTGTTATAACCGAATTTATAATGGTCATCTGCGCGAGATGCGATGAGGAAGCAAGAGATGCTGTCCAGTGCAGTTCCTGTAACAAGCACTTCGATTTCCCTTGCTCGGGAATTACTGAGAGGGGGTATCGCAACCTAGGCTCGGATCGTCAGGCGGCTTGGAAGTGTGCAGAATGCAAAGTGACTGGTAGTGGATCACCTAAGCCGGTAACGTTGGACCAAGTCATGCAAGAGCTTACAAATATTAAAACTACTATCGCTTCATTGTCTAGTGCAATGCAAGGGCTTGATAGCATTAAGTCAGAATTAAGTGAGATTAAGGGCCAATTTTTTGCTAAACTGCACAGTCTAGAGGAACGCGTAGTGGTTATCGAAAAATCTCAATCTGAAGTTCTGCAGTTAAAAGATCGCATTGCCAAACTTGAAGAAGATCTCAATGAGAAAAATCAGTGGGCGAGACTCAACAATGTCGAGATCAAGGGAGTCCCCATTAAGGATCGTGAAAATCTCTTCGACATAGTGAGCAAAATTGGAGCTAAAATTCAACATCCGATATCTAAACACCACATAAACTTCGTAGCGAGAGTACCATCAAAAGACAGCAGAACTAAGCCCATTATAGTATCGTTTATAAATCGTTATACAAAAGAAGACTTTGTTGCCGCTGCTCGGTCTTTAAAAACATTATGTCCGGCTGACATAAACATCGAGGGTACTAACAAGATCTACGTTAATGACCACCTGACAGTACGCAACAAAATTCTTTTGAAAGATGCGAAGGGATTAGCGAATGACAAGGAATATAATTACATTTGGGTAAAAAACTGCAAAATCTTCGCGCGGAAGAATCAAGAATCCAAAGTTATCGCTATAAGAACCGAAAAGGATTTGGCCAAAATTGTTTAAGTTCTTACTTTTTCTTAAAAAATGTTACAGATAGTCTGGTATCTTTAACTTATCTCAACATTCACTGTATTATTTTATATATTGTTAACTACCGGATCTCTCCTAATTTCGTTGATTATCGCTTTTTTACGCCTTCTGGATTCTTTTTATATGCACTGAATGTGCTTTTGTCGCTATTTTTTAAGTTAACTGCCATTGTTTTGTACTGCTTACATTTTTTCATTTCTTTAAGTATTGTCGCATTGCTACAGATGGGATTTGATTCATATAACATTTTCTTAAGTTACGATTATAGTAAGTTAGTTTGTGGACAATCAATCAATAATGCTTAACTTAACTATGTACTACCAAAATTGTCGAGGACTTCGAACCAAAACTATAAATTTCAAACGTAACTTGCATTTGAATAACTTTGACTTGATCTTGCTAACAGAGACTTGGTTGCCGGATGGTATATTAGATAATGAGTTATTTATCGATGGGTATATTGTTTATAGAGCTGATCGTAATTATGCACTAACTCGTCAAAAGAGAGGTGGAGGTGTAGCAATAGCTGCGAGACGTGAGATTCAGACATCGTATAACATCACTTGGCAATCTAGTGCTGAAGATATTTGGATCTCGGTTAAATTACGTAATTCTAAAAGAAAGATCATAACTCTCCACATATTCGTTTTGTACTTATGTAATCAAAAATGTGGTAACTCTTTTAATGATCAACTCACAAACTTCTCCAATAATCTTAAGGACAAAGTAAACGATTATCCGCTTGATAAATTTATTGTAGTTGGAGATTTTAATATGAGTGATATAGTTTGGGCTCCCTCCGACTCGGACATTGGTCTTCAACCGCTTGACATTTCAGGCTCGCACAAAAGTGATTTTATTGATATTCTTAACTTATGCAATTTACGTCAATTCAACCTGCACAAAAATAAACACAATGGTATTCTTGATTTAGTTTTATCTAATGATATGGTCTCTGTTTCTACACGCTTGGAACCATTGGTACCGGAGGATTCATATCATCCGAGCTTAGTTATTATGCCGTTGTTTGTTGAATTAAATGCCCTTGAGACACCTAAGAGAATAAAATTTTCTTATAACCGTGGGGATTTTGATAAAATCTGCGAGAATTTGTCAGATGTGGATTGGAAGACCATTCTAAATGTAGGTACTGTAGACGACGCAGTGAATTGTTTTTACTCAATTCTTTCCAAACTCAGAGAGGAATTTATTCCCACGCGTCGTGTTAAAGATTGCAGATATCCGCCATGGTACAGTCCATCATTAATTAAAATCCTAAAAGAAAAGTTCAAATACCTATCTAAATTTAAAACTTATGGTAACAAGTCAGATAACAGAACTTTTGTTTTACTACGTGACAGGTTAAAAAATGTTGAAGAAAAATGTTATAGAAACTATATACGCAGAATTGAATCACTCATTACTACTAACCCGAAATTGTTTTGGACTTACATCAAAAGTAAAAGAGGGAGCAGTTCATATCCAGCTTCTATGAATTATTCCAACCAATCGTGCAACACAGGACCTGGTATTGCCGAATTTTTTGCCTCTTACTTTCAATCAACATTTCTTATATCACCTTCAAGTCCTCAAAACACATTAAACTTAGATTTGCCCTCCATCTGTGATATGTCTTCAGTTGATGTTAAAGTTAGTACAGTATGCACTCTACTTAAGCGACTAGATTTGAGTAAATCAGCTGGCCCTGATACTTTCCCAGCAATATTTCTCATTAACTGTGCTGAACAGTTATCGGTGCCTGTATCGTTATTATTTTCAAGATCCTTGAGAGAAGGGGTTATGCCAACCATCTGGAAGTCAGCCTTTATTACCCCCATACATAAAAAAGGTCCTAAGAATATAGTTGAAAACTATAGGCCTATCTATAAACTTTGTCTATTAGCGAAAGTTCTTGAGCGCTTAGTTTACAACCAATTGTATGACAACATTAAATCAGTTTTCATACCACAACAACATGGTTTTCTAAAGAATAGATCTACCACAACAAATCTAATTACCTTTAATGACTATCTTACTGATAAAATGGAACAAGGTAATCAGGTCGACGCTATTTACACCGATTTTAGTAAAGCGTTCGATCGCATTGATCATAACATATTGCTATCAAAACTCTTTGCATTGAGTATTCGTGGGGATTTATATCGTTGGTTTTGCTCTTATGTTAAGAATAGGTCTCAGGCCGTAGTTTTAAATGGTTTTACTTCATCTTGGATAGAAGTTCCCTCCGGTGTTCCTCAAGGCTCTCTGTTAGGGCCACTTTTGTTTGTTTTGTTTATAAACGATATCCACACCTGCTTCCTTAATTCAGAATTTGTACTGTTTGCTGATGATTTGAAGATGTTTAGAGTTGTTAATACTATGGAAGATGCGCTTCTTATGCAGGAAGATCTTTTCCGACTCCAAAAATACTGCTGGTCGAATAAACTGGATCTCAATGTTGCTAAATGTTTCTCTATTCAGTTCACACGTAAAAGTAAAATATTAAACTTTGGTTATAAAATAAACGGCCAAATTTTAACCTCTGTTCCATCCTCTAATGATCTGGGAGTTGTTCACGACAAGAAATTGCTTTTTGATCAACATATACTCAAAATAACAGATAAAGCCTATAAAGCTCTCGGTTTTATTATTCGTGCATCAAAACATTTTAAACGTATGAAAACCATAAAAATATTGTATTGTGCGTATGTAAGGAGTCACTTGGAGTACGCGTGCCAGGTGTGGAACCCATGCTATGATGTCTATGTAACTAAAATTGAAAAAATTCAAAAGAAATTTACCAGATTCTTGACATATAAGTTTGGATTACCTTAGCTTGATTATCCTCAACGGTGTTTAAAATTTCATCTCTTACCGTTGAAATTACGGCGAGAAATTAACGATACAGTGCTGCTTATGAAAATAGCTCAGGGCAAAATTGATAGTCCAGAACTCTTATCCAATATTAAATTGCTAACTCCATTTAGAACATTAAGAAACCCTTTATTGCTTCATGTCCCATCTTGTACCACTCGATATAGACTGAATAGTTTCTTTCCCAGAACCATGAAATTATTTAATTCATTGAATCATAACAATTCCTTAGATCTGTTTGCTGGCAGTATAGATGCAACTAAAGGCGTTATGGTTAGTGTTTATAACAATACTTGAAATTTAGATTTTAAGCAATAATGGTGCTTACCTTCTTATTCAATTAGTTACTTAAGATTATTTTTTTATATAATATTTATTTCTTTTAAATTGTGGAAGCTTGTAATTGGCTCCTAGATATTTACTAAGTGTATTATTTTGTAAACACAGCTGTAAGCTACCCAAATAAAATAAAATAAAAATAAAATAAAATATGTTACTAATAATAGTAGTATAATATTAGTGTTGTTATCCACTTTGCCCGGGACCCCCAGACAAAGTGGATAACAACACTATTAGTCTAAAATTAAGTTTAAAAACAAAATAAACATTGAAAATTAGAAAACATATTTAGACCAAAAATTTTCCCCTACAAGTTTATCAAATTTTTGCAGTTATCACAATGTTTCAAAGAATCAAAGTTCTAAGGCTGAACACTCTTCACACACCAATACAGTAGGATCCACTTTACCCGATCCACTTTGCCCTTCGGTTACATTTTTGAGGTTACCCCAAGTTATTAATAAACCGGTGCATCTAGACTCGTCATCTACACATAGTTGAAAGCCATATAATCATGCATTAAATCCTTCTCATCACCAAGAGCATGTCACAAATACGAGTAACAACATAGCTATGATCGAAACAATTAGCTGTGTTAATTAATATTTTTCGCACAAAAACACACTTTGTACACTCACTGGCGCAGCGCGATTCAAACTCGCGCCGAAGTACTTGCCGCGCATTAAACGGCAACAGGCAACCATTGCTATAACAAAGCGGCTGCCCGCCAACGAACAATTTGGGAGTAGTGGGGACTATTCGCTTTGCCCGGGGTATCCACTTTACCAGGGTTTCCCCTAAGTGCTACCCGTGTGAAGCCGGGGCGGGCTGCTAGTTATATTTTTAAACTATTCCTTTAAAGTCGAAATCATGATTGGTTCATACTGAGGTAACAGGTGTGACAGACAGACAGATGAAGTCGTCCCAGGATTCCGTTTTTACCATTTTGTTGGGAACCCTAAAAACGGCATATCGTGACATCTGAGACACGAAAATAAAAGTTAATTTATGTGAATTCTTTCCTTTCACATATTCAATCAGGTTTCATATAAAATTGTCGTGTCGTTTCAGACGCGGTATTATTTTGACGGTGGTAGGGCTTTCGTGTAAAGTCCGTCTGGAGAAGTACCACCCCCTTGCCTATTTCTGTCGTAAAATAGCAGTTTTTGCAGTGCTGTGTTTCAGTTTAAAGGGTATTAGCTAGTGAAATTACTGGCACACGAGACACAGCGTCTTAGTTATCAGGGCGGGCAACGTGCTTTGCTGTCTTATTAGTGCCAAGTAATGCCACTAATAAGATAGTGAGCTCTTTGGGCGGTGGTGACCTCTTACCATCATGTGGCCTTCGCTCACTTGTCACATAATAAAAGAAAAAAAAACACATTCTGCTTTCAATTGTCGTAGATATGTAATGAAATTGCGCTTTTTACCAAGAAAAAAGATTACATCTCTCTCTCGCTATCAAATATTTCCCATATTGCTACATCAAAGGGCTCCCTAACTTGATATTTTCTGTGACAACCTTTGCTTGCAAGCTCTTATTAAATTACTGTACACCGCAAGCTAGGGATGTCCCTATGTCTATTATAATATTTTTTTTCGTATTAGTATTTTTAGGTGTTAGGTGTATTTGGGTATCAGATATATCAACACAGAGTGAAAGGCATAGGTTGGTAGGGCTCCTTAATGAAAAAAATAAAAATTTCTTTGAGCAATTTTTACAAACAGTTGTTGTTTTTGAAAAGTTAATAATTTTTGTATACTGGTCCTGTATTTTCACATTTCGCCAACTTTTCAAAATAGGCAAACATTGTTACGAACAGGCAACAAGGTCAAAATAGGCAAAACTTCAAGTTTATTATTCTCATTCCAGCAATAATATAGGGCCTTAACTATAAAATTGCCGTTTTTTATGGCAAGTTTTAGGTAAACAAAATTTTCAGTACCTACTAACATTTTTGCTTTTTTTTTTATTAAAAATCCAAATTAATTAATATTTTTTAAGCATGATTGGGAAGACATTAAGCTAACAGAAGCTTAAATTTAATTATCGTAAAATATTATCTGTAAAAAATATAACAAATCTAATGATGAAATCGGACGACATTTAAGACGAACTATTTTCAAAACTTTAAATTTATTAAATTTATTTTTGACATTTAGACACTAGGGTGTCACTGTAAAATTTTTAAATAGACAAAGAGGAAGAAAAATTTGACGCGAGCCGGATTTTTTCTTCCTCTTTATTATATCAAACTAAAAGTAAAAACTTTATTTTATGCGTAAATTGATAATCTTGAAGTGAACTTTCAAATATCAGACAAATGAAAGAAATAGCTTTAGAATTATATGAATTATGATCCCATTAATCTGTTAGAAAATTTCGCCAATTTTATAAGTAGTTAAAGACCTTTTAGATACGTTATATTAAAAAATCCTGACTTGCAGCAAAGATTACACAAAACTGGCACGCTGTTGTGGTTAGTAGAGAGCGTGCATTCTACGCTGAGCGCCGCGGGTTCGATCCCCGCTTAGGGCAAACGTTTGTGTGATAAACCAAGTGTTTGTTCCGTGTCTAAGTGTTGTTTATCTATTTATGTATGTATATCAGTCACTGAGAGTCTCGCCTAGTTTGGGATCAGATGACCTTGTGTGAAAAATTTTGATTCATGGGTTGCGAGCATTCACAAACCGTGCAAAATCTCATCCAGGTTAAAAAAGATATAGTATTTCAAAAAATACTAGTTAACTTTATAGACACTGAGTTCCCCTCCCTTACTCCCTCCCTTACTTTCCCAGTAACCATTCACGGGTACAGACCTGGCTAAATAAATTAAGCGTTCGCTTAATTTAGTTTAGTCTCCTAATACTTTCTACGAGGTTATGTTTCGAGCTAAAATCCTTTAGAAAGTACTGACTGAGAATTTCGAATTTCGAGAGTGGAAATTCTGTAGGTAAAATTGTTTGGAGTTTAAGCTATTTTAGTTAAACTAACGGCTAAAACATTTAATAGTTTATTAACACATATCTGCAAACCTCTCGGATAATTGCTTAATCCATAAAACTGAACAATTTTCCCAAAGGAACATAGGTTAAAATATGTAACAAAAATTCAACGTCTCATTGAAACTGCATCAGTGGATAATTTATTTTGTATGAAAAGCCAAAAACATTTTTTCATATTGTGACTTATTTCCGGAAAAGTTGTTCAGTTTCATGGGTGTAGCAACTACCCGAGAGGTTTCCACACAATATACCAAAGATCCTGAATATTTTTAAAATAATACAACAGCGATATAAACTGGGAAAACTTATGACCGAGGAGCACTTACAACTTGTTCAATTTTCTTTATTGTATAAGTTAAACCGAGAATTTACAATGAATTTAGTGGGAAATTACCAATTTGTGATTTTAAATTTTCTTGCAATCGTTAACAAATATTGATTTAACGTTGCAACAGTTTATACATTTGGAAGTCATCTAATATGAACATTGAAATTAACATAACTTTTGAGGCAAAACATTTTATTTCGGTAATGTCGTACAAATTACCACGATCACCCAGGGCATAAAAAAAATCTGTATCGGTTTGGATTTTCTGTGCGCCAAAACCTAACAAACAACATTCTTGTTGCATCACCTTCGTTCTTCTACTTTCAACGGCTTTCCGACCTATGTTCCTCACGGAAAATTGTTTATTTGCGACCAGAGTAACAAGATAGAAAAACGCTTTGCATTTATCCAGTTCGTCTGTACTTGACTTTACAAACCGGAAGATACGCCATATTTAAGCGAGTTACGTTAATTCATTCTCTTATAATCAAATTAAAAGCTTTTAGGATCAAATATTTACAATCCTTAATTAATCCTACTTAATGATTGATGCAGAAATTGCTTGGAGATTCAAACGAATTGCGGAACAAGTTTATTTATGCAGCAAAGTGCAAAAAGTGAAGTTTAAATGTAAAAGCTTTATTTGTATATCATGAAAGCAAGGTTTTGCTAGCCAGATCCACAGCGATGTAATTTTTTTTTGTTCTTTGGCTTTGTTCTAGAATGTTCGTAGTTTTGGATTTTTTTCACTTTTTAGAAGTTCAAATTATGGCGAACCGCCAGTGTCGAGTGGGGAAATTGTTCATTGTTCCCCCCGTAAAGCGATAGTGGACTTTACGAAGGAAATGTCCGTGACTTTTTGAGACAACACAAACGGGGTTCAAACACGAGATCGCCCACACTCGCTCGCACTCCGTAGTTAATTCACTGCATAAGACACTATCTTTAATATCCACTAAATTACTAAATGCACAAAAAAAAAGAAGTTCAACCGAGCAGGCAAGAGCCCACGCCGAGTTCCCGCCAAAAGTCCAGCGATATAAATGACAATTTTAAATCACAGTATTTTTCTGTATGATCTTACTCTATATTAAAAGTGTGTAATGGAAAAGGTACGAGCCAACAAGTGCAAAAGATATGAATCTGCTCATGAAACTGAACAACTTTTCGTAAGGAACAGGAATTTCGAAAATCGAAAAAAATCTTTTTGACCAGTCAAATAAAGTACACTACAAGTTGGATTTATTACCCGTGTGAGAATTTGATTTATTTTTTTATCTACTCCCGTACCGGAATATTCCAAATTCGAAACCAATGACAGATTCGAAATTGAGGTCATTTTCCGCTATCATTTTCATTTCCACACTGTTCCATACTACGAGCAGTACGGAAATGGAGTATGGATTTTCATTCCGCATCTGTTATATATAATACATAATTTTCAATCTGCATAGGCTAAGGCAAAACTACCACAGTACTACATACAGCCTACTTTAAAGTAATTTTGTAAAAATACTTTTTACATAATTTTCAATCTGCATAGGCTAAGGCAAAACTACCACAGTACTACATACAGCCTACTTTAAAGTAATTTTGTAAAAATACTTTTTACTGGGGTGACGACTGCCTACCTATATTTAAAAGAAAACGGAGAGTACCAGGAGTACATAAATCGACAAGAGGCTAACAGTTGGCTCGCTTCTATACTCGTATTAAGTGACCATAGCAACAAAAGAAGTGATTTGAACAAAATGGAAAGTATGTACCAGGAGAACATGAGTCTACAAGAGGCTGTCAGTAACCATATACATGAAATTAATGTTAAATCAATTCCATCCACAAGCTCTGGATCTGGAATAACTTCGGGAATAACTTTAATTAACTGTACTAACTAACTGTCCTCTTAGTTCAATAAATTGATCACCACTCTTTAAAATTTTATTTTATTTTGTCGGTCGTAGATAAAGTTTTGTATGCAACTATACGTAATTAGTCATTTTAAAACTCGATCTATACTATTTTGATACTCGGCTGCGCCTCGTATCAAAAACCAGATCTCGTGCTAAAATTACTCTCATTACGCAACAGTTGCATAAATAACTATTTATCTACTCCCGTAACGGAATATTCCAAATTCAAAACCAACGACAGATTCGAAATTGAGATCATTGTCCACTATCAATTTCATTTCCACACTGTTCCATACTACGAGCAGTACGGAAATTGAGTATGGATTTTCATTGTGCAACTGTTATCCTTCCTACTAATATTCAAAACGCGAAAGTTTGTAAGTATGGATAGATGTTTGTTACTCTTTCACTTAACAAGCACTGAATGGATTTTAATGAAACTTTACAATAATATAGCTTATACATCAGAATAACACATAGGCTACAATTCATAAACCTGCGCAGACAAAGTCGCGGGCACCAGGTAGTATACATAATTTTTATTCTGCTTAAAGTAATTATTTACCTACATATACTAAAAAGAAAATGGAGAGTACCAGGAGTACATAAATCGACAAGAGGCTTAGTACCCATGGTTGGCTCGATTCATTGACGTAAGAAAAACGCTGCGCCCCATGGCGTAGTTTCCAAAATCTTTGGCTCGATTCTATATAGAGTGACCGTGGAGTGATTAAACAAAATGGAAAGTATGTACCAGGAAAACATGAATCTACAAGAGGCTGTCAGTAACCATATACCGGGTTTAACAGTATGCAATGAAATTAATGTCAAAGAAGCCCCAGCTACTCTTTTTATATCAAAGCATTACTTTCAGGTTTTGTTTTTTGCTTGTAATCACTCTGCACCTAGTTCTTTTATTTAGTAGTAGGTGGCAAGCATTTGTTTAAAAATTCATAGGTTTTCTTTGTTTTCTTATTATTTCTTTTTTTAAGGGTTCCGTACCTCAAAATAAAAAAACGGAACCCTTATAGGATCACTTTGTTGTCCGTCTGTCTGTCTGTCTGTCTGTCAAGACCCTTTTTCTCACGAACGAGAAGAGGTATCAGGTTGAAATTGATAATGAACATTAAGGTCCATAAACCACATAAGATCTGAAAATTATAATTTTGTACAACGACGCAATCAAAAGATATGGCTTTTTATGTCCTCATCTCCATACATTTATGCAAAAAACCAAAACCTCCCGTTGACCTAAAATTATGAAATTTGGCAAGAAGCTAGGTCTCACAGTACAAATAAAGGGAAAAGTCTAAAATCATTAAATATTTCCTATTGCCTTTTTATTTATTTTTACTGTTAATCTGAAGTTTTCAAAATTTTGTTTAAATTTATTTTATCTTCCTTTTTATTTTTAATACGTCGCTGAAATTTTAGTTAATAAATTTAATGTTCAGTTATCAACTTAATACTAGATCGCACAGTTATTATATTTTTGTAGTTTGGTTCATTTTCCGAGTGAGGGAGCCAGGAGTCTCTTAGCACAGGGTTTTCCTAGTTTGAGCTCCTGTCTCCCACATAATACAAGTTCTTTACAGTAGTGTAAGTTTAATGTCTAAGTTGATCTTAATATATTTGTAGAAACTTTTTGTGGGAGAAAATAAACAAATTTATTATATTATTATTATTATTTCAATTTTTCTCACAACTAATATTAACCAATTAAGGTGAGCTCCCGTTTCAAGAATTTTTCTATAAAAGAGGGGTCAAGTTGGATGGTCCCGGAGTTTTTAAAATCAAAGAGCAAAAGCTTTTAGTATATCATATGGTAGATAGGTACGGAACCCTCAGGTAGCGAGTGCGACTCGCACTTGGCCGGTTTCTTATCGTCAATGGGCTTACTTTTGACCTCGATACTAGTATTGAGGATAAACATGAGGTTGACGATGGGACGAGCTTGTCCAGAAGAAGCCTATTCACTCGCGACTTGAATAGATTTGGGTTTTATGAACTCGGGATCGCAGAAGCAGGTAGAGAATTTCGAGTCGACTCCGGCGTAACACGTGGTCACGAATACACCGCTGCACAGTGACACAACAGAATATAAGAAATCTTTATAAGGATAGATTCAGTCGGTGACGTTGTAAAAGTCCAAGAATGAGCAGATAGAAGGATATTCTACACGACAACAATGTTAACAATAAGTCTAAATTATAATTTTGAAAAAATATTTAATACAGTAGAAAGAAGAAGATTGATTAATAAGAATTATGATTGGTGTAAAAGCGATGAGAGGAATTAGAAATAGTGGTATAGAAGATCATTGTGGCGTGAAAGTAGACGTTAAATACGTCGTACAAAATAACTCAGGCTTTGTTATTGATGCACAGAAATCAAAAATGCCTTATTTTCTTATGTCTTGACTTCTGCGCATCAATTGATATACGAGTAGCCAGAGTTATTTTGTACGACGTATAAAACGACAAAGAGGGTGAGATGGAATTAATGAACGAATGTTGAAAAAATTTATCTATAAGGCGAACGTGAAAGGAAGTTGGAAGGGAAAGGACTGAGACAAAAATTCCAAGACCAAATTCAGGACTTTCTGAATTAAAGAAATACGAAATTACCATGAGCATATTTTGCAGCTATTTCCAAAGCAATCGGCTAAAATTGTAAAAAGAACTTACTTACTTACTTCGCTGGCTCAGCGACCCGAAGTGGATCTTGGCCTTCGACATTAAAGTACGCCATTCGTCTCTATTCTGTGCCAAATCTGACCAGACGGGCACTTCCAGCTCTTTCAGGTCTTTGGCGACTTCATCCTTCCAGCGGTATCTTGGACGCCCCACCGGACGACGCCCAGAAGGTTGGCTAAGATAAGCTTTCTTTGCGGCTCGATCCTCTCCCATCCTCTCCACATGACCTAGCCAGCGAAGTCGGGAAGATTTTATTTCTCCGATGATGTTCGGCTCGGACACTAGTTCTTCTATCTCCCGATTGTACCACTGCCTCCATTCCCCATCTTCTCCTCTTGTTGGTCCCAGAATCTTCCGCAATATCTTACGTTCTGCCACTAAGAGTTTATTTTCCTCCTTCAAAGTTAGCGTCCAAGTTTCGCACCCGTATATTAAAATCGGCCTGATGACTGTTTTGTAAATCCGAATTTAAGTAGTTCTGCTTATCAACTTGGACACTAACACCTTGTGAAGGGCTGCGGCTGCTAAAAAAAACAAGTTTGTAAAACAATGTCATTGTTACCAATCAATTTTGCAGCCATGACTCTAAAACCACAGTATATTTGTGTTTTACAAACTTGTTTTTTCTTACAATTTTAGCCGATTGCTTTTGACATAGCTGCAAAATGTGTTTGTAAGCGTTTGAATTAACGAAAAAAATTTATATACGTGTATTATCAGGTTTTCAAGAGTATAAGAAGTAAAGTGCGACACTGTTATTTCGGGCGTTGTATAAAATCGGAACTAAAACAACTGCAACTGGATATTGACATTAAGGTGATTACAACCCTCAAATTAGAAGCTACGCGATCGTCAATGCAAATATCGACTTTATTGACACTTATATAGCGTTCATATAAGAGTGCTCTTCAACGTGGCTGTTACGACCAACGTCGTGACTCTCACCCATAAAAAAGGGGTTTTTATTGATTTTATACCAAATTATTAATTATGTTTTTCAAATTTTTTACTTAAATTTCAGAAACGGTAAAATTTAGAATTTTTGGGTGGAAGAAGCATCAAAATCGTTTTAGACGTTAAGGAGCCTTCGAAGCAATAGGATATTTTTTGCCTAAAATAAGAGGAGAGAGAAGATTTTTTTCTGGCAAAACTAACAGTTATAATAAAAATAATCTACTTAAAAGTTATTGTTTATCATATTGAGTAACTCTTGTATATTTTTTGTAACGATAGGACCATCCGTTTGGGAGAAATTTGCCTTCAAAGTTAGCTCAATTTTACAATTTGAGGGTTATAATCGTCTTAAGCGAGCAAAATATATGACAGCAGCGCCCTCCTGACAACCTCATCCACCTGCCAAAATACGTGTGAAGATTGTCTTTGCTTCAATTCATAACGGCCAGATAGGCCCACACACGATGGTCCATAATAGGACTAAGCGGGGAAACCACATACTTAACTTAGAACTTATCTATGCTTATCCCGACGATCCATATCCCAACTGCCGAAAAGCTGCCACCAGGTCACGATCTTCCTTGGTTCATATGGAAGTCACTAAACAGACTGCGGTCGGGCGTTGGCAGGTGCGGGGAACTCATGAAGAGGTGGGGCTTCTCTGATAACGACAAGTTCGAATGCGGTATTTTTCAAACCATGATACACTTGCTGTCGTGTCCTACTTCTGCAGTTTCCTGCACTAGATTGACTCGAAAAGAAGAAGAAGAAGAATCCCGAACAAAGATAAAATATTGTATCTCAGAACAAAATATAAACTCGACCTCGTACCCCCCCAATCAAATATGGAAATATTTAGAAAAGGCCCATACTACTCCGCTATAACAATATATAATAAAATCCCGGACAATATTAAAAGTGAAACCGATTACCAAATATTTTATAAATTGCTAAAAAAATACCTAATAGGAAAATGCTATTATAAAATTGAAGAATTTTTAAATGATAAATAAATTGCCTAATCTTGTCTTATTTATTTTACTTGACAGTGAATTTTATTTGTTTTAATATCTTTTTAATTTTGATTTTTGAATGTAATTGACTTAATTTATTTATTTTGATATAATTTAATTGTTATTTGACTTGTTTAATTAATTTGTGACATAATTTTAAATGCCGAACTTTTGTAATTTTCGTTAGCACTTCTATTGCTACACCCTTACAGGGTGTCACACGTACTTATAACCATTTCTGTATTGTAACAACTAAATGACTGTGACATGCAATAAACGAATATGAATATGAATATAGTTTTTGCCCCGAAGGAGGAGAGAGGCATGATAGTTATGGTTAAAAACCTATTTAATGAAAAATTTCGAGCGTAACTTCAAATTTCTGCCATACATTCCTATTTACTATATTTAATTACTCAGCAATATTACTGGAACAATCAGAGCCCATTGTAGTCGGAGCGGAGATCGAACAAAGCGCCTCACAGAGCGAATAATTTGAGGAAAATGACGGATGCTGTGAGTGTATCGACTTGAATACATTTACAGCCAATTACCCTTGTGTGGACTATAGAGACGTGCTCATTTGGTCTTGTGTATAAGTCCTAAGACATTTTAGCTGATTTCGTAAGTTATGAATTTCCTTCCTGGGTAAAATTTTTTATCGGGTTATATGTCCCGTGTGGTGTCGGCAAAGAATAGTACCATCCCATACATATTCGTGGGTGTCGTAAGAGGCGTCTAATGGTTATAAACTGGAGGATGGGCAGCAGCATCCTCCTGTGTATCATACCATCTTACTATTTTTTTTATCGTCAATGGGCTTACTCTTGACCTCGACCTGGTCTTGAAGACAGAGCTGATGAGGTCGACGACGGAACGAGCTCGCCCAGAAGGAGCCTATTCACTCGCGACTTGAATTGATTCGGGTTATATGAACTCGGAAACACAGACGCAGGCAAAGAATCCCACTCTTAGCCGTGCGCATTATAAAAGATGTTTCAAAGCGCTTTGTGCGAATGTGCGGAATATCAACCAAGTACGGGTGATATCTTGCGGTGCATCTGGACTCCCGATGGAAGAAGGGAGATGGTGGAATAAGCTCGTGGAGCTCTTGAGCACACTCTCCGAAGTTCTTACTGCGGTCACCTACAAACGCGGTCCATGGTGCCAGCCGTAACGCTGACAAGCGAGGTGACTATGATAATGGTACTCCCCCTTCACATTTTTCCAGAAAAAGCTAGAATTCTGGAGGGAGCTCCCTGTCCTGTAGTGGACATTTCATGGGATGTTATGATGAATTTCATTCAAGTTTTTTTTTTCGTTAAGGGCCTACTCTTGACCTCGATTTTGACAGAAACTGTCAACGATGAGACAAGCTTGCCCAGAAGAAGCCTACTAACTCGCGACTCGAACAGATTCGGGTTATATGAACTCGGAAATACAGACGCAGGCAAAGAATTTTTTTTTAATAAATGCACAAAAATGATCATCGCTCGTGGTCCACCTACGTTGTCCACCTGGCTGTACACAATCAGTAAAAAAAATGTAAGTACAATTTTGCCACGTTAATTATACCATGAAACTGAACAACTTTTTCTAAACGACATATGTTGGAATACGAAATCATTTTTTTTATAGAAACTGTACGAGCTAATAGCGCATTTCGTTCGGGAGGTAAAACATTTTCACGTAGATATAGCTAAAATGTGTACCTATGTGTTGTTTTTTGTTCAAGTTTTAATGTGCATTTTAAATTTTTTTAACACATATATAATGTGCAACTCGTTTTAAGGTGTAATTCATCATCACTAGTGTGCCTTTGTTAAGAGAGTAATGAAATTACCTAAGGCCTTTGATAAGGCTAAAGATAAATAAAGAAAATAAAGTAAGGAACCACGAGAAACTTTACTCTTTTCGAGTATCTTTGACGCGCGAAAATATGTTTTCTTTATGATTTCTTTTCCAAAAATCAACCGAATTTAGTCTCATAAAAGCTGCCTCGGGGCAAAAATTACTGTGTAAAAGGAGAGAAAAGTCTTTCGTTATTTTATGAGAGCAAAGTCCTTCGTTGTTTATGGTATTGCAATCAGAAGATTCATTTATTACAAAACTAATAGAAGTCATAGGTCATAACATTTATTGCTTCATGTAGTTTACAAGAGATGGTAAAACTAAGCTAAAAGTACTTACATGCGCCCAGTATAATAATGTAATTAGAACATTAAAGAAAAAAAATATATTTAATTCGATAGTCAGTTATGATATGTCATTAAAAAACTTAAACATAAATAAAGTTATTAAATGATTAGATGCTGCTGACGTTGAAAGAAAAAAATATGTATTATATTGCTACCATGCTATTGTTAAATTTTATTTTCAGTATACAGGCTTATATTTTTAATAAAGTTTAAAAGGGAATCTGTATAAAGTCCATCTGGCGGCGTCTCAACTATTTCTATCGCGAAGATGCATTTTAAGCACTGCTGTGTTTCATTTGTTAGAATAAAAGAGCAATTTTTTATTGCGGTCTCAAGGTGGACGACGCGTTTTTACTGTCTTATTAATAGGTCTTTAACTATGAAATTGCTGAAGTTTTCTTACAGATTAATGTGATCATAATTCCTATGATCACATTAATCTATAATTCTAAAACAATTTTTTTACTCGTCTTATATTTGAAAAAAGTTTATCTATTTACGCATAAAATAAAGTCTTTATATTTAGTTTCATATATAAAATTAAAGGTTCTAAAATTGATCGTCTTAAATGTCGTCTAATTTCATCATTAGATTTGTTATATTTTTAAACAGATAATATTTTTCGAAAATTAAATTTAAGAATTTTCTGTAAGCTTAATATTTTCCCAATCATATTCAAAAAAAATATTAAAAATTTGGATCTTTTATTCCTCAAAAAAAAAATGCAAAAATGTTAGTACTGAAAATTGCGTTTACCTAAAATTCGCCATACAAAACGGCAATTATTTTAAAAGCTGATAGGAGAAAGCAGAGATGAACAGAAAAAAATTCATAATGCTTGTTAATTGAAACCGCTATTAGAATCATTAATATTGTGAAATGTAAAAGTGTCTTGGCGCCGAAACGAACATACAATTGGTTTCGGTGCAGAAAAAAAAAACAGTTTTACAGGAGTGTTGGATTGCAGAAATGATCGTTTTCAGAAACAGACCTTCACAGAAATGGACGTAGCAATAACTGGATGTGATAGCCGAAACGCTCTTAACGAGACGAAAATAAAACAGTGGCTTAGAGAAGACTTGGCCTTTTAACCACCGTGTCCAAAAATATCTTACATCGAGGAACGAAGTGCGTGCCGATGTAATTCAATTTACCTGGAAACCTTCCAGACGTGGCATCAATAAAGTCGACACCACACACATAGTGGGTGACAAATCACGATCAAAAGTAGGTAATTCTGCGAAGGACACGCGGAAATTTTGCTTTTACTACAAATAAAAACAAATGTTATACGTTTATGTGTTCTGTGGTTTGAGTAAAAAAACGAGCGTCTATGGTTTTTGATAAATTGGGTGTTAAAAAAGCCGGCCAAGTGCGAGTCGGACTCGCGCACTGAGGGTTCCGTACCACCATCATCATCATCATAACATCCCATGAAACGTCCACTACAGGACAGGGAGCTCCCTCCAGAATTCTAGCTTTTTCTGGAAAAATGTGGAGGGGAAGTACGGTCAACCGCTTGTCGGTAGAAACTTTTTCAACTCTATTACCACGCCATTAGGTCCAAAAGTGTTTCTACTGATGTGCTGTCGAGTGTACCTACCGTAGTCACCTCGCTTGTTAGCGTTACGGCTGGCACCATGGACCGCGGTTTTATGTGACCGCAGTAAGTAAGATGTAAGATACAAAGGAGGATGCTGCTGCGCATCCTCCAGTTAACCCTTAGTCGCCTCTTACGACACCCACGGGTATGTATGGGTTCCACCACACCACCGTACCACCACATAAACATAATTGTATTATTTGAAATTTCAGTAAGTTAATGTGCTAGATTTTTTGAGTCCGACACGCGCTTGACCAAATTTTGTTATTTGTTGTTATTTTATAGCTTATGCACTATAAACATACCAATTTTCAAGTTTTTAAGTGATCTCGTTTTTAAATAGAACTAAAACAAAAATCGCCTCAGCGACCATCCAACTTGACCCCTCTCTTATATGAATGTTCTTGAAACGGGAGCTCACCACGATTGGTTACCATTAGTTGTGAGAAAAGTTGTAATATTTAATGATTTCAGACTTTTCCCATTATTTGTACTGTAAGACCTAGCTTCTTGCCAAATTTCATAATTTTAGGTCAACGGGAACTACCCTGTAGGTTTTGCATTTTTGAATAAATGTATGGAGATGAGGACATAAAATGCCATATCTTTTTATTGCGTCGTTGGAAAAAATTTAAATTTTCAGACCTTGTGTGGTCCATGGATCCTAATATATGGTATTAATTTCAACTTGATACCTTTACCCGTTCGTGAGATAAAGGGTCTTGACAGACAGACAGACAGACAGACAGACAGACAGACAGACAGACAGACAGACAGACGGACAACAAAGTGATCCTATAAGGGTTCCGTTTTTTTCTTTTGAGGTACGGAACCCTAAAAAATAGTAAGCACTATTTTTAGCCTGTTACTTAGACCCCGAAACTGAACAACTTTCAAAACAAAAGTCGAATAACGAAAACAAAATTTTACTTTTACTACAAATACGCAATCAGCTGTTGCAGTTCCTATGGGAAGCTGATTTTTCTTTCGTTCTAAGACCTTTTTTCCGAAAATTTGTTCAGTTTCACGGTCTGAATACTATGCTAAAAAAGTGCTTATAAATCTCTTTAAAATCTATTAAAATCTCTTAAACATAACTTTCTTTTAAGCAAAATTCTAAGCTTTGTGCGACACATAATTGCTTAGTTTCTGTGCAGCAAAAATATCACTTTTGTAACATTTTTAACATAACGATGTTTAGAAAATTTTAATAACGACAAGTCCCTGATATGAGTTAATTTTCAGCAAGCCTTTAGCGTTTATTTAAAATTGAAAAAGCAGGTAATTTTCGACTTTGTATACAAATAAATTAGTTTTTCATTACTTACTTTGGATAAAGGCCATAGGTTAAAAGTACCCTAAACCGACGAGCATTGATTGATGAAAGTACAGGAAGCAAGGTAAGTATGTCAAGATCGTAGCAGGTGGAGGACTGTGGTCTCTGCCTACCCTGACGGGAGATAGGCGTGATGTTATGTATGTATGTACTTTGCAATATCCATAAGTCATTCCTTCACATCAAATCACATGTGATGGAATGACTTATGGATATTGCAAAACTCTGCAGAGTAATACAAAATTGATAAATCATATCTACTTTAAACGGGTATTCAATCAGCAAGATAATTTTAAAATATTATTTTTAGGGTTATTATGCCAAAATGGTAAAAAAAGGGAACCCTCACCATGCGACTGTCTGTCCGTCTGTCTGTCACACCTGTATATCTCAGCAACCACTCATGCTATCGATTTAAAATTTGGAATAGTTTTAGAAATAAAAAAGAATATGATTATTGATGAAAAGGGGGCCCAAATAGGGGAAGGCAAATCAAATGAGGTACTCGTATCATATGAAAGGGCTTTACTTGTAAATTCTAAAATATATTTTTGTATTTTTTTACGACTCTCAGTTTTTAAGTTATAATAAAAAATTACAAAAAAATACCATTCTCCCCCCCCCATATCTCCGTAGTTGGTGCTGCAAAAATCCTTTACAAACAAATTTAGTTTTGCGGTCCTAAAAATGGACTTTATTTCCTCCAAAAATACAAAAGGGTTATCGGAACGCTCGGCGCGCGAGTCCGACTCTCACTTGACCGGTTTTTTATTATAAAAAACACAAGACAATGGAATCTTCATTTACACCTTCCTAGTTTTGTGGTTAGAGCATGCGGCCCTCAATTCGAATATTCTGGAATCGATTACCTGTGGGTACACTGAGAAACAAAAAAAAACCGGCCAAGTGAGTGTCGGGCCACGTGCAATATAGAGTTCCGTAGTTTTGTGGCGACGACAACTCAAAAATTTGCCCCTCTTGTTGTGGCAGTCGGGTAAAAATTAAACTTTGGCATTGTTTAACTTTACAATCCATACGATATGATGACAATAGATGGCATAAGCTTACCGGTATTCGGATTTAAGGGAGCGCCTTCCAAATACTGAAAGGGCATGATCAGTCAACGTAACTAAACAGCTTTAAGCGAAAACTTTCTGAAAAGGAAAGATAAATCAGCCTCTACATACAAAATTGAAACTTGTTTGGAGAATTTGTATGCAGAGGCAGATTTTTTTTGTCATTTCTTGAACCTTTCATTCACTGTGAGTTGTTAAGTTACGTTCACTGATCGTACACTTTCAGTATTCAGAAGGCTGTACCTTAGACCCTGTGTACTCGTACCATTTTATAGTGTAGTGTAGTATTCTAATGCACAGTGAAGTAGGAAATCTGACTGCGTTTGTCACAAACACGAGACGTTTGTGTATTTGTTGTCTCAAACCCAGACTATTGGAAAACACGAGGTGAAGTTACTGAAAGGCATACCCGATCGAGAATAATGAACTTATTGTATCAACCTCCTGCTCATAAAGAAATATATAAGAGAAATGTTTTCTATATGTGTACCTTGTTATATAATAACCTACCTGATGACTTAAAATCTTTGACTGGTAAACCTTTTAAATCTAAATTGACAAAGTGGCTGCTGCAAAAGTGTTTTTATAATGTAAGAGAGTATATGACCTATAGGAATATTGACATGTATAAGTAAGTTTTGTAATAATTGTATTTTTATTTAATTTTTTCTCATCTCCATTTTATTATTATTTTTATTCTTGCTTCATTTTGGTGGACTTATTCATATTTGCATGCCTGCATGCAGGCTGAATACATTGTACAAATTTGATTTTAAGACCTTTTTTTTTCCATACTGTATTCTAGCAAATAAACATTTTGAATTTGAATTTGAACATAATTTTTTTTTCCATACAGTCCTTATTTCTTAAACCAAAAACGATGAGTTCATTCGTATTCAAAATGAGGCAGTGGGAAACCTTAAGTAGTACAACGGACAACAGTTAACCGCACACTTAATAAAAATCATGAAATTTAAAACATTACAATAAGAACGAAAATATTTCTTTTGATGTCTCCGCGCTTTAAAAACCAGGAAACGTTAGTGCGGTCCATTTAATACCATAAAATGTACAAAGTGTACAAACAAAGAACTCCGAACACTAAGCTTTACCGCAAAGGTCCGCAGAGTTTTGTGGTTGACAAAAAGAAAGAAAAATTCTACACAAAATGGTCTCCTCACCTGGTTAAAAGTTGTTTTAGGGTTCCGTGACAAAAATAATTTGAAATATGATGTAGGAGGATGGACGAAAATGGAAAGAATTAGCCCTGCAAAATATGTGTTAGATATTGAAAAGGAAGAACCAAATCTTGTTGTCAATAATTTGAAAATGTTAAATTAATATGATAAGAAACCAGTAATAAAATATTATAAGAAAATAAAAGATGGATAACTGTAAAAAATATGTACAATTAAAAGCTTGATTAGAATACACTAGTGTGATAGCAGGCTGCAGGACGGAGCGATGCGTAAGATATGAGCGCAACAGAGACAGGTATCTCTCTGTCTTTACACGCATAACTTTGTAATGCTGTCAGTTTAATCAACATAATTTCGGCTGCATACAAAATTAAAAACAAACAAGTTATTAGATCTTGAAAAGAGAAACAAAATTGGTTCACTGTTATCAAAAATAGAAGGGAAAATAATATAATTGTGAAAAAAAGTTGAAAATTAGTTCTAGACAATGTTTATTTTGACTTAATAAATAAATTTCGTATCCTATCGGAATGTAAAATTGCTGCTGACATAGATTGAAATTATTATTATTTTATTATTATGTAGCCTCTTATGTGTCCCACTGCTGAGCAAAGGCCTTCCCTTTTGTACGACAGAAATTTCGATCTTTTTAGTCCGCCAGTCTGTCATAAAAGCATGGAAATCGCTGCGCCATCTTCTTCTAGGGCGACATTGGCCACGCCTCCCGTGTTTTGGGATCAAGTCCATAGCTAACTTAGCCCACCTATCTGGATGCATGCGTGAGACATGTCCTGCCCAGCTTCATTTCAGCACAGCTGTCTTTTTTCCAATGTCTTCTCAAAAGTTAAGTTAAGTGTCTGCCAGCTGCTCCTGCTTTTTCTAATACTATTCTTCGGTCACCAACCATTGCATTTCATTACGCCAACCACAACCCTGGGATTATGGTATCACGCTTTTTATGCTTTGAAATTCTAGAGAAAATTCCCAGCTCCAGTGTGAGAACCCTTGGTGCAAAAATTCTAATTCATCTTTACATTTTTCTTTTTTCAAGCGGTTTACATACTTGGCTGTGTGAATTCCGTCTTTTGTTCAATTTTGAAATGAATTTGGTTAACATATAAATGGAGCATTATGTTTCACGTATTTTTGCGTAAGCAATGTAAGTATATTGTTTTATATTGTACGTGAATATTTTCCATCTGTCTTTGTTTTGCTTTTTAGTCATGGGAGTTTTTCTTACAGAAAGAAATTTTATTTCTTCTTGTGATTTTATGGTATCTTTGGCAACAATGGACTTTCTCAAAACGTTGTAGAATCACCTTTTTTATTGTCAATGGTTGTATATGTAGAGGTCAGTGGTCAATGGGCTTACTCTTGACCTCGATATAGTCTTGAGGACAGGGATGAGGACAATGGAACTTGCCCATCTTTTACTTTAAATTAAGTTTATTTTTGCTAGCCTTAGTGTCTTACTGCCAAGCAAAGGCCTCCTATTTTTCTTCCTGATCATGGCCGTGAGCTATGCCTTGCCAACCCTCGTCAAATGCATTAAGGTCATAGAGGCATCGCCTGTAGGCCTTCCTTTATCGTGTCGGCTATCGAAGGGACCCACTTGGTTGTAAGTTTCTGGATACTCACTGCACACATGTGCGAACCACCTAGGAAATTGAACCTCCTTGCTTCGCTCGATATAGAAACGGTGCTAATTTATTTTACTATGGGATGACTGAGGTCTACCAGCATGTCCCAAATTGCAATATCACATCATCATTGAGCTTTTGAAATGTTCAAGATAACCCTTCCAAATTAATAGAACGACGGTTTCACTACCTTGTAACGAATTATTTATTCTTCTTCTTCTTTTCGACTCAATGGCAAAACTGACTATAAACGCTTAGCCTAAAAAGTAGCCACATCAATAGCCTTTTGGTTGCCTTCAAAAAGGTCCCTCCGAGTGCAGGAAACTGGAGAAGTAGGGCACGACAGCAAGTGTGTCATGGTTTGCAAAATACCGCATTCACACTTGTCGTTATCAGAGAAGCCCCACCTCTTCATGAGTTCCCCGCACCTGCCAACGCCCGACCGCAGTCTGTTTAGTGACTTCCATATGGACCAAGGAAGATCGTGACCTGGTGGCAGCTTTTCGGCAGTTGGGATATGAATGTTGTCAGGAGGGTACCATTTTGACCACAGTTCTACCCTAGCCTTGGATGGATCTAAATCGAGCGGCATGGTGTCTTTGATAAAACTGTGACGGCTCTTAAGGCGTAAGGGTGGTGGGTTATGGCCGTAAAGTAGGTGTCTGCTGTCTAATTCCTGTTTTTGCTTCTCAATAGCACAGGCTACCCGACGCCTGACGTCCGGAGGAGCTATTCCAGCAAAGGAGTATAAGTGGCCCAGCGGTGTTGGCTTCAGGGTGCCCGTAACTATTGGGCAGGTTTCGTTGAGAGCAGTGTCCACATCCCTCGAATGAGCCGATCGCCCCCACACGGCGCATGCGTGCTCACCTGCTGAGTAGCATAGCGCTAGGCTACTAGTACGGAGGACATGAGGCACTGCTCCCCAACGGGTGGTTGTAAGACGGCGGATGATATTATTTCGGGCGCTAACTTTGCTTTTCAAATTTTGACAGTTAGCTTTGAATGTTAAAGACCTGTCCAGAGTAACACCCAGGTATTTGGGATTGTGGTTATGGGCAATTTCCACCCCACGCCAAGTAATACACAGTTTTTTACCACTGTCTCGGTTTCGGAGGTGGAATGCACAGGACTCGGTCTTGCTTGGGTTAGGTCGCAAAGAATTGGACTCATAATATGTATGGAGCTGATCAAGAGCAGCAGAAAGATGGTGTTCCGCGTTTATTTATTTAATCTGCCTTAAATTACACTTATTATGTTGTAGCACAGAGCTCTGAAGTCCATGCGTCTTGCTCTGCATCTAGAGACGAATTCTTTATTTCATTCAATACAAATCAATGTCACCATTTACTAAAACCAATAGCGTCATTTGAGTGCGATCCATTATTGCGAGAGAGTAAGATGCAAAAAACCAGTGACAGCGTCTCTATGGCAACGAATGTGTTTATGATGTACATTCAAAATAAGCGCTTACATAAATTGGATAGTTTTTTTTTACTCTCTTCGCTTCTATGGGGTGCGTGCGCAGGCGGAGTGGCCCTTTCGTTGTTCTGTGTGCTGTACCAACCACTTCCAATTAAGTTTCACCATTTTTCCGGTGACATCAGCAATTCTAGTCTTGGAGCGAAGAGTCTTATTTCAGATTTTATTATCTTCACTACGAGTATAAATTGCCCATTTACAAACCTCCAGTTTGTACAGTCAAGGACAGGTCAAGCTTGACACTCGCAGTGCAACTCTAGTACAACAAAATACCTGACAAGACGGAGAGCGCGTGGTCGTCAACCCTACCTCATCGATTACCAAGATGCGACTAATCTAGGGTGATGCACGTTAAAAAGTTATATGTGAATCAACAGGGTTGCCTGGGCGCAACCTGGCAGGTTTTGTACAGTGGGCAAAAAACTTGTCATTTTTTGGGCAAAAATTACCTCATCGAATACCAAATAGGTACATAGTACATTCGATAGTACTCATGAAGGAGTGCCTAAATCAACAGGGTTGCCTCACTCAATCCTGGCACATTCGGGAGTCGGCCTGATTTTAAGGTGGTCAAAAATGGCAAAAATTACCTCATCGATTACCAAGTAGGTACTTATTACAACTGATAGAGCTCTTCAAGAAGGGGCAAAATCAACAGGGTTGCCTCGCCAAATCCTGGCACATTCGTCAGTCGGCCTGATTTTAGGTTGACAAAAACATACAAAACTTACTTACGATTATGAGTAATGAATTGAAACTCATACCATTTGAAGGTTCTAGACATCTTAATAATATTTGCTATAGTATGCCGACACTTAAACTCATGTTTCATATTATTATACAGGATAGAAAGTTAAGATGGGGTACACACGGCAGCTACTATAAGCATTATAGCTACAAAAAAACTTAGTAGAGACACTAACCCTAACTTTTAGAGATATTTTGACCTACATTCACAGATTTTGTAAAAAATGTACAGTCAACAAGAAAAATGGCAGTTTTCACATATATTTTTTTCCATTCCATTTGATCTTCTTATTCAGCTCTCCCACAGGAAGAAACGGCGTCGCGGTCGTGCTCTCCGAAGATTTCCAGAAGGGTCTTCTAGAAGTCGACAGGCTGAGCGACCGACTTCTTCGGGTGAAGTTACTAATTGAAGTCGCCATTACCCATCTTATTAGTGCTTAGACCCCCCAAGTCGGCTGCCCAGTATCAGAAAAGAAAGCCTTTTGGAACGAACTAGAGGACGTTCTTCACCGCATCCCAAATTTCGAGAATGTAGTAGTTGGAGGTGACCTGAACGGCCATGTAGGATCAAAGGCACAGGATTTCAAACAAGTAAACGGTTGCTTTGGTTATGGTAGTGTGATTGCAGAGGGGGATTCAATTCTCAGCACCTGCCTCCTATCAAATCTAGCTGTCATGAATACGTTTTTCCAGAAGAAACCTGAATATCTCATAACGTACAAAAGAGGCTCACACTCCACTTAAATAGACTACTTTTTTTTTTTTTTTATTATGACAACAGACGGTCTTAAGTAAAATACTTATACTCTAAACCTGTATAACTCACGGACCTGGAGTGTCCACAAAAGATCTAAGTAGAAAAACAATAATCGGACGAATAGTTAACTATACAGTATTATATTATGTGTGAATAAATCTACAACCACACCTAAGACTTAAGAAATTTTACTTTTTAAAAGTTCAATTAACAACCTTTTAAATTGGTGTGGTTTACTAGAAAATAGATCGATATGAGAAAAAACATTACTTACTCATAAGGAGAAGCCAAATTGGAAAAGTAACTAACTGTAAGATCTTTCCCGGAGAAAGTCTCACAGCATAACACCGCTTACTTGTCATGGATATTTTGGTAGTACCAAAAAAGAAGATGCCCGAACGACGCAGACCGAAAACCAAATGGTGGTTACTGAATGGACCCAAAAGCGATGAATTCCGAGAAGCTGCTATTAGCTCAGATTTCCGCCTTCGATGGGCCACAGGGCGACAGACTATGTCGGGAACAGGTGCCTTGCACTTTCTGTACAAGGTCCAAGAAAACGCGGCAGGCCTAAGAAACGCTGGCTAGACGTCGTGAAGGCTGACATGAAGGAGACCAACCTCACCACAGAGGATGCCAAAGACCGGGCAAAGTGGAGAAATTAAGCCGGAAAGCGGACCCTAGCAATAGGCTGGGATAACGCTAGGCAGTAGAAGAAGAAGAAGATTTGATCTTCTTATTGAAAAAATGAACACTTATAGGGTCATAGCTGTCTATCTGTCGGCCGATGCAATGTCTGCCATTTGGATCAGACCCCTATATAACTCTGAAACTACTGTTCCTAGACTACTCGTATGTTAGGACAAATGAGAGGTCTCGTCGAAATCTTTATTTTGTTTAACAGCTGTCAAATTCAAAATCGCTGTAACTCAGAAACTACTGACAATGGATTACTTGTATGTTTGGACAAATGATAGACATCGTCAAGATCTTTATTTCGTTTGACAGCTGTCAAACTTTAAATACCTATTACTTGGAAACTACTAACCCTAGACTACTAGTATGTTCGCACAAATGATAGATCTCGTTGAGATCTTAAATTCAGTTTACAGCTGTCAAATTAAAAACGGCCATATCTCATAAACTAGCTATATTAGACTAGCACTGTTTGAGGAAAAAATATATGTCTCAAAGAGATCTACACTGCAAGTGTCAAATTAATATTTTTCCGACATTAAGTATTTTCATATCATGAGTTTACGAGATATGAGACTTTATTTCACTAGAAGTGAAAACCTAGTCAAAAAAATATTTTTTTCCCCAAACAGAGCTAGTCTTTCATCGCTAATTTACGATATATGGCGATCTCAACGAGATCTAGCATTATTCCAAACATACGAGTAGTCTAGGGTCAGTAGTAACCGAGTTAAAGCGACTTTGAGTTTGACAGCTGTCAACCGAAATATAGAACTCGACGAGATTTATTATTTGTCTGAATATACGTGTAGTCTAGGGTCAGTGGTTACCAAGTAATAGCGATTTTGTGTGACAGCTGTCAACCGAAATAAAGAGCTCGACGAAATATATCATTTGTCTGAACATACGAGTTGTTCAGGGTTAGTAGTTTTTGAGTTATTGTGGTTTTAGATTTGTCAGCTGTGAAACGAAATAAAGATCTCGACAAGATCTTTCATTTGTCCCTGTATGAGAGTAGTCTGAGGGCAGTAGTTTCTAAGTTACAGCTATTTTAACTTTTAAGTTTGAGTGCTGTTACACGAAATAAAGGTCATGACGCGATCTATCATTTGTCCTTACATATGAGTAGTCTAGGATTAGTGGTTTCAGAGTTGTAGCGGTTTTAAGTTTGACAGTTGACAACTAAAATATAGATGTTGACGAGATCTATCATTTGTGCGAATATATGAATAGTGTAGGGATAGTAGTTACAGATATATCGGTTTTAAGTTTGACTGATATTAACCGAAATGAAGATCTCCTCGAGACCTATAATTTTCCTTTAAGAGCTAATTGACTAGGATCATCAGTTTCCATTATTCAAATTTTAATTTAAAATAATTCAATTCCAATAGAATTTTTATTCAGTTATGATTTAGTTTCAACTTTGTTCCATTTTAATTCCAATGGCTCTTAATTTCAGTTTAGGTAGAATTGAGTTCCACTTAATTTCTAATCATTTCCATTTTCATTCCAATCTAATGTAATTCTACTAAAAGTCGCAAATATGTATCATCATCATCAGTGTGGTCATCAGGACCATATACGTGGCAGTCATAGAGCCAATCATGTTCTATGCGTCAAGTGCATGGGCTTCAGCAACAGCGAAAATCAGTATACAAAAGCAACTGAACACAATCCAAAGAGGTTTTGCCCAGAAAATCTGTCGTGCTTACCGAACAGTTTCACTAAACGCAGTCTTGTTGATTTCTGGACTCCTACCATTAGATATCAGAATCCGGAAAACGCTCAACTCTTCAGAGCCAAATGTGGTGAAACAATATCAGGGCTCCCAGATGATAGAACGATCGAAAGAAGAGTGAGCGTCCTGGAAAATGTACATCCTTCAGAGATATTAAAGATAGAATACGAATCTATAAATGAAGCGGAAGAACTGATGACAAGAACGGAATCACTATACATCTATACATCTGGAAGCAAAATACAAGGGAAGGTAGGGGCCGCCGTATCATGCTGGAGAAATGATGTAGAAGAAAAGGGAGTAAAAATGAAATTGGAGGCATATTGCACAGTTTTCCAGGCGGAACTTCTCGCGATCAGGAAGGCAGTGCAGGTTGCGGAAAAAAGACAGTAATGTAGCAATAATAAGTGACTCGCGATCTGCACTGGATCTTATTAGCGGCTATTCTGAAAGTCATCCCTTGTCTAGCGAAATTAAAACAATAATGAGGCAGATACATAAAAACGGGAGAACTGTGACTCTCTGTTGGGTTAAAGCACATGTTGGTATACCAGGCAATGAAAGGGCAGACCAGCTAGCCAAAGAAGCGGCCCTAACTAAAAAAACTGCTGCTGACTATCAAAGCTTCTCAGTCTCATATGCGAAAAGAATCATTAGACTAGAATCCATAGAAGAATGGCAAACGCGATATACAAACGGCAGCACCGGAGAAACCACAAAAATGTTCTTACCAAATGTATCTGTTGCAAACAATATTTTGAAAAAAATTAACTTATAACCAATTGTAGTACAAGTTCTGACAGGTCACGGTGGTTTTTCCTCATATCTGTGCAGGTTCAAATGCAAAACTAACCCGGCCTGTATCTGCGGACCGGACACGGAAGAAAGTATAATACATTTGATCATGAACTGCCCAAAGTATACCAAACTGAGGGCAGAACTTGAAATAAAGCATGTTTTTTTTTTTTTTAAATTTATCGTACTATCAAGAAATTACATATTTTGAAACTAAATTCATGAAGACATGAAGTCTAATTTACTAAACAATTGGCTTGAGAACAATAATGCAAGAAAAGATTTTATCGACTTTTGTGTCCGGGTCGCCGAGGACGCCGGACGTAGGAATAAAACAAAGTAAGAAATGTATGTAAAATGTATATATTGAAGTATATACAAGTAACATAAAAATGTGTAGTAATAAGAAATAGCAGGTAGAAAAAAGCAAGCACATACAAAGGTACAAAAGAAAAGTAAAGCCTTGAAAAATTATATATAAAAAACATATAGATTGTATACAAACATATTATTAAGTGTAAGGACTAAAATGATCATAGTCTTGAAACTTAACCAATGTATTGTATCCATTGGAAGTAACAACCCGTAAACCTAGAAAATTTAATAAGAAGTAGATAGTAGAAGAAAGAAAACCACAGTACCATTATGCACAAAACTTTAAAATAAAACTCAACCTACAAAAAGGCTCGACCTCCATGTCGATGGAAATGATTTATTTAATAAAAGAAAAAAAAATAATTCTACTTCAATTGCAATTAGATTATATCCTGTTAGCGAATTTGCGAAAATAAATTAACCGAGCAGGCGCATAGATTTGTGATTACAGATTATGGGTTTTTTTTGGAATAGGTATAAAAAAGTGGACTGTATGGAAAAGTAAAAGGTGCGGTTCGAACAATGGAGAAATTTAAGGAAGCGGGAAAGTAGAGGAATGCACGCGTACCTGGCTATATCTGGATGACTGGATCCTTTCTGTTGGCAACACCCAACAGAAAATAGTAGTTTTATAAGTTCTAAGTATAGCAATTCATGTATGGCTCTCTCTGCCACAAACTGTAATCGTGTACGGTTGTGCGATTAAACATCAGGCATCAAATTCTACTCTTTTCTTTAATACATCAGCGCCCCAACATCATCGGAGTTTAAACATGGTCCTTCGACACCGAGAGAAGAGGAGGATTTGAGAAATATTGCCTGCGAAACACAATTCGTCTTCACGCAACACGTGGCGCTGCGCAACGCCTTCAACCATCGCGGCCCACGCAATCACACTTTGGTCGAAGTATCTATTCTTCGAGGAAGCAATCAGGAAGATTTCATCATCAATCGTGTTTTGCAGTCCTGCATCATCGTTGCGGCGGCAATCCTGTTGGTGAGAGTGGAGTGTCACGCATCATTTACAACCATCCGTGGCATACCTACATTTATCTCACTAACCGTCTGCAATCTCAGGAAGACGAATCACGCATCACATTCAAGACATTTTCCTGCAAATATCTACGCTTCGACAAACCCTTGAAGAAACTCAAGAATCGTATTCCTGCTACAAACAGCTCGGCGGCAATCCAGGTTCCTGTTTCTACCTACTTATAGTGCCACGCAAAACCTATCGTGACATACATCCGACGGAGCAGCGACTTCAGGAAGAAAAATACGGTATTTGTTCATACAGAGGACACGCTTTTAACCAGGAAGTTAGCATATTTCTTCGTGTCATCGCTACACATTCTGTGGTCAGAGCAAATTCAAGAGGAAGCACATCGAGGACGCGCAACCAGCCAAGGTAAAACCTTCGTGTCATCGCTAATTCTAAGAATCATCGTGTTTGTGCATTCATTTCTTCACGATCACGAAGCAAGTTCCATCGTCCCACACTCTTACCACTCCACCTGTATATTTTGATAAATAGCAACACCGGTGCATTTTCAAACTTTCGCGCCCAGTCGCATACGACGTCTTCACGCAAGTGCGAAAGAGACGCAGCATCTGGAAGCTTGGTCGAGCGAACGCGCGTTCCGTTTGGACGGAAATATTCGTCGGTGACCGAAACAGAAGATTGTCAACTGCATCGAGTGCAAGCAAGACAGACTTTACTTTGGTAGATTATTTAGCGTTGGTAGTTATTAGAACCAATAGCGAGCTTCGAATCGATTCTCTTTGTCAGTGAATCAAGCATAGATTCGCTTCGATTTTCGCATTTCGTTCGATCGTCGCTAAGTAGCCCACGACACTCGCTATTTTTCAGTGCGTTTTTTACTTAGTTAAGTAAATTTGCTGTGTAGTGTGTAGGATATTTAGAAGTGTGAGTACTGAAAAGCCTAAAAAATGTCCGATGACGATATTAAGGCGTTGCGGAACGCCCGCGGTTATACCAAAGCTGCCATTACCCGTCTGTATCTCTTCACATCCAACATAGCCGATGTGGAGCAAGCTCCGATATCCACATTACAGCCCAAGAGAGATAGGATAAGGGCACTGTTTGCCGAATATGAGGAATACAACAAACGCATACTCGCAATAGAAGACAAGGATGAGGAAAATGTGGCCGAAGTGGAGAGCAAATATTTCTCTATCCTAACCGTGCTTAATGAAGTCATTCAGAAGAAGGCTTCCCCCAACTCCGATGCTCAAACGAGCATGTACAAGGCAAAGTTGCCTACTATAGAAATACCACACTTCACAGGAATATATAGTGAGTATATACCTTTCACAAACTTGTTCCGTGCTATAATTCATAATGATAGGGCAATTGACAATGTTCAGAAACTATACTTCCTACGTTCCTTTTTAGAAAAGGAGCCATTCGATTTAATAAAAAACCTGCCTCTTATTGATGGCAGCTACAATGAAGCCTTAAAGCTTCTTGACCAACGCTACAACCATAAAAGCAAAATCATTAATGAACACATAAATTCTATTCTTGATCTTAATCCTGTAGCTAGGTCTAGTCCTACCATTCTTAGAGAATTTGTGTCAACGGTAAAGCAATGCCTGTCTGCTCTTAAAAACTTAGATGTTAATATTCTAAACTGGGATCCCATCATAATGGCTATTTTGTTGCGCAAATTAGATTCAAACACCGCGAGGGCCTATCAGCTGGAGAGTAACGATGGGCCACAACAAAAAATTTCGGATTTCTTGCTCTTTCTGGAAAAAAGAGCCTTAGGCCTGGAAAATTTGGAACCAGCTGCTTCTGCAAAATCCAACAAGCCTCCGGTGGTCAACTTCGCAGCAACGGGACCTGCAAGCAAGTCAGCTTCTGGGAACAAGTCGGCTTCGGTGAACAAGTCATCATGCACATACTGTAAGTGTGATACTCACAAGTTATTTTCTTGCAATAAATTCAAGCTCTTGTCTGCAGCGAGTAGAATAGATTTCTGCAAGACAAGCAAGTTATGCACAACATGCTTAAACCCACACCTTGGAAAATGTAAATATCATTTCCGGTGTACAATATGTAAACAGAATCATAATACTTTGCTACATTCTGACCCTCCTCCAGAGAAGCCTGTGACTTTAATTTCAAATTTGGATTCTAATAGGGTTTTACTTCCTACAGTTAAAGTCAAGCTATATTCTCAGCAAGGCAAGGCGGTGCACATCAAGGCTGTTCTTGATTCTGCTTCACAGGTGTCGCTAGTCACTTCTAAAGTCATACAAGTTTTAGGTATCCAGCCAGCAGTGGATAATACCAACATCATTGGGGTCACGAACTCATCCAGCAATGCAAAATTTGCGGTTCCTTTAGAGGTCCACTCTTTGGTCACGCCTTACAAAGTGACAATAAATTGTCATGTTCTTGACACGATCACCTGCAAACTTCCTCAATACAAAGTAGATAAATCTTCTTTGAATATTCCAACCGGCATAAAGCTCGCTGACATTGAATTCGACACTCCGTCCGAGATCAATATGCTAATGGGAGCGGACATATTTTTCCAGGTGTTAATGCTGGAGCAACGCTCGGAGCAACAATCCTCTTCGAGCCAGCCTGCTTCCCAGCATACTGAGGGCCATGTTCCTCACCAACAGCCACATCCCCGCTTCATTAATACGAGGTTTGGCCACATTGTCTGTGGGGCTTTGCCATATCAGCCGGTTGCAACTAACAAACAGGTATCCTTGTTATGTGTTACTTGTAATTCAAGCATAAATAATAAACTTGAGAATTTTTTTGAAACTGAAAGCATTCCGCAGTCCTTCAGTGAGACTTTCTCAGAGCACGAGCAATGTGAGCAAATATTTAAATCAACTCACAAATTAGAAAATAATAAATCTGAAGTACAGTTGCCTTTAAAGTTACCAATTGATGAAATTAACAAAACTTTAGGTAACTCATTTGAGTTTGCTTACTACAGGTTTTTAAATTTGGAGAAGCGGCTACACAAAAATATAAATCTGCTCTCTGAATATCAGAACTTTATCGATGAATATGTAGAACTGGGCCATGGTCACTATGTTGATTTTAATTCCTTTGACTTTCAAAACGATCCTGTCTATTTTATGAGCCATCACTCCGTTCATAACTCGAATAGTAAGAGTACCAAGACCAGAATTGTTTTTGATGCCTCGATGCAAACTGATAAGAAAGTTTCGCTTAACGATATCATGCTAAATGGCCCAACCGTGCAAAGAGATTTGCTTGACATCATGTTGTTATTTCGCTTAGGCGACTACACATTCACCACTGATATAAGGCGCATGTTCCGCTGCATTGCACTTAACCCTGCACATACTTCTCTCCAAAATATCCTTTGGAGAAAGGATCCTTCTGAATCTCTTAAATGCATTCAGCTCGATACTGTTACTTACGGTCAAAAGGCTTCAAGCTTTCTAGCCACTCGGTGTTTGTATGAATTAGCCGAGAAATATAAAGCTGACTTTCCATTGGCTTCTCTCATAATAAAAGACTCGACTTATGTCGACGACGCGTGTTTCTCACATTCAAGCTTAAACGTTTTACTTGATGCTAAAAAACAGTTATGCGAATTATTAGCTAAGGGTGGCTTCGAGACCCACAAGTGGGCTTCCAATTGTTCTCAGGTTTTAGCTGACATTCCGGCTGGCAAGCAGCAGTTCGATGAATTGGATTTTCAAAGAGATAATTATTGTATGAAGACTCTGGGTATAACTCTCGATGTTAGAAAGGACTGCTTTATTTTGTCGTGTCCAGAGCCATTCAACAACCGGTCTTCCACCAAGAGAGAAATTCTCAGCTATATTTCGAAATTTTATGACCCGTTGGGGTTCCTATCTCCTATTGTCATCAAGGCCAAGGCTATTATGCAAAGGTTGTGGTTAGAGAAGGTTCTTTGGGATGCTATCCCACCAAATGATTTAAAAAATGAATGGTTGTCCTTTGCTGGAAGTTTATCAGAATTGGAACCAATAGAGTTAGCTAGGAATGTACCTATTTCGTCGACAGCTTCCCGCGTGCAACTCATCGGCTTTTCCGACGCTTCAAGTTCGACGGGCTATGGCTGCTGCGCTTATCTAAGGGTCCTGGATAGTACAGGTACTCCATCGGTTTCCTTGCTTTGTTCCAAGTCTCGAATTAATCCATCTAAACATCCTCTCACCATCCCACGTCTGGAGCTTAACGCTATGTTGTTGCTAACAAAACTGATGAGAAAGGTGCATGATACACTGTCAACTAAAACTAAAATATATGATGTTTATTTGTTCTCTGACTCACAAATTGCTCTGGCTTGGTTAGCGACAGACCCCGTTAAGCTTCAGGCCTTCGTTGCAAATAGAGTGAAATTAATTCGCGAGCAGACGGCGGACTGGCGATGGCTGTATGTCAACACAGAAGGTTTAAGGTGTTTAAACTCCGATGATGTTGGGGCGCTGATGTATTAAAGAAAAGAGTAGAATTTGATGCCTGATGTTTAATCGCACAACCGTACACGATTACAGTTTGTGGCAGAGAGCCATACATGAATTGCTATACTTAGAACTTATAAAAACTACTATTTTCTGTTGGGTGTTGCCAACATGCTGGGGGCGGCGGCAAGAAACTAAAAAAGGCAAAGATACAATGCAAGTAAATAGCAGTACATGAAATTATAACTGAAAACATATGATTGCCACCAGCAAATCTAGAGGTACATCCTAAAGTATGTGGTTATTTACACGTTATTCATAAGTTTAAGAAAATATTTGAAATAAAGCGATATTATCAACAATGTTAAACAACATGGGTTTCATTTTCTAATCTTGTTATGTATGAATTACAAATTATATAGTAGAACAAGTACCTATCTTATACAATTTGCAAATTTAAAAACACATTACTTGTACAATAGTAAGTTAGGTATTTTCCTTATGAAATTGAACTTAATATTAACTTAACTAAATTCTGCTTAGTTTTTAAAGAAATGAACTAGCTTTACTCAGAGTTATTTAGAGGGAAAGCAAAGCTTTTTTATCAGAGGTACAAAACTAGTGCATTTTTATTAAAAATCTCAACTAAACTTCTACAAAACTAAAGTTTCTTTACACGAAATCCTAAGAAAGGTTAAAATCATGTTAAAATACATGTTTAGAAAAAAACTGTAGGTACGAGTATTTTTATCTTAGGAGTCTAGATAAATCTAAAAATTAGGTAAATAGTGAAATATACTATTTATTTATTCTAATGGTAAGACACAAATACCAGACAAGGAACGTCTATACACTTTCTTATTTGGAGCCATGACGTCAACGACACGCACCCTATTATCAGGGCCTTGAAAAACCTTTACTATTCTACCTAAAGGCCACGAAAGTGGAGGCAAATTTGGTTCTCTTAACAGTACCAACATTCCTTCTTGTATATTAGGTAGGGAATCGCGCCATTTTGGACGTGATTGCAAAATGTTTAAATAATGTTTATGCCAAACATTCCAGAAGTGTTCCCTTACTTTGTTACATAGTGACCAGAACTTTAACCTTTTTTATCTTAGGAGTCTAGAAATGGATGTAAGGGATGTAAGGAGCCCTTTATTTTTTCATTATTTTTTAAGCATTTCAGTTCTTCACTGAAATGAAATTTTTGCTCTTGACCAACAACCCAAAGCAATGCCTGTTGCAATTCATTGACGGTCAAATAATTATTTTTATTTTTATTATTTTTATATTTTAAATTGTAACAAAATCGACGCATATAAGCAACGACTCTTGTTAATTTGAAATATTTGTAAAAATCCGTTTCTTGTTGCGTGACCAGAACGACCTTGGGAGAGGACTTTTTCATCTCAGGTAAGGTGTCAACTGGAAGAGGGGAAACCTGACCAAACTCGCACTCAGTGCTACGCAAAAAGGCTGGACCATGCCACCATTTAGAGCAGTGAGAAAGAACACTCGGCTCGACGCCCCTGCTGACCAGATCAGCTGGGTTATCTTCTGTGTTGACATACAGCCATCGCCAGTCCGCCGTCTGCTCGCGAATTAATTTCACTCTATTTGCAACGAAGGCCTGAAGCTTAACGGGGTCTGTCGCTAACCAAGCCAGAGCAATTTGTGAGTCAGAGAACAAATAAACATCATATATTTTAATTTTAGTTGACAGTGTATCATGCACCTTTCTCATCAGTTTTGTTAGCAACAACATAGCGTTAAGCTCCAGACGTGGGATGGTGAGAGGATGTTTAGATGGATTAATTCGAGACTTGGAACAAAGCAAGGAAACCGATGGAGTACCTGTACTATCCAGGACCCTTAGATAAGCGCAGCAGCCATAGCCCGTCGAACTTGAAGCGTCGGAAAAGCCGATGAGTTGCACGCGGGAAGCTGTCGACGAAATAGGTACATTCCTAGCTAACCCTATTGGTTCCAATTCTGATAAACTTCCAGCAAAGGACAACCACTCATTTTTTAAATCATTTGGTGGGATAGCATCCCAAAGAACCTTCTCTAACCACAACCTTTGCATAATAGCCTTGGCCTTGATGACAATAGGAGATAGGAACCCCAACGGGTCATAAAATTTCGAAATATAGCTGAGAATTTCTCTCTTGGTGGAAGACCGGTTGTTGAATGGCTCTGGACACGACAAAATAAAGCAGTCCTTTCTAACATCGAGAGTTATACCCAGAGTCTTCATACAATAATTATCTCTTTGAAAATCCAATTCATCGAACTGTTGCTTGCCAGCCGGAATGTCAGCTACAACCTGAGAACAATTGGAAGCCCACTTGTGGGTCTCGAAGCCACCCTTAGCTAATAATTCGCATAACTGTTTTTTAGCATCAAGTAAAACGTTTAAGCTTGAATGTGAGAAACACGCGTCGTCGACATAAGTCGAGTCTTTTATTATGAGAGAAGCCAATGGAAAGTCAGCTTTATATTTCTCGGCTAATTCATACAAACACCGAGTGGCTAGAAAGCTTGAAGCCTTTTGACCGTAAGTAACGGTATCGAGCTGAATGCATTTAAGAGATTCAGAAGGATCCTTTCTCCAAAGGATATTTTGGAGAGAAGTATGTGCAGGGTCAAGTGCAATGCAGCGGAACATGCGCCTTATATCAGTGGTGAATGTGTAGTCGCCTAAGCGAAATAACAACATGATGTCAAGCAAATCTCTTTGCACGGTTGGGCCATTTAGCATGATATCGTTAAGCGAAACTTTCTTATCAGTTTGCATCGAGGCATCAAAAACAATTCTGGTTTTGGTACTCTTACTATTCGAGTTATGAACGGAATGATGGCTCATAAAATAGACAGGATCGTTTTGAAAGTCAAAGGAATTAAAATCAACATAGTGACCATGGCCCAATTCTATATATTCATCGATAAAGCTCTGATATTCAGAGAGCAGATTTATATTTTTGTGTAGCCGCTTCTCCAAATTTAAAAACCTGTAGTAAGCAAACTCAAATGAGTTACCTAAAGTTTTGTTAATTTCATCAATTGGTAACTTTAAAGGCAACTGTACTTCAAATTTATTATTTTCTAATTTGTGAGTTGATTTAAATATTTGCTCACATTGCTCGTGCTCTGAGAAAGTCTCACTGAAGGACTGCGGAATGCTTTCAGTTTCAAAAAAATTCTCAAGTTTATTATTTATGCTTGAATTACAAGTAACACATAACAAGGATACCTGTTTGTTAGTTGCAACCGGCTGATATGGCAAAGCCCCACAGACAATGTGGCCAAACCTCGTATTAATGAAGCGGGGATGTGGCTGTTGGTGAGGAACATGGCCCTCAGTATGCTGGGAAGCAGGCTGGCTCGAAGAAGATTGTTGCTCCGAGCGTTGCTCCAGCATTAACACAGTATGTGCATGATGACTTGTTCACCGAAGCCGACTTGTTCCCAGAAGCTGACTTGCTTGCAGGTCCCGTTGCTGCGAAGTTGACCACCGGAGGCTTGTTGGATTTTGCAGATGCTGCTGGTTCCAAATTTTCCAGGCCTAAGGCTCTTTTTTCCAGAAAGAGCAAGAAATCCGAAATTTTTTGTTGTGGCCCATCGTTACTCTCCAGCTGATAGGCCCTCGCGGTGTTTGAATTATATATTCCTGTGAAGTGTGGTATTTCTATAGTAGGCAACTTTGCCTTGTACATGCTCGTTTGAGCATCGGAGTTGGGGGAAGCCTTCTTCTGAATGACTTCATTAAGCACGGTTAGGATAGAGAAATATTTGCTCTCCACTTCCGCCACATTTTCCTCATCCTTGTCTTCTATTGCGAGTATGCGTTTGTTGTATTCCTCATATTCGGCAAACAGTGCCCTTATCCTATCTCTCTTGGTTTGTAATGTGGATACCGGAGCTTGCTCCACATCGGCTATGTTGGATGTGAAGAGATACAGACGGGTAATGGCAGCTTTGGTATAACCGCGGGCGTTTCGCAACGCCTTAATATCGTCATCGGACATTTTTTCAGTACTCACACTTCTAAATATCCTATACAGCAAATTTATTTAACTAAATAAAAAAAACGCACAGAAAAATAGCGAGTGTCGTGGGCTACTTAGCGACGATCGAACGAAATGACGAAATGTTAAAATCGAAGCGAATCTATGCTTGATTCACTGACAAAGAGAATCGATTCGAAGCTCGCTATTGGTTCTAATAACTACCAACGCTAAATAATCTACCAAAGTAAAGTCTGTCTTGCTTGCACTCGATGCAGTTGACAATCTTCTGTTTCGGTCACCCACGAATATTTCCGTCCAAACGGAACGCGCGTTCGCTCGACCAAGCTTCCAGATGCTGCGTCTCTTTCGCACTTGCGTGAAGAAGTCGTATGCGACTGGGCGCGAAAGTTTGAAAATGCACCGGTGTTGCTATTTATCAAAATATACAGGTGGAGTGGTAAGAGTGTGGGACGATGGGACTTGCTTCGTGATCGTGAAGAAATTAATGCACAAACACGATGATTCTTAGAATTAGCGATGACACGAAGGTTTTACCTTGGCTGGTTGCGCGTCCTCGATGTGCTTCCTCTTGAATTTGCTCTGACCACAGAATGTGTAGCGATGACACGAAGAAATATGCTAACTTCCTGGTTAAAAGCGTGTCCTCTGTATGAACAAATACCGTATTTTTCTTCCTGAAGTCGCTGCTCCGTCGGATGTATGTCACGATAGGTTTTGCGTGGCACTATAAGTAGGTAGAAACAGGAACCTGGATTGCCGCCGAGCTGTTTGTAGCAGGAATACGATTCTTGAGTTTCTTCAAGGGTTTGTCGAAGCGTAGATATTTGCAGGAAAATGTCTTGAATGTGATGCGTGATTCGTATTCCTGAGATTGCAGACGGTTAGTGAGATAAATGTAGGTATGCCACGGATGGTTGTAAATGATGCGTGACACTCCACTCTCACCAACAGGATTGCCGCCGCAACGATGATGCAGGACTGCAAATCACGATTTATTGTGAAATCTTCCTGATTGCTTCCTCGAAGAATAGATACTTCGACCAAAGTGTGATTGCGTGGGCCGCGATGGTTGAAGGCGTTGCGCAGCGCCACGTGTTGCGTGAAGACGAATTGTGTTTCGCAGGCAATATTTCTTAAATCCTCCTCTTCTCTCGGTGTCGAAGGACCATGTTTAAACTCCGATGATGTTGGGGCGCTGATGTATTAAAGAAAAGAGTAGAATTTGATGCCTGATGTTTAATCGCACAACCGTACACGATTCACGAGGGCAGAGAGCGCCATACATGAATTGCTATACTTAGAACTTATAAAAACTACTATTTTCTGTTGGGTGTTGCCAACATGCTGGGGGCGGCGGCAAGAAACTAAAAAAGGCAAAGATACAATGCAAGTAAATAGCAGTACATGAAATAATGACTGAAAACATATGATTGCCACCAGCAAATCTAGAGGTACATCTTAAAGTATGTGGTTATTTACACGTTATTCATAAGTTTAAGAAAATATTTGAAATAAAGCGATATTATCAACAATGTTAAACAACATGGGTTTCATTTTCTAATCTTGTTATGTATGAATTACAAATTATATAGTAGAACAAGTACCTATCTTATACAATTTGCAAATTTAAAAACACATTACTTGTACAATAGTAAGTTAGGTATTTTCCTTATGAAATTGAACTTAATATTAACTTAACTAAATTCTGCTTAGTTTTTAAAGAAATGAACTAGCTTTACTCAGAGTTATTTAGAGGGAAAGCAAAGCTTTTTTATCAGAGGTACAAAACTAGTGCATTTTTATTAAAAATCTCAACTAAACTTCTAGAAAACTAAAGTTTCTTTACACGAAATCCTAAGAAAGGTTAAAATCATGTTAAAATACATGTTTAGAAAAAAAACTGTAGGTACGAGTATTTTTATCTTAGGAGTCTAGATAAATCTAAAAATTAGGTAAATAGTGAAATATACTATTTATTTATTCTAATGGTAAGACACAAATACCAGACAAGGAACGTCTATACACTTTCTTATTTGGAGCCATGACGTCAACGACACGCACCCTATTATCAGGGCCTTGAAAAACCTTTACTATTCTACCTAAAGGCCACGAAAGTGGAGGCAAATTTGGTTCTCTTAACAGTACCAACATTCCTTCTTGTATATTAGGTAGGGAATCGCGCCATTTTGGACGTGATTGCAAAATATTTAAATAATGTTTATGCCAAACATTCCAGAAGTGTTCCCTTACTTTGTTACATAGTGACCAGAACTTTAACCTATTTGTAGGCGTATCAAAGGTGTTTTCTTCTGGAAAGGAAGTTAAAACTGAACCGATCAAGAAGTGACCGGGTGTTATGTAGCTGAAGTCGTTAGGGTCTGAAGCTGAGACCGGCAAGAGCGGCCTTGAGTTTAAGACAGCTTCGATTTGCGTTAAAATTGTGTTTAACTGTTCATAAGTTAATACATAATTTTGAATTATGCGCTTCAAATGAAACTTCGTACTCTTAACACCTGCCTCAGCGAGTCCTGCAAACATCGGCGAAAAACTTGGTAAAAAATGATATTTTATACATTGGCTGGTAGCAAAGCCTTGCACCGATGCTTGGTGGTCACGCCCAGAGTGAAAGTTATACAATCTTTTCAGCTCATTACTTGCCCCCTTAAAGTTTCCTCCATTATCGCAAAATATATCTGACGGTAAGCCTCGCCGCGCTATAAAGCGCTTTAAGCAAGCAATAAAACAGTCAGTCGTTAAGTCAGAACAAAGTTCTAAGTGAATCGCCTTTGTGACGAAGCATACAAATACACATATGTATCCTTTTGTTTGTATGGCTCGTCTGACGCGAGAGTTTTTTACAGTTATAGGCCCGGCCATGTCCACACCTACTTTTTGAAATGGCCTACAGGCAGTGACCCTTTGAGGCGGCAAGTTACCCATGAGCTGCTTAGCGCATTCTGCTTTTAATCTGAAACACACCAGACACTTATGAACAATTTTCTTGACGTGCCTAATGCCATTGACTATCCAGAACCGTTGGTTTATGCTAGACAGTAGTAATTTTGGACCGGCGTGTAATAATCGCAAGTGCTCATGGTGTATGATGAGATCAGTAATTCGTGAATGTTTAGGTAATATTACAGGGTGTCTCTGTGAGTATGAAACTTCTGCATTTTCTATTCTACCACCTACTCTGATTAGACCCTGATTGTCTAAAAATGGATGTAAGGGATGTAAGGAGCCCTTTATTTTTTCATTATTTTTTAAGCATTTCAGTTCTTCACTGAAATGAAATTTTTGCTCTTGACCAACAACCCAAAGCAATGCCTGTTGCAATTCATTGACGGTCAAATAATTATTTTTATTTTTATTATTTTTATTTTTTAAATTGTGACAAAATCGACGCATATAAGCAACGACTCTTGTTAATTTATTTAGATCAGAGAACCGATCGAAATATTTGTAAAAATCCGTTTCTTGTTGCGTGACCAGAACGACCTTGGGAGCGGACTTTTTCATCTCAGGTAAGTTGTCAACTGGAAGAGGGGAAACCTGACCAAACTCGCACTCAGTGCTACGCAAAAAGGCTGGACCATGCCACCATTTAGAGCAGTGAGAAAGAACACTCGGCTCGACGCCCCTGCTGACCAGATCAGCTGGGTTATCTTCTGTGTTGACATACAGCCATCGCCAGTCCGCCGTCTGCTCGCGAATTAATTTCACTCTATTTGCAACGAAGGCCTGAAGCTTAACGGGGTCTGTCGCTAACCAAGCCAGAGCAATTTGTGAGTCAGAGAACAAATAAACATCATATATTTTAATTTTAGTTGACAGTGTATCATGCACCTTTCTCATCAGTTTTGTTAGCAACAACATAGCGTTAAGCTCCAGACGTGGGATGGTGAGAGGATGTTTAGATGGATTAATTCGAGACTTGGAACAAAGCAAGGAAACCGATGGAGTACCTGTACTATCCAGGACCCTTAGATAAGCGCAGCAGCCATAGCCCGTCGAACTTGAAGCGTCGGAAAAGCCGATGAGTTGCACGCGGGAAGCTGTCGACGAAATAGGTACATTCCTAGCTAACTCTATTGGTTCCAATTCTGATAAACTTCCAGCAAAGGACAACCATTCATTTTTTAAATCATTTGGTGGGATAGCATCCCAAAGAACCTTCTCTAACCACAACCTTTGCATAATAGCCTTGGCCTTGATGACAATAGGAGATAGGAACCCCAACGGGTCATAAAATTTCGAAATATAGCTGAGAATTTCTCTCTTGGTGGAAGACCGGTTGTTGAATGGCTCTGGACACGACAAAATAAAGCAGTCCTTTCTAACATCGAGAGTTATACCCAGAGTCTTCATACAATAATTATCTCTTTGAAAATCCAATTCATCGAACTGTTGCTTGCCAGCCGGAATGTCAGCTAAAACCTGAGAACAATTGGAAGCCCACTTGTGGGTCTCGAAGCCACCCTTAGCTAATAATTCGCATAACTGTTTTTTAGCATCAAGTAAAACGTTTAAGCTTGAATGTGAGAAACACGCGTCGTCGACATAAGTCGAGTCTTTTATTATGAGAGAAGCCAATGGAAAGTCAGCTTTATATTTCTCGGCTAATTCATACAAACACCGAGTGGCTAGAAAGCTTGAAGCCTTTTGATCGTAAGTAACAGTATCGAGCTGAATGCATTTAAGAGATTCAGAAGGATCCTTTCTCCAAAGGATATTTTGGAGAGAAGTATGTGCAGGGTTAAGTGCAATGCAGCGGAACATGCGCCTTATATCAGTGGTGAATGTGTAGTCGCCTAAGCGAAATAACAACATGATGTCAAGCAAATCTCTTTGCACGGTTGGGCCATTTAGCATGATATCGTTAAGCGAAACTTTCTTATCAGTTTGCATCGAGGCATCAAAAACAATTCTGGTCTTGGTACTCTTACTATTCGAGTTATGAACGGAGTGATGGCTCATAAAATAGACAGGATCGTTTTGAAAGTCAAAGGAATTAAAATCAACATAGTGACCATGGCCCAGTTCTACATATTCATCGATAAAGTTCTGATATTCAGAGAGCAGATTTATATTTTTGTGTAGCCGCTTCTCCAAATTTAAAAACCTGTAGTAAGCAAACTCAAATGAGTTACCTAAAGTTTTGTTAATTTCATCAATTGGTAACTTTAAAGGCAACTGTACTTCAAATTTATTATTTTCTAATTTGTGAGTTGATTTAAATATTTGCTCACATTGCTCGTGCTCTGAGAAAGTCTCACTGAAGGACTGCGGAATGCTTTCAGTTTCAAAAAAATTCTCAAGTTTATTATTTATGCTTGAATTACAAGTAACACATAACAAGGATACCTGTTTGTTAGTTGCAACCGGCTGATATGGCAAAGCCCCACAGACAATGTGGCCAAACCTCGTATTAATGAAGCGGGGATGTGGCTGTTGGTGAGGAACATGGCCCTCAGTATGCTGGGAAGCAGGCTGGCTCGAAGAGGATTGTTGCTCCGAGCGTTGCTCCAGCATTAACACCTGGAAAAATATGTCCGCTCCCATTAGCATATTGATCTCGGACGGAGTGTCGAATTCAATGTCAGCGAGCTTTATGCCGGTTGGAATATTCAAAGAAGATTTATCTACTTTGTATTGAGGAAGTTTGCAGGTGATCGTGTCAAGAACATGACAATTTATTGTCACTTTGTAAGGCGTGACCAAAGAGTGGACCTCTAAAGGAACCGCAAATTTTGCATTGCTGGATGAGTTCGTGACCCCAATGATGTTGGTATTATCCACTGCTGGCTGGATACCTAAAACTTGTATGACTTTAGAAGTGACTAGCGACACCTGTGAAGCAGAATCAAGAACAGCCTTGATGTGCACCGCCTTGCCTTGCTGAGAATATAGCTTGACTTTAACTGTAGGAAGTAAAACCCTATTAGAATCCAAATTTGAAATTAAAGTCACAGGCTTCTCTGGAGGAGGGTCAGAATGTAGCAAAGTATTATGATTCTGTTTACATATTGTACACCGGAAATGATATTTACATTTTCCAAGGTGTGGGTTTAAGCATGTTGTGCATAACTTGCTTGTCTTGCAGAAATCTATTCTACTCGCTGCAGACAAGAGCTTGAATTTATTGCAAGAAAATAACTTGTGAGTATCACACTTACAGTATGTGCATGATGACTTGTTCACCGAAGCCGACTTGTTCCCAGAAGCTGACTTGCTTGCAGGTCCCGTTGCTGCGAAGTTGACCACCGGAGGCTTGTTGGATTTTGCAGAAGCAGCTGGTTCCAAATTTTCCAGGCCTAAGGCTCTTTTTTCCAGAAAGAGCAAGAAATCCGAAATTTTTTGTTGTGGCCCATCGTTACTCTCCAGCTGATAGGCCCTCGCGGTGTTTGAATCTAATTTGCGCAACAAAATAGCCATTATGATGGGATCCCAGTTTAGAATATTAACATCTAAGTTTTTAAGAGCAGACAGGCATTGCTTTACCGTTGACACAAATTCTCTAAGAATGGTAGGACTAGACCTAGCTACAGGATTAAGATCAAGAATAGAATTTATGTGTTCATTAATGATTTTGCTTTTATGGTTGTAGCGTTGGTCAAGAAGCTTTAAGGCTTCATTGTAGCTGCCATCAATAAGAGGCAGGTTTTTTATTAAATCGAATGGCTCCTTTTCTAAAAAGGAACGTAGGAAGTATAGTTTCTGAACATTGTCAATTGCCCTATCATTATGAATTATAGCACGGAACAAGTTTGTGAAAGGTATATACTCACTATATATTCCTGTGAAGTGTGGTATTTCTATAGTAGGCAACTTTGCCTTGTACATGCTCGTTTGAGCATCGGAGTTGGGGGAAGCCTTCTTCTGAATGACTTCATTAAGCACGGTTAGGATAGAGAAATATTTGCTCTCCACTTCGGCCACATTTTCCTCATCCTTGTCTTCTATTGCGAGTATGCGTTTGTTGTATTCCTCATATTCGGCAAACAGTGCCCTTATCCTATCTCTCTTGGGCTGTAATGTGGATATCGGAGCTTGCTCCACATCGGCTATGTTGGATGTGAAGAGATACAGACGGGTAATGGCAGCTTTAGTATAACCGCGGGCGTTTCGCAACGCCTTAATATCGTCATCGGACATTTTTACGGTTATCAGTAGGTACTCACACTTCTAAATATCCTATACACTAGACAGCAAATTTACTTAACTAAAATTAAACGAAAATCGAAGCGAGCGAATCTATGCTTGATTCACTGACAAAGAGAATCGATTCGAAGCTCGCTATTGGTTCTAATAACTACCAACGCTAAATAATCTACCAAAGTAAAGTCTGTCTTGCTTGCACTCGATGCAGTTGACAATCTTCTGTTTCGGTCACCGACGAATATTTCCGTCCAAACGGAACGCGCGTTCGCTCGACCAAGCTTCCAGATGCTGCGTCTCTTTCGCACTTGCGTGAAGACGTCGTATGCGACTGGGCGCGAAAGTTTGAAAATGCACCGGTGTTGTTATTTATCAAAATATACAGGTGGAGTGGTAAGAGTGTGGGACGATGGAACTTGCTTCGTGATCGTGAAGAAATGAATGCACAAACACGATGATTCTTAGAATTAGTGATGACACGAAGGTTTTACCTTGGCTGGTTGCGCGTCCTCGATGTGCTTCCTCTTGAATTTGCTCTGACCACAGAATGTGTAGCGATGACACGAAGAAATATGCTAACTTCCTGGTTAAAAGCGTGTCCTCTGTATGAACAAATACCGTATTTTTCTTCCTGAAGTCGCTGCTCCGTCGGATGTATGTCACGATAGGTTTTGCGTGGCACTATAAGTAGGTAGAAACAGGAACCTGGATTGCCGCCGAGCTGTTTGTAGCAGGAATACGATTCTTGAGTTTCTTCAAGGGTTTGTCGAAGCGTAGATATTTGCAGGAAAATGTCTTGAATGTGATGCGTGATTCGTATTCCTGAGATTGCAGACGGTTAGTGAGATAAATGTAGGTATGCCACGGATGGTTGTAAATGATGCGTGACACTCCACTGTTTTATCGACTTTTGTGTCCGGGTCGCCGAGGACGCCGGACGTAGGAATAAAACAAAGTAAGAAATGTATGTAAAATGTATATATTGAAGTATATACAAGTAACATAAAAATGTGTAGTAATAAGAAATAGCAGGTAGAAAAAAGCAAGCACATACAAAGGTACAAAAGAAAAGTAAAGCCTTGAAAAATTATATATAAAAAACATATAGATTGTATACAAACATATTATTAAGTGTAAGGACTAAAATGATCATAGTCTTGAAACTTAACCAATGTATTGTATCCATTGGAAGTAACAACCCGTAAACCTAGAAAATTTAATAAGAAGTAGATAGTAGAAGAAAGAAAACCACAGTACCATTATGCACAAAACTTTAAAATAAAACTCAACCTACAAAAAGGCTCGACCTCCATGTCGATGGAAATGATTTATTTAATAAAAGAAAAAAAAAAAATTCTACTTCAATTGCAATTAGATTATATCCTGTTAGCGAATTTGCGAAAATAAATTAACCGAGCAGGCGCATAGATTTGTGATTACAGATTATGGGTTTTTTTTGGAATAGGTATAAAAAAGTGGACTGTATGGAAAAGTAAAAGGTGCGGTTCGAACAATGGAGAAATTTAAGGAAGCGGGAAAGTAGAGGAATGCACGCGTACCTGGCTATATCTGGATGACTGGATCCTTTCTGTTGGCAACACCCAACAGAAAATAGTAGTTTTATAAGTTCTAAGTATAGCAATTCATGTATGGCTCTCTCTGCCACAAACTGTAATCGTGTACGGTTGTGCGATTAAACATCAGGCATCAAATTCTACTCTTTTCTTTAATACATCAGCGCCCCAACATCATCGGAGTTTAAACATGGTCCTTCGACACCGAGAGAAGAGGAGGATTTGAGAAATATTGCCTGCGAAACACAATTCGTCTTCACGCAACACGTGGCGCTGCGCAACGCCTTCAACCATCGCGGCCCACGCAATCACACTTTGGTCGAAGTATCTATTCTTCGAGGAAGCAATCAGGAAGATTTCATCATCAATCGTGTTTTGCAGTCCTGCATCATCGTTGCGGCGGCAATCCTGTTGGTGAGAGTGGAGTGTCACGCATCATTTACAACCATCCGTGGCATACCTACATTTATCTCACTAACCGTCTGCAATCTCAGGAAGACGAATCACGCATCACATTCAAGACATTTTCCTGCAAATATCTACGCTTCGACAAACCCTTGAAGAAACTCAAGAATCGTATTCCTGCTACAAACAGCTCGGCGGCAATCCAGGTTCCTGTTTCTACCTACTTATAGTGCCACGCAAAACCTATCGTGACATACATCCGACGGAGCAGCGACTTCAGGAAGAAAAATACGGTATTTGTTCATACAGAGGACACGCTTTTAACCAGGAAGTTAGCATATTTCTTCGTGTCATCGCTACACATTCTGTGGTCAGAGCAAATTTAAGAGGAAGCACATCGAGGACGCGCAACCAGCCAAGGTAAAACCTTCGTGTCATCGCTAATTCTAAGAATCATCGTGTTTGTGCATTCATTTCTTCACGATCACGAAGCAAGTTCCATCGTCCCACACTCTTACCACTCCACCTGTATATTTTGATAAATAGCAACACCGGTGCATTTTCAAACTTTCGCGCCCAGTCGCATACGACGTCTTCACGCAAGTGCGAAAGAGACGCAGCATCTGGAAGCTTGGTCGAGCGAACGCGCGTTCCGTTTGGACGGAAATATTCGTCGGTGACCGAAACAGAAGATTGTCAACTGCATCGAGTGCAAGCAAGACAGACTTTACTTTGGTAGATTATTTAGCGTTGGTAGTTATTAGAACCAATAGCGAGCTTCGAATCGATTCTCTTTGTCAGTGAATCAAGCATAGATTCGCTTCGATTTTCGCATTTCGTTCGATCGTCGCTAAGTAGCCCACGACACTCGCTATTTTTCAGTGCGTTTTTTACTTAGTTAAGTAAATTTGCTGTGTAGTGTGTAGGATATTTAGAAGTGTGAGTACTGAAAAGCCTAAAAAATGTCCGATGACGATATTAAGGCGTTGCGGAACGCCCGCGGTTATACCAAAGCTGCCATTACCCGTCTGTATCTCTTCACATCCAACATAGCCGATGTGGAGCAAGCTCCGATATCCACATTACAGCCCAAGAGAGATAGGATAAGGGCACTGTTTGCCGAATATGAGGAATACAACAAACGCATACTCGCAATAGAAGAAAAGGATGAGGAAAATGTGGCCGAAGTGGAGAGCAAATATTTCTCTATCCTAACCGTGCTTAATGAAGTCATTCAGAAGAAGGCTTCCCCCAACTCCGATGCTCAAACGAGCATGTACAAGGCAAAGTTGCCTACTATAGAAATACCACACTTCACAGGAATATATAGTGAGTATATACCTTTCACAAACTTGTTCCGTGCTATAATTCATAATGATAGGGCAATTGACAATGTTCAGAAACTATACTTCCTACGTTCCTTTTTAGAAAAGGAGCCATTCGATTTAATAAAAAACCTGCCTCTTATTGATGGAAGCTACAATGAAGCCTTAAAGCTTCTTGACCAACGCTACAACCATAAAAGCAAAATCATTAATGAACACATAAATTCTATTCTTGATCTTAATCCTGTAGCTAGGTCTAGTCCTACCATTCTTAGAGAATTTGTGTCAACGGTAAAGCAATGCCTGTCTGCTCTTAAAAACTTAGATGTTAATATTCTAAACTGGGATCCCATCATAATGGCTATTTTGTTGCGCAAATTAGATTCAAACACCGCGAGGGCCTATCAGCTGGAGAGTAACGATGGGCCACAACAAAAAATTTCGGATTTCTTGCTCTTTCTGGAAAAAAGAGCCTTAGGCCTGGAAAATTTGGAACCAGCTGCTTCTGCAAAATCCAACAAGCCTCCGGTGGTCAACTTCGCAGCAACGGGACCTGCAAGCAAGTCAGCTTCTGGGAACAAGTCGGCTTCGGTGAACAAGTCATCATGCACATACTGTAAGTGTGATACTCACAAGTTATTTTCTTGCAATAAATTCAAGCTCTTGTCTGCAGCGAGTAGAATAGATTTCTGCAAGACAAGCAAGTTATGCACAACATGCTTAAACCCACACCTTGGAAAATGTAAATATCATTTCCGGTGTACAATATGTAAACAGAATCATAATACTTTGCTACATTCTGACCCTCCTCCAGAGAAGCCTGTGACTTTAATTTCAAATTTGGATTCTAATAGGGTTTTACTTCCTACAGTTAAAGTCAAGCTATATTCTCAGCAAGGCAAGGCGGTGCACATCAAGGCTGTTCTTGATTCTGCTTCACAGGTGTCGCTAGTCACTTCTAAAGTCATACAAGTTTTAGGTATCCAGCCAGCAGTGGATAATACCAACATCATTGGGGTCACGAACTCATCCAGCAATGCAAAATTTGCGGTTCCTTTAGAGGTCCACTCTTTGGTCACGCCTTACAAAGTGACAATAAATTGTCATGTTCTTGACACGATCACCTGCAAACTTCCTCAATACAAAGTAGATAAATCTTCTTTGAATATTCCAACCGGCATAAAGCTCGCTGACATTGAATTCGACACTCCGTCCGAGATCAATATGCTAATGGGAGCGGACATATTTTTCCAGGTGTTAATGCTGGAGCAACGCTCGGAGCAACAATCCTCTTCGAGCCAGCCTGCTTCCCAGCATACTGAGGGCCATGTTCCTCACCAACAGCCACATCCCCGCTTCATTAATACGAGGTTTGGCCACATTGTCTGTGGGGCTTTGCCATATCAGCCGGTTGCAACTAACAAACAGGTATCCTTGTTATGTGTTACTTGTAATTCAAGCATAAATAATAAACTTGAGAATTTTTTTGAAACTGAAAGCATTCCGCAGTCCTTCAGTGAGACTTTCTCAGAGCACGAGCAATGTGAGCAAATATTTAAATCAACTCACAAATTAGAAAATAATAAATCTGAAGTACAGTTGCCTTTAAAGTTACCAATTGATGAAATTAACAAAACTTTAGGTAACTCATTTGAGTTTGCTTACTACAGGTTTTTAAATTTGGAGAAGCGGCTACACAAAAATATAAATCTGCTCTCTGAATATCAGAACTTTATCGATGAATATGTAGAACTGGGCCATGGTCACTATGTTGATTTTAATTCCTTTGACTTTCAAAACGATCCTGTCTATTTTATGAGCCATCACTCCGTTCATAACTCGAATAGTAAGAGTACCAAGACCAGAATTGTTTTTGATGCCTCGATGCAAACTGATAAGAAAGTTTCGCTTAACGATATCATGCTAAATGGCCCAACCGTGCAAAGAGATTTGCTTGACATCATGTTGTTATTTCGCTTAGGCGACTACACATTCACCACTGATATAAGGCGCATGTTCCGCTGCATTGCACTTAACCCTGCACATACTTCTCTCCAAAATATCCTTTGGAGAAAGGATCCTTCTGAATCTCTTAAATGCATTCAGCTCGATACTGTTACTTACGGTCAAAAGGCTTCAAGCTTTCTAGCCACTCGGTGTTTGTATGAATTAGCCGAGAAATATAAAGCTGACTTTCCATTGGCTTCTCTCATAATAAAAGACTCGACTTATGTCGACGACGCGTGTTTCTCACATTCAAGCTTAAACGTTTTACTTGATGCTAAAAAACAGTTATGCGAATTATTAGCTAAGGGTGGCTTCGAGACCCACAAGTGGGCTTCCAATTGTTCTCAGGTTTTAGCTGACATTCCGGCTGGCAAGCAACAGTTCGATGAATTGGATTTTCAAAGAGATAATTATTGTATGAAGACTCTGGGTATAACTCTCGATGTTAGAAAGGACTGCTTTATTTTGTCGTGTCCAGAGCCATTCAACAACCGGTCTTCCACCAAGAGAGAAATTCTCAGCTATATTTCGAAATTTTATGACCCGTTGGGGTTCCTATCTCCTATTGTCATCAAGGCCAAGGCTATTATGCAAAGGTTGTGGTTAGAGAAGGTTCTTTGGGATGCTATCCCACCAAATGATTTAAAAAATGAATGGTTGTCCTTTGCTGGAAGTTTATCAGAATTGGAACCAATAGAGTTAGCTAGGAATGTACCTATTTCGTCGACAGCTTCCCGCGTGCAACTCATCGGCTTTTCCGACGCTTCAAGTTCGACGGGCTATGGCTGCTGCGCTTATCTAAGGGTCCTGGATAGTACAGGTACTCCATCGGTTTCCTTGCTTTGTTCCAAGTCTCGAATTAATCCATCTAAACATCCTCTCACCATCCCACGTCTGGAGCTTAACGCTATGTTGTTGCTAACAAAACTGATGAGAAAGGTGCATGATACACTGTCAACTAAAATTAAAATATATGATGTTTATTTGTTCTCTGACTCACAAATTGCTCTGGCTTGGTTAGCGACAGACCCCGTTAAGCTTCAGGCCTTCGTTGCAAATAGAGTGAAATTAATTCGCGAGCAGACGGCGGACTGGCGATGGCTGTATGTCAACACAGAAGATAACCCAGCTGATCTGGTCAGCAGGGGCGTCGAGCCGAGTGTTCTTTCTCACTGCTCTAAATGGTGGCATGGTCCAGCCTTTTTGCGTAGCACTGAGTGCGAGTTTGGTCAGGTTTCCCCTCTTCCAGTTGACAACTTACCTGAGATGAAAAAGTCCGCTCCCAAGGTCGTTCTGGTCACGCAACAAGAAACGGATTTTTACAAATATTTCGATCGGTTCTCTGATCTAAATAAATTAACAAGAGTTGTTGCTTATATGCGTCGATTTTGTTACAATTTAAAAAATAAAAATAATAAAAATAAAAATAATTATTTGACCGTCAATGAATTGCAACAGGCATTGCTTTGGGTTGTTGGTCAAGAGCAAAAATTTCCAACGCTTTCTTAGGATTTCGTGTAAAGAAACTTTACTTTTCTAGAAGTTTAGTTGAGATTTTTAATAAAAATGCACTAGTTTTATACCTCTGATAAAAAAGCTTTGCTTTCCCTCTAAATAACTCTGAGTAAAGCTAGTTCATTTCTTTAAAAACTAAGCAGAATTTAGTTAAGTTAATATTAAGTTCAATTTCATAAGGAAAATACCTAACTTACTATTGTACAAGTAATGTGTTTTTAAATTTGCAAATTGTATAAGATAGGTACTTGTTCTACTATATAATTTGTAATTCATACATAACAAGATTAGAAAATGAAACCCATGTTGTTTAACATTGTTGATAATATCGCTTCATTTCAAATATTTTCTTAAACTTATGAATAACGTGTAAATAACCACATACTTTAAGATGTACCTCTAGATTTGCTGGTGGCAATCATATGTTTTCAGTCATTATTTCATGTACTGCTATTTACTTGCATTGTATCTTTGCCTTTTTTAGTTTCTTGCCGCCGCCCCCAGCATGTTGGCAACACCCAACAGAAAATAGTAGTTTTTATAAGTTCTAAGTATAGCAATTCATGTATGGCTCTCTGCCACTATCTGTAATCGTGTACGGTTGTGCGATTAAACATCAGGCATCAAATTCTACTCTTTTCTTTAATACATCAGCGCCCCAACATCATCGGAGTTTAAACATGGTCCTTCGAGCCGGATGCAACTAACAAACAGGTATCCTTGTTATGTGTTACTTGTAATTCTAATAATTGCCTTAATTATTATGTGTTACAACAAATTCTGCTTAGTTTTTAAAGAAATGAACTAGCTTTACTCAGAGTTATTTAGAGGGAAAGCAAAGCTTTTTTTTCAGAGGTATAAAGCTAGTGCATTTTTATTAAAAATCTCAACTAAACTTCTAGAACTTCTATCGTTAAGCGAAACTTTCTTATCAGTTTGCATCGAGGCATCAAAAACAATTCTGGTCTTGGTACTCTTACTATTCGAGTTATGAACGGAGTGATGGCTCATAAAATAGACAGGATCGTTTTGAAAGTCAAAGGAATTAAAATCAACATAGTGACCATGGCCCAGTTCTACATATTCATCTATAAAGTTCTGATATTCAGAGAGCAGATTTATATTTTTGTGTAGCCGCTTCTCCAAATTTAAAAACCTGTAGTAAGCAAACTCAAATGAGTTACCTAAAGTTTTGTTAATTTCATCAATTGGTAACTTTAAAGGCAACTGTACTTCAAATTTATTATTTTCTAGTTTGTGAGTTGATTTAAATATTTGCTCACATTGCTCGTGCTCTGAGAAAGTCTCACTGAAGGACTGCGGAATGCTTTCAGTTTCAAAAAAATTCTCAAGTTTATTATTTATGCTTGAATTACAAGTAACACATAACAAGGATACCTGTTTGTTAGTTGCAACCGGCTGATATGGCAAAGCCCCACAGACAATGTGGCCAAACCTCGTATTAATGAAGCGGGGATGTGGCTGTTGGTGAGGAACATGGCCCTCAGTATGCTGGGAAGCAGGCTGGCTCGAAGAAGATTGTTGCTCCGAGCGTTGCTCCAGCATTAACACCTGGAAAAATATGTCCGCTCCCATTAGCATATTGATCTCGGACGGAGTGTCGAATTCAATGTCAGCGAGCTTTATGCCGGTTGGAATATTCAAAGAAGATTTCTCTACTTTGTATTGAGGAAGTTTGCAGGTGATCGTGTCAAGAACATGACAATTTATTGTCACTTTGTAAGGCGTGGCCAAAGAGTGGACCTCTAAAGGAACCGCAAATTTTGCATTGCTGGATGAGTTCGTGACCCCAATGATGTTGGTATTATCCACTGCTGGCTGGATACCTGAAACTTGTATGACTTTAGAAGTGACTAGCGACACCTGTGAAGCAGAATCAAGAACAGCCTTGATGTGCACCGCCTTGCCTTGCTGAGAATATAGCTTGACTTTAACTGTAGGAAGTAAAACCCTATTGGAATCCAAATTTGAAATTAAAATCACAGGCTTCTCTGGAGGAGGGTCAGAATGTAGCAAAGTATTATGATTCTGTTTACATATTGTACACCGGAAATGATATTTACATTTTCCAAGGTGTGGGTTTAAGCATGTTGTGCATAACTTGCTTGTCTTGCAGAAATCTATTCTATTCGCTGCAGACAAGAGCTTGAATTTATTGCAAGAAAATAACTTGTGAGTATCACACTTACAGTATGTGCATGATGACTTGTTCACCGAAGCCGACTTGTTCCCAGAAGCTGACTTGCTTGCAGGTCCCGTTGCTGCGAAGTTGACCACCGGAGGCTTGTTGGATTTTGCAGATGCTGCTGGTTCCAAATTTTCCAGGCCTAAGGCTCTTTTTTCCAGAAAGAGCAAGAAATCCGAAATTTTTTGTTGTGGCCCATCGTTACTCTCCAGCTGATAGGCCCTCGCGGTGTTTGAATCTAATTTGCGCAACAAAATAGCCATTATGATGGGATCCCAGTTTAGAATATTAACATCTAAGTTTTTAAGAGCAGACAGGCATTGCTTTACCGTTGACACAAATTCTCTAAGAATGGTAGGACTAGACCTAGCTACAGGATTAAGATCAAGAATAGAATTTATGTGTTCATTAATGATTTTGCTTTTATGGTTGTAGCGTTGGTCAAGAAGCTTTAAGGCTTCATTATAGCTGCCATCAATAAGAGGCAGGTTTTTTATTAAATCGAATGGCTCCTTTTCTAAAAAGGAACGTAGGAAGTATAGTTTCTGAACATTGTCAATTGCCCTATCATTATGAATTATAGCACGGAACAAGTTTGTGAAAGGTATATACTCACTATATATTCCTGTGAAGTGTGGTATTTCTATAGTAGGCAACTTTGCCTTGTACATGCTCGTTTGAGCATCGGAGTTGGGGGAAGCCTTCTTCTGAATGACTTCATTAAGCACGGTTAGGATAGAGAAATATTTGCTCTCCACTTCCGACACATTTTCCTCATCCTTGTCTTCTATTGCGAGTATGCGTTTGTTGTATTCCTCATATTCGGCAAACAGTGCCCTTATCCTATCTCTCTTGGTTTGTAATGTGGATACCGGAGCTTGCTCCACATCGGCTATGTTGGATGTGAAGAGATACAGACGGGTAATGGCAGCTTTGGTATAACCGCGGGCGTTTCGCAACGCCTTAATATCGTCATCGGACATTTTTTCAGTACTCACACTTCTAAATATCCTATACAGCAAATTTATTTAACTAAATAAAAAAAACGCACAGAAAAATAGCGAGTGTCGTGGGCTACTTAGCGACGATCGAACGAAATGACGAAATGTTAAAATCGAAGCGAATCTATGCTTGATTCACTGACAAAGAGAATCGATTCGAAGCTCGCTATTGGTTCTAATAACTACCAACGCTAAATAATCTACCAAAGTAAAGTCTGTCTTGCTTGCACTCGATGCAGTTGACAATCTTCTGTTTCGGTCACCCACGAATATTTCCGTCCAAACGGAACGCGCGTTCGCTCGACCAAGCTTCCAGATGCTGCGTCTCTTTCGCACTTGCGTGAAGAAGTCGTATGCGACTGGGCGCGAAAGTTTGAAAATGCACCGGTGTTGCTATTTATCAAAATATACAGGTGGAGTGGTAAGAGTGTGGGACGATGGGACTTGCTTCGTGATCGTGAAGAAATGAATGCACAAACACGATGATTCTTAGAATTAGCGATGACACGAAGGTTTTACCTTGGCTGGTTGCGCGTCCTCGATGTGCTTCCTCTTGAATTTGCTCTGACCACAGAATGTGTAGCGATGACACGAAGAAATATGCTAACTTCCTGGTTAAAAGCGTGTCCTCTGTATGAACAAATACCGTATTTTTCTTCCTGAAGTCGCTGCTCCGTCGGATGTATGTCACGATAGGTTTTGCGTGGCACTATAAGTAGGTAGAAACAGGAACCTGGATTGCCGCCGAGCTGTTTGTAGCAGGAATACGATTCTTGAGTTTCTTCAAGGGTTTGTCGAAGCGTAGATATTTGCAGGAAAATGTCTTGAATGTGATGCGTGATTCGTCTTCCTGAGATTGCAGACGGTTAGTGAGATAAATGTAGGTATGCCACGGATGGTTGTAAATGATGCGTGACACTCCACTCTCACCAACAGGATTGCCGCCGCAACGATGATGCAGGACTGCAAATCACGATTTATTGTGAAATCTTCCTGATTGCTTCCTCGAAGAATAGATACTTCGACCAAAGTGTGATTGCGTGGGCCGCGATGGTTGAAGGCGTTGCGCAGCGCCACGTGTTGCGTGAAGACGAATTGTGTTTCGCAGGCAATATTTCTTAAATCCTCCTCTTCTCTCGGTGTCGAAGGACCATGTTTAAACTCCGATGATGTTGGGGCGCTGATGTATTAAAGAAAAGAGTAGAATTTGATGCCTGATGTTTAATCGCACAACCGTACACGATTACAGTTTGTGGCAGAGAGAGCCATACATGAATTGCTATACTTAGAACTTATAAAACTACTATTTTCTGTTGGGTGTTGCCAACAGAAAGGATCCAGTCATCCAGATATAGCCAGGTACGCGTGCATTCCTCTACTTTCCCGCTTCCTTAAATTTCTCCATTGTTCGAACCGCACCTTTTACTTTTCCATACAGTCCACTTTTTTATACCTATTCCAAAAAAAACCCATAATCTGTAATCACAAATCTATGCGCCTGCTCGGTTAATTTATTTTCGCAAATTCGCTAACAGGATATAATCTAATTGCAATTGAAGTAGAATTATTTTTTTTTCTTTTATTAAATAAATCATTTCCATCGACATGGAGGTCGAGCCTTTTTGTAGGTTGAGTTTTATTTTAAAGTTTTGTGCATAATGGTACTGTGGTTTTCTTTCTTCTACTATCTACTTCTTATTAAATTTTCTAGGTTTACGGGTTGTTACTTCCAATGGATACAATACATTGGTTAAGTTTCAAGACTATGATCATTTTAGTCCTTACACTTAATAATATGTTTGTATACAATCTATATGTTTTTTATATATAATTTTTCAAGGCTTTACTTTTCTTTTGTACCTTTGTATGTGCTTGCTTTTTTCTACCTGCTATTTCTTATTACTACACATTTTTATGTTACTTGTATATACTTCAATATATACATTTTACATACATTTCTTACTTTGTTTTATTCCTACGTCCGGCGTCCTCGGCGACCCGGACACAAAAGTCGATAAAATCTTTTCTTGCATTATTGTTCTCAAGCCAATTGTTTAGTAAATTAGACTTCATGTCTTCATGAATTTAGTTTCAAAATATGTAATTTCTTGATAGTACGATAAATTTAAAAAAAAAAAAACATGCTTTATTTCAAGTTCTGCCCTCAGTTTGGTATACTTTGGGCAGTTCATGATCAAATGTATTATACTTTCTTCCGTGTCCGGTCCGCAGATACAGTGGAGTGTGTACTGTTTAAAGTTCACAAATTTAGAACCTCGTGGTATTTTGGGTTCCACGAGAAGCACAGCCTTGCCCGTGAGCCGAATTGTAGTAGACTGGTGTGACTTGACCAAAACCATCCATTTTAATTGCGTGTCACCGATGCATCTTCTTCTGATTAAGACGGCGAATGCGTGCGTGCTTAAGGGATGGGTAGGAAGGAAAGAGAGGGATGTAATATTCGCCTATATAGGTATTAAAATAGTAAACAAAAAAAATTATAGATGGCGATAACATATCCTATTCCAATTCAATACCAATCCAATTGCCATTTCATTTCCATTAGATTCCGATTCAATTAAAATTTGAAATTATTTCAGTTAAATTTAAAATCTTTATGATATTGAAAACTTGCATTTGCAATTCATTGTATTCTTACATTCAGTCATTTTTATACGTAAATCTTCAAAATAATCAGAGACCGAATCCTGCTAAAATAGCAGAAACCAGCTTATGTCTGGTCACTCTGCTATTTCCACGGCACGGCACCGCACCAGAGTACGGCACGGTGCCATGCCGTAGATTTCCACGGTTGAGTTTTTACGGCGCAATCCCACTATGGCAACCCAGTTGATTTTGCCACTTCTAAAAAGCACTATCGAATAAACTATGTACCTATTTGATAATAGATAAGGTGGTTTTTATAGAGAAGTTTTTTCCCGAAAACGCAAATTGCCCTAAAAGCCAGTAGAAATTTTATATTATATTTTCCGAGAGTTCTTATACCTTGACCATGCTTGACCTTAATGTTCCGGGATCGGGGGACGCAACCTTGTTGCTTACACAGTATAAGGTATCTATGTGCAAAATTTCAAGTCTCTAGGTCCAGCGGTTTGGGCTGTGCGTCGATATATCGGTCATTCAGTAAGTAATAAATTAAAATCAGGCCGAAAGTGCCAAGATTTGATGAGGGAACCGTGTAGATATTGCCACTTCTTAAAGAGCACTACATCAACATACACATACACACTCATCCTACACTATACACACACACACATCACATGCACACAAACACAAACACACACAAAGACACACACATACATCCACTACATCTACATTCGTAATGGTAATTGTTACCCAAAATGTGTTTTGCCCACTTAGAAATTGCTAATGGCCCTAAAAGTCAGTAGAATACTGAGAGTTCTGGATTAGGATTTAGGATATATAGGATTCTAAGAGTTCTAATACCTTTACCCTGGTGGACCTTTAGACTTTTGTTTCTTAGTAACAAGAGGATAGAATGCTTCGTAAAAAAGGTTCATAAAAATTTCTGTTTCTCCTATTACATGTATAGGAAAATAATTTTGTGCTTTCTGACAGTTCTTATACATTAACGTTGGTTGACCCCATAGAAAATATGTTCTTTATCAATAAGAAGCTCAAATGGAATGAAAACAAAAACATATGTGAAAATTGCCATTTTTCTTGTTGACTGTACATTTTTTCCAAAATCTGTGAATGTAGATCAAAATATCTCTAAAAGTTAGGGTTAGTCTCTCTACTAAGTTTTTTTGTAGCTATAATGCTTATAGTAGCTGCCGCGTGCACCCCATCTTAACTTTCTATCCTGTATAATAATATGAAACATGAGTTTAAGTGTCGGCATACTATAGCAAATATTATTAAGATGTCTAGAACCTTCAAATGGTATGAGTTTCAATTCATTACTCATAATCGTAAGTAAGTTTTGTATTTTTTAGTCAACCTAAAATCAGGCCGACACACGAATGTGCCAGGATTTGGCGAGGCAACCCTGTTGATTTTGCCCCTTCTTGAAGAGCTCTATCAGTTGTAATAAGTACCTACTTGGTAATCGATGAGGTAATTTTTGCCATTTTTGACCACCTTAAAATCAGGCCGACTCCCGAATGTGCCAGGATTGAGTGAGGCAACCCTGTTGATTTAGGCACTCCTTGATGAGTACTATCGAATGTACTATGTACCTATTTGGTATTCGATGAGGTAATTTTTGCCCAAAAAATGACAAGTTTTTTGCCCACTGTACAAAACCTGCCAGGTTGCGCCCAGGCAACCCTGTTGATTCGGATATAACTTTTTAACGTGCATCACCCTAGATTAGTCGCATCTTGGTAATCGATGAGGTAGGGTTGACGACCACGCGCTCTCCGTCCTGAGAGAAAGTTTAAAGAATGTGTAAAGCAAACGTTATGTAGAAAAGCTTACTATAGATTGGATGACTATATGAATGACAAAGAGGTATGGTGCTCTGATATTCCAGCGAAACACAAGAAACACATTGTAAAAAGCCGACTCTTAAAGTAGGCCGTGCTGCAGTGGTTTCTTGCCGTTTCTTTTACGCTGCCATAGCACGATCCGAAACGGTGTAGACTCGCTCTATTTGCATTGTATTCTGCATGACATTCAATAAGTATTCTGTAAAGAATCTACATTGAATAAAATTATCTGAATCTAAATCTGAATCTCTAGCTCGTAAGTCTATTCAAATAAGGAGGGCTCAAAGACCAATGTCACAGATTACTAAAAAGTTACTTCCAATGTGTCACGTTTTGAACCTTATTTGCCCACTTATTAGTGAGGTCAAAAGCAACATCTTTTGTTCTATGACTTTGCCAACAACGCACAAAAAATTTTCGACTCTCCATACTAAAGTGGTCACGTGACCGACCTATTTTGTATGGGAAGTTGAAAATTTTTCGTTACGGAACCCTTAGGGCGCGAGTCCGACTCGCACTTGGCCGGTTTTTTTGGACCTGATTTCCTTTTGCCCACTTAGCAAAAGGAAATCAGGTCCAAAAAAAAACGGCCAAGTGCGAGTCGGACTCGCGCCCTAAGGGTTCCGTACCTATTTACCATATGATATACTAAAAGCTTTTGCTCTTTGATTTTAAAAACTCAGCGACCATCCAACTTGACCCCTCTTTTATAGAAAAGCTTTTGAAACGGGAGCTCACCTTAATTGGTTACTATTAGTTGTGAGAAAATGTTAAATGATTTTAGACTTTTCCCTTTATTTGTACTGTAAGACCTAGTTTCTTGACAAATTTCATAATTTTAGGTCAACGGGAAGTACCCTGTAGGTTTTGCTATTATGCATAAATGTATAGAGATGAAGACATAAAAAGCCATATCTTTTGATTGCGTCCTTGTAAAAAATTGAAATTTTCAGATCTTGTGTGGTTTATAAACTTTAATATTCGGTATCAACTTCAACCCGATACCTTCATCCGTTCGTGAGAAAAGGGGTCTTGACAGACAGACAGACAGACACGACAGACGGACCACAAAGTGATCCTATAAGGGTTCCGTTTTTTTATTTTGAGGTACGGAACCCTTAAAATAACCTAGTATATTTTGTGGTTTAGGTTAGAACAAAATACACAATCGACGAGTTCGTTCTCCCTCTATCTTTTATACAATAACGTGAGTTCCAGCTAATACTTAGATCTAGGTACTTGCACCGACGAAGTATAATTTTCATCATTTTTAATTTAATTACATCGAAGTTTTCCATTCGGACTCTCCTGAACGTGCCTAAACTTTATGAATAAGAAATGAAATCGAACTTTGTCAGCGAAGTCATAAAGAGGTCATTCAAAAGACGGATGAGTTTATTATATCATTTTCTGGGGGTCCCGTTCCGTTAGAGAATCTATAATTATTGCAATAAGACTGTTTATTGTAAAGCTTGCTAACGGGATTCCATAATTACTAAGCATACTTCGTCTGCCTGTCTATGCGACCTTTAAAGTTTTTAATCTTTGGAACCAACCCGACCAATCAAAATAAAAATAAAATCCTTTTATTTTTTTGACATTTTTCATCATAACTTGAAAACCAACAGTTGTAAAAAAATACAAAACTATATTTTAGAATGTACAAATAAAGCCCTTTCATATGATACTCCACTTAACCTAGTACCAATAATTTGAAATTTTGCCCCTCTTATTTGGGCCCCCTTTACATTAATAATCATATTTATTTCTTAATTCTTTCACGTGCAATTAAGTTCGACAACCATATTCTAAAACTATTCTAAATTTCAAGTCGATAACATGAGTGGTTGCCGAGATATACAGGTTTGACAGACAGACAGACGGACAGACAGACAGACAAAGCGGCACCATAAGGGTTCCGTTTTTTTTATTTTGAGGTACGGAACCCTAAAAAATATCAAAGTCATAACAAAGAATAACCTTTTTCACAAATTAAAAAATGGCCAAAGTTTGTAGTAAATACGGAACCCTTAGTGCGTGAGTTTGAGTCACGTTTGGCCGTTTTTAACACAGACTTAGCAAAAGCGCGCGCTAACGCGTTTTTTACCTCTTCTCATACTTTAGAAGTCTTATTAACGAATTTTCTAATATAGATCAACCACAGATCAACCTAATGACTAAAGTGAAGAACTAAAGTAATAATAAAACCAGACGACCTACAAAGTAATTCTAAAAGTAATTACATTGTTTTATGTTTGCTAAGCATCGACATTGTCAAGCAAGAAAGTTTTCATTGACCATGAGATGCCGGCAAAAAACAGTACCATCCCATTTCTTTAGGTAGGTGTCGTAAAAGGCAACTAAGTGACATAGAACCCGAAGATAGACAGCAGCGTTCTACTGCGTATTGTACTACTTATAGTCACCAACCATAGAGGTTCATTGTGCCAACCATAACTATAACAAGCTTAGTGACTGTGGTGCATCCTCCCAACTTGATTTTACTGTAAAATTTTTGGAAGATCTTTTTGACCAGTAACCTGTAACCATAGAAATATAAGGGTAATACTCGTAGTAGGAAAATTAATGAAAATATGAGTAGCAAGGTATTCGACATTCATTCAGTCATTGTAAATATGGCACAGGCGTCGTTCTGTAAATTTTGTATGAGGATATCAAATCACGTATGATGATTTGACATTTCAACTTGGGACACAATGGCAGATTTTTGTATGCCCCCCCTTGTCTTGATTGAGTCAATAGACGTTTACATAAATCGGTGACATAAGTATTACGCTGCGCAGTTTTTTAGAACTCTGCAAAAATCTTTACAAACAAATGTAGTTTACGGTCCTAAAAATGGAATTTATACCTTCCAAAAATACTGTATGTAATTTGGAACCCTCGGCGCGTGAGTCGACTTGCACTTGACCGTCTTTTTTTTAATTCAGAACAAAGGAACTCTAAATTACAAATGATAAACGTCTCCAAATGAAATCATCGTATGACAATAGGCACTCGTAAAGAACATCTCGAATGCTCTCGAACGATAATAATGATGACGAAAATGAATGAAAGCATTTTCCGTTTCCATTTTTATATATTTTTCTGTCAAGGATCGTTTTGTAGGTAATTTCGTTTATTTAACGATTTGAGATTTTCATTTAATTCCTTTTTTTTCTCCTTTCTCTTCAACAACACAGTAAGGATGTTTTATTTTGTTTTAAGGCTAACGTAATTATAAGTAGGTAAGCAATTAAGCACATACAAAGAAGGACGCTGCTGCCCATCCATTGATTCATAATCCCTTAGTCGCCTCTTACGACACCTTTGGGTAGAGATGGGTTGGCACTGTTCTTTGCTCGTTTATATCGTAGCAACTTACATACGGCGGTCACCAACAACCGCGGTTAATGGTACCAGCCGCTAACGCTAACGTCTGGGTGTGTAATACATGACATAACAACTTTTAATATAACATTTAATTGATATAACAACGTTTTATATAATTTTGTTTCATATAATAATTATTTCGTATAATCGACATTTCACATACTAAATTAATAAAAAAATAATGTATCAAATGAACTTTATATGAATTAAATTTTATATGAAAGCTATTTAGGTGAAATGATAGTTATACCAAATGTTATTATAGAAAACGTTCATTATAGTAAAGGTACGTTATGTCAAACAAAATTATGCTAATAGTTGTTCTATGAAACGTTTATTATATAAATTGAATGTTATTGAAACGTTGATATACGAAAAATATTTATACGAAGTGATGCGCGCGTACCCCTAACGTCTAAGGTATTTTTGGAGCTTCCGATCCAGCAATGGACGTTTCACTTCAATTGTTTCAATCAACGTTTTAATGGGGTATTATGGTGATGATGGTGAATTAAGCAAATAGGCTACATGACTAAATTAAGTGTTTCTCAAATATTCCAACTAAAGCTAAGTAGTTTAAAGCTAAGCAGTTTAAATCTCTGTGCATGTTTCCGAGTTTTCAAAACCCAAATCTGTTCAAGTTGCCAGTGAATAGGCATCAAGTTCCTTCCATCGTCAACCTCATTGTAGATCGTCAATAAAAAAACATTGCAACCAATTGTAAATAGCCCATTAAGTAAGTATTTATCCGAATGGGTTATAAACTATAAACCCGCTCTATTAGCGTTTTGTTCTGCATTCTTTGCCGTTTAGTAAGTTAAAATAAGTGGTACAGCAGCACTGCACTTACTTTCTCGCAATACTTAAGAAAAAACTATCAACCGCAAACTTAAATTTGTAATACCATACACATAGTATGGAAATACAAACTTTTATTTACGTTTTTCAAAAAAAATGTTCGAATGAAATATACAGATCAATTCAGAATTCAATTTGTCAAACATTAAAACAAACTAACATCAAACGATTTCGAGTAAATCACATGTTTAACTTTTGGAAGTACTGGAACACCCTTTATATGAATTTTCAAAGATCAATAGATACTACCGTAGGATACTTGCATGGAGATTTTTTTAATTTTCCAACACATGTTCCTTATGGATTATTGTTCAGTTAAGTCTACTGAGCAAGCCCTTTCAGTTTTTGGTACACCCTGTGTACTAAATTTTATTCAAAAAATCATAAAGAATATCCAGTCAGGTAGACAACCAATCCGGGATTAATTTATAGAAAATTTTAATAAACTCAATGGAACCAATTTTGGGTAAATCACATATTTACGATTTGGTGGTACAGGAACACCCCTTATATGAAATTACACAGATCATTTGATACTGGCGCAAGATATCTTACATGAAAATGCTTGGTCATGCAAAGTTTCATCAAGATTCTATTAGCCGTTTTTGAGAAAATTACAATTTATCATTTTCGTTGTATGACAGCTACCCTCAAAATGAAAGCCAGCCAGAAACCATTTAGAACCCTTCGATGGATTTGCATAAAACTCCTAAATTCCAAATATGGTGTCAATCGGACCATTCGTTTAGCCGCTAGGCCAAAGCGTGACGGACAGACCGACCGACGGACCGACCGACCGACCGACGGACCGACCGACCGACAGACCGACCGACCGACCGACCGACGGACCGACCGACCGACGGACGGACATTTTTGGGAGACTTGTTTTTTATGATGTATAAGTGATATAGAATACATTTTTGAGAAAATTAGAAAAACTTTTTTTTTCACGAATACAATACCTTTCTCGCTCCACTCGAAAGTAAAAAAAGTATTTCGTAAATAATCTTTATAAAAAAAGCTTATATTCGTGAAGTGTTCTGTCTGATACTAAAAGAGTCATTCGGGGTAAACACAGGTAAGCTTTTTGAAGTCTAAGCTTTATACCGAGTTGAAACCATTGAAACTATCACGATATAAGGCACAGATATAGATTACGCTTATATATAGTTCTGTGATATAAGGATTGTTATTTTGCTTTTCTTGTACAACATCGAAACAATTCACACTACATACACTAAAGTTATCGCTGTCTCAAGTTGTCAAATAAAACCGTGTTACATCCTTTTGTTTCTTTATATATTGCTATTTTTGTGCCACGGAAGGACCGACGAAGGTTCATATAAATTCTTTGGTGACACGCATTTATTTGACATATTGAGACTGTGATAAAGGGCATTGATTAAACTTTTATGGATCCTTGGCATCATTTATTTTTTTCAGCGGCTTCTTAAAACTCTTTTATTTTTTTAAAGTACTACCCTAAAGAAACATAACCGTGAATAATGTTTTGCCGTACCTAATATCGGGGCTGAGATCGTTATTAAGTTTTTTTTGGAAATTACTATTCAACAATTTTTCTTTCTACCAGAAGAAAAGACAGGGGTTATCAACCATTGAAAGGTTTGTAAATAAATGGAATATCAGGTCCTGGTCTCAGAGAAAAACCGATAAAACGGAAGTGTAGGAAAACTTTGGTGAATCTTATTAGCTTAATTCCAAATGCGAAATAATAAAAAACAAGATAGCGGAAGTTTTTTTAATTTTATATCTAGCTCTTTCTGTTTCCTTTTTGTTGTTTCTGCAGAAAAATAAGTAAAAAGGTCGTCGCAAAATTTGTGACTTTTAAATAATATCTGATGAGATTTGAGTTAACTTGGAAATTAATGTTAAAAAGAAAATGTGAAAAACCAACATTTTAGCTAATGAATATTGTTAAATATGCGAAGGAATGGTATAAAATAAATCAAGTTATTCTTATCTCTCAAGTGTCATCCTTACGTAGTTTTCTATCTCTGTTGCACTCTTAAAAATGGCGTTCATTAGTGAATGGCGGCCGCATGTGGGTTCCTTTTACTTGTTTACAAGTGCGCATTGTGATTTTTATAATAGGGATGGCAACTTGACCTTTTTACTATTTTTGTATTATCAATATGTTTTATGTACTTTATTCTACTTATACAACATGTGGTTCAAAGGAAATCGGTACTTTTCCTAACACTCTGTATAGTAACAAAATTTAAAATATTGCCATAATAATAAAAATATTTTTTAATTCTCTCGTTTGCAATAAGGCATATTTTAAAAGTATTCCAAACAAATCGATATAGTGAGTAGATGCTGAAATAATCTGGTGTGAAAAACAAACAGAAGAAGTCGCACCATAAGAGTTCTGTTAAACATTTAGATTTTGAAAGCTAAAAATAAAGACAATACCTTCCCCAGCGCCCCTAACGGTGTGTATCAGCAACACGACGACGCAGACGCATCGTGTGCCCTCCGACATCGCTGCCATGGGCCTACACCTGTAGACAAACAAAAATAAATGTTACTTTTTGTTTTACTGGCTATATGTTTAGCAGTATCTGTGTGTATGACTTTGGCGCGCTGTGATAGGACAACGCACCACCTGGACACCTTTGATGAAATCGACAATTGATTGCTATTAATCTTTGATGCTTGACGCAGCATAAGCTGTGCTTAGCTGTGCCATTTTCTTTTTGTGATTCGTAAAGTAGCATCTAGCCTATTCACTCTAGGCATGAAAATATTATTACAATTTCCGAAAAAAAGAAATCCGACAGGGGAGGGAGTTTCACTCTGTAGAATCAAAGTGCTTTGTGCGAATAGGTGGTATGTTATGCGATTAAATTTATAATATATTGTTGTCTAACGAGCTAAGGGAAATAATTGATAGCATTTCAAGGGAATAAGCGTCTTGTAAAAAAAATATTTTAAATAAAATATGAATTATAATGAACTTATTATTATTATGAATTACTATTTTAGTATTAATTTATTAATACTGCTCTCCTCGACAATTTAAAAGTCATTTAAAAAGACGTAACTAGTCCTGGTACAGGCTTTGGTCTTGTTACTGCCAACCACATGTTGTTTTTAAGCGCCTGTCTACAGTTTTTTTTTTTTGTAATTTATTAAAGTAAATATATTGAAATAGTGTACTAAAATAAATAAATAACCGTCAAGTTAAGTTGTGACAGCCGCAGCTGTTTATAGGCTTCACAACAAGAGTCCACTTCAAAAAAAAGTGTTGTGCGAATAGGTGATTTGGGATAATAAGTTAGCTGACCTTGGTATAAAAGAGGCCTTTATGAAACAGAATTTATGTTAGAGTAAAAAAATACGGTTTAGTAAAAACTAACAAACTTTTTTTTGTCAAAGCCAGTTTTGATCTTGAACCAATTTTTGAACCCAATAAAAGAACACAGAGGTTTTAACCAAACCTGCCAATTTTAACCACAGCACCCTAAAATTATTGCACTTCAAAGATATTAAATATCTTGCACATTTGAATTTCATATTTCAAACCTTTCAATAACAAAATATTTCTTTCAAAACATAAAATAATCTGGACTATTCAAAATAAAAGAGAATTTTAAGCTAAAAACAATTTCGCACAATCTTTTACCCACTTACACTAACAATGTAGCTACAAGAAGCAACAAGGTTTCACCGCAGGCGATGTTGCTCTACCGATGAGAAAACAAGCGCACTCTGGCAACACTGAATATATTTTACAAAGGCTAATTATGCAGGGTACAGTAAAGAGAACGTCACGCTTTGCATTTGCGTGACTTTTGCTTCCCAATTAAACACTATCTTTTTTTGTTTTATGATAGAAGCCAACAAATAAATCAAATAGCAAACCGACGACCGTTGAATTCTTTATTTTTATTTTTTTAAGGACCGCCATTAGCAAATTACATTAAAACCTATATTTACAACTTATTTCTAAAACATAATAAATGCACTGCTAGTTAAAGCCGCCACAACATGTTTGAAATTATTACATTCCAACAATCCAATAGAACTTGAAAATATTATAAAAATCAGTGGTAACGAATATTAATGTGAAGGAATTTGCCCTTATAGCGAGCAAAACTTTATTTCTCAAGCAGTTATATGAATCTTTGAAGATTTCAATCCTTATTCCAACAGCAGGCTTTGAAACAAGTAGAACACATCTCACTTTTTTACCCCACTACGGAAAAGTGTACATTTATGATTTTGACCGGTATGTATGAAGCTTCTACTTCTTCTTCGTGTCGATGGCCACACTTACACTTTTTTGGACCAGTGTTCGGCAATGCATACGAGTATAGCATTTGCCCTGGCCTTCTACAGATGATCCTTTAACGAGTGTGATGTAGGGTACGATGCGCATGCTGCAAGTTGGGCCATAGTTTTTGGCATCACACCACAGTCGCAGATGTATTTTAAATATATTGTTTGTATTTCACAAGACAACAAATTTTGTTTCACATTTTGTTTGGCTTTCTGAAGGTTTTGTAAGGATTCTATACAGAATACAATTTTCAAACAAAGAAAAAAAAACAAGACACAACACAAACCATCCTCCAAAAGAATCTGTTCAATTTCAAAACGGCCGTTTCATTATCCAACGATTTTATAAATTCATTTGCTTTTTGCTGGAAATAGCGAGTTAAAAATGGTTTTGAAAGAGGCACATTCAAATTTTTCCTTGTTCTTTTATTCAGACACAATTTTGGTTTTTCGAGATTTCCATTATAGCCTCTCACACATGCTATTAATAATACCTACACCTTGATCTTTAATGTCTTTGATGTTTTTGATTCATTCTATATGTCAATAGCACATAACACAGTGTGATACGGCCAAAGATTTCGGAACTCCTTGCTTCGATACCTTGCTAATTTATTTTAGTAGGGGATGACATCTGCCAACATGTCACAACCCCATCATCGACGATCCATAGAAAATATTCGAAATAACCTGTCAAATCCATAGAAAAACGCCTACACCACCTAGTGATGAATTATTTCTTTAATCCTCCTTCTAAGTACCTTTATTTTTCTGTGGATACGGCTAACAAAAAACTTAAATAGGTTCTAATAAAAAGTAGATTTTATTTATATTTGTATACAGTTTAAAAACATAAATAATAGGTATACATAGCTTAATAAATTAGTGTAAAAGCTTTTAGGGGCTTATTCCGGGGCTGAGTGCAATAACTTTTCTGTCTCTACGACTTTTTAAATTTGTCAATATGATTGAGATAATTGATTATACAGGGTGTTAAGGACGGTGTACCGAAAACTGAAAGGGCGTGCTCAGTCAACGAAACTGAACAACTTGCCAAAACTTTTTTTTTTAAATATTACTTCTCCATACAGCAATGAGCAATTTTTATGGGTAGGACATTATTCTTTTCTTTGGGAAAGGTTTTCAGTTTGTTTAACTGAGCACGACTCATACACCCATTGTATAGATAGAGTAAATTTTTTATTTTGAATTTCTTTGCTTCGAAAAAATATTTAATTTGTTTACAAAAATTTTAGTTTAGAAAAAAACAGTCAAGTGCGATTGGGCTCGCGCGCTGAGGGTTCCGATATAACTATAGTATTTTTGGAAGCAATAAATTCCATGTTTAGGACCGCAAAACGAAATTTGTTTGTGTGTTTTTTGCAGATTTCCAAAAAACTGCGCAACTTAGAAAGATTATGTTATTTTTGCTGTAATTTCTATCGACTGTAATAAATTCAGATTTTTCCTTTTAAAAACTACGGAATTAGGGGGCGGGAATGGTATTTTTTTGACATTTTTCATCATAACTTAAAAACTAAGACTAGTAAAAAAAATACAAAAATATGTTTTAGAATGTACAAGTAAAGGCCTTAATACGAAAATTTGAAATTTTGCCCCCCTTTTTTTGGCCCCCTTTACATTAATAATGATATATATTTTTTAATTCTCTTATATGCAATTAAATAGGTTAACCATATTCTAAAACTACTCCAAATTTTAAGTCGATAGCATAAGAGGTGAGACAGACAGACAAAGTCGCACCATAAGGGTTACTTTTTTTACCTATTTGGTATCGGAACCCTAAAAATCAACTGATAAAATTTTCATTTTGCAAGTTTCAAGAAATCGTAAAAGAAAAGGTTTCCATTAACCCCCAGAATACGTGGATTTTACACAAAATTACAACACTGTGTATTTTATATGTAGGCATCAAATGCGATATGAATAAAGCTCGTGACACATGAAAGGCGCGGCTTAAGCCAAGTCACCTAAAACGCGGCTTGGTAAGACACAACGATACCTTACGATTGACAGCTGTCGGCTTAGAGGAAAATATTGTCTAAATGAGGAGCTCATATTGTCAATACGTCTGTCTTTCTTACGATACATAATTGAATGTTCAGAATGCTCGTGATTTTTCGATGACGTTAGGTATTTGGATGTCGATATCTTTGGCATGAGATATTCGTTTGATTTCGGCAATTTGATGTATTTGACAACTGAAGATTTGATTGTTACTGTTGACGCGAAGCAGGAAAAGGGGGAAAAATATGAATTAAAGAATATTTGACGAGAGCTGCGTCAAACCAGCGACCTTCAAAGTACAGTGCCAATTCTCTTCTAATTTCTTATACTTCTGTTCATTTAAAGTATCTGGGCGACCGAGCTTCGCTCTGTAATAGCCGCCTCAACATAAAAATATATATGGTCTGAGTAACGTACTAAAATTATGTTCACTATTTCATTAGGACCTAATATTGAAATAATAAGCATCTTTCTCAATGTGAAACCAAATATTTCAGTAGCGTATTTTTTTTGCTGTAGCTCATTTGTTCAAACGTGTTCAGACTCTTCAGTGCGCAAATTTGAATCGCACTCGTCCAAGTTGTTTGACTATCAAGGTTTCGTGATATGTTTAAATCAATTCCATGCTCTGACATAAACAAGAATTAAAATTTTAAAAAATAATACCTATCTAGCAAGTAACGTGTTATAATGTGCTTGCTTTTTTTAGTGGTTTTCTGTTGTTAGCCTAAGACCCTGTCCAGAAAGGGCGAATTCGCCGCGAATTGTTACGCGCGAGTTTCTACGCGCGTTGGCGAGGTACTGGGCCTCAATACATCGCGTCCACAAGCATCGCGCGAATTTTCTCGGCTTGCTCGCGGGGCTCGGACCTAGGCTTAGGTTATTGCCGAGGATCAGAGAGAGTGCCGAGGATGTGTGTGTATAATATACAAGCGTGTATGAAAGGGATGATGAAAGTAGAATAAGCAAGAGAAGTATGTAAACATTGTAGCAGGTAGAGGGTTATGGTATTTGCCTACCCCGATGGAAAAGTAAGGTTAAATAAGTTCAAAATAAAACACATTCTGTTTTAAGTTTTTGTGTATCTAAGGCACAAAATCTTAGCTTTTATACTCATTTCTTTGACAAAAAAGTTGAAACATACTAAAAAAGTATGTTGAGTAAGTAACATGGCCTCTTGTAGAGCAATATAAAAATTTTAACGTAATATATTGCCTTTTCGGGCTTTGCGGCACTTGTGTTAAATAAATTATATGAGGATTTAGAAGCATTTTGTATGAGCACGATGATTTACAACTTATAATTTTTTTTATTTTTTTTCTATATTTATACAGGGTGCTTCTTAATCAACTGCGTTCCTTCGACAACATGTACAAAATGTTATCCTATTCTACTATATATAATATTATAAATGCGAAAGTTTGTAAACATGTATGGATGTATGTTTGTTACTCTTTCACGTAAAAACTAATGAATGGATTTTAATGAAACTTTACAATATTATAGCTTATACATCAGAATAACACATAGGCTACAATTTATAAACCTGCGCAAAGTCGCGGGAATCAACTAGTTAGGGATATAAAACTGAACGACTGAACAAATTTTTTTTCGCGCCCCCCTTACATGTATCAGGGGAATTTGTACATATTTTTTTGGTAATTTTTGTGGTTTTGGGTCCGCATACTGTGGATGAGGAGTCGTTTCAGGTTACTATGGCACCCCGGCCATGTCTTTGTACACACGGCCGCACATCAATAGAAATACTTTTGGACCTTATGGCGTGGTAATAGAGTTGAAAAAGTTTCTACCGACAAGCGGTTGACCGTACCTACACCTGTCAGTTGACTCAAAAGAACGCCTTATGTTTTGATTATAATTCAATTCGGCATGGTTCACTTGTGATACCCTAACGTCATTTTCATTATTCTGCCATACTGGCAACATACAATGTGGTGGAAATTGTCACTTGATGTGACCTTTGTATGTAAAAAGGCTGATAATTCATATTTTTAGTTTTATTTTACTTAGTTGGACCACTGAGACATGAACATTGCCATGCCATATCCCACGAATGAGCATATTTTTGATGATTTTTCTCGTAAAAACTATTAGACACTATACGAAAAGAGTTGATGTTTAAGACTAAGTATACTTTCGTCTTATTTTCTAGCAGGTGTACAGAGAGATGGCCGGAGATGAAAGACCTCCTTTGAAAAATGCAGCTCCAACTGTTTGGCTGTAAAATCTGTGCACAACTCGGACTACAGAATATATATGTAAGAGTAAACAAAATTGATATGTAAGAGTAAACAAGATTGATATGTAAGAGTAAACAGGATTGAGTAAACAAGATTGACAGACAGACAGACGGACGGACACGTGACTGACAAAATAGTTCTCCGTTTTGAACCTTTTCGTACGAATCACTAAAGAAACACTTTTGACTCTAACATTCTATGTAAGAGCTTTGTGACTAAACAATTAGGTAAGTCTGTGTGAAAGAGCATTTGATTAATGGATACATTTCAGAGCTGAAAGCGATGTGTTAGCTTTTATAACGCTTTGGAACTATTTCTAATCTTTAAATTCTTAAGTGTGTCACGACCTTAACGCGAAAAAGATTAAGTAGTTAAAGCAGCGTTAAATAATAGTTTAGTACTTTTATTATAATTATGGACTCAAAGTCTGAAATTAATTGGTTTTATTTTATTTTATTCAAATATTGGTTTTGTTACCTCGGTGTTTTAGAACTCCTCAAGACGCCAAATAATACAAATTGCAAGTTTCTTTATGTTACAAATCTTAGTAAGCAAATAAGCAGGTGGGCCACCTGATCGTGAATGGTTACCAACGCCGTAGCTTGTTTTTATACTAATAAAACAGCTATCGCGTTGCCCATCCTGCAGCCCTGCGAACTAAGATAGTAAGTCTCATGTGCCGATAATTTCCTGGCTTCCTCAACCTTCAAACCGAAACACTGCAGTGCAAACACTGCTGTTTTACGGTAGAAATGAGTAATGGAGTGGGACTTCCGTAGATGGACTTTGCACAAAGCACCTTTAAAATTGATTTGTCAACAGTTTCAAGAAAATACTGATTTTTCTCGTTTTAAATTACTCACCAAACAGAGTAACACTCCAACTATTTATAATTCTTGATTTATTTTTAATTAATGATAGATTGTCGAAATTGCTATTATTCGATGAAATTACAAAATTTTACAACCACATACACTTGAGTCAGTTAGACTCAACCTTATCGTGACAAAGATTAATTGGATAGGGCACAGTAGAACAATTGTTTCAATGGCTTCACTCCGATTCTCTCGCGATTACCATGGAGACTAGGGTTGCCATTTAATTTTTATGTCGATAAAAATATGAAAATTATGACCGAGATAAAAACTGTCAACTAGGAAATTATTAAATGATATAATATAGATTACCTTTTAAAAATTTGATAAATCTTTGCTTCATGCTTTCTGATTTGTTTATAAATATAGTGTAAGGCTGTTTGTCCACCGCAACGATTCCGAGCCGATACCGTTAAATGAGCGTATAAACAATTATAAAAGTAAATTCAAATCAGCCTTCATTAAAAAGCAACTTGCTTAGGAAAATCTGAAACATGCCTATAGGAAATTGCTCACTTTGATGTATTACTTGAATTAATTAACCCCTTTAATATCAAGTAGAAAAAGTCAAAAAAACAAACATACACACACACACACACACATAAACACCCATATCCACAAGATCACCTATTCACCTTGTTTTTATTCTATTAGTTTTGTAAACATTTTTAATTAATGTTGTTTTTCGCCCTCGTTTCACGTTGCTCCCACTTACCACCTTAAGGAAGAGGGAGTGGCTGAAAACGAGCGCTGTACAGGTCCTCGGTCCCATCACAGCATAAGCTGAGCCGCTTACTGTTTGCCATTTTAGTTCTAAATACATATTTTTAAATCTTAATTGTACTGTTTATATGGCAAATAAATATTTTTTTATCTTTATCTAAATATATTAAAGATTTTTTTCCGTATGTTGGTCTATAAGTCTTTCAGTTTTAAAGGTAGAATTATAGAAATTCGTATTTGAGCTTTTGGTAAAAAATTAAAAAGTACGTGTTTCAAAATTCGTCCCCTAAGGGGTGAAATAAGGGATGAAAGTTTATATGAAAGTCCGTCAGTTTTGAAGTTAGGATCTTCAAATTTGTATTTAGACTAACGACTGACATTTAAGTTTTAGGTGTCTCAGGGTTTTTGAAAATTCTACACCCTAAGTGGTGAAAAGGGGGATGAAGTTGAAACTCCTTCATTTCAAAGTAATATCCACTAAATTTATTATTTAGGCATTAGGGTTGTAATTCTGTGGAACAACGATCTCTGTTATTGAAATTCCACCCCAAATTCAACCCCTTAAAGCGGTAAATGGGGTGAAAAAGTCTAAAAACCAATATGGGTATCATTTGTATGGTTTATCGGGTCGCTGATTACGAAAACTAAAACAATTTTGAAATCTAAGGTGGTGGACGTGAAATACCATCATCCCCTGGGGATGGGGTTGGGGTGCGATAGGGTTAAAATGTCTAAAAAATCAATATGGGTGTCGTTTCTATGTTGATATAAGGATAGGGATAGCGGTTAAGACGGCGTTATGGATAGGGATAGGAGTAGGGGTAGGGTTAGGGGCAGGGACAGGGACAGGGAGAGGGAGTAGGATGGAGGTAGAGGGAGTGGGAGAGGGTGAGGAAGGGGGAGAGGGAGAGACTGCACATTGTCTGAATATCACGCAGGCGAAGCCGCGGGCACAGCTAGTCATTAATAAAAGAACAGCGCCAATAAAAATTGGTGTCGATATAGCGCCGATATCGTTACCGGCGATGACGCCGTGAGTAAGGTAGTTAGCCCAAGGAACCAAACAGGGAAGAAAAGTGAATGTGATTTGTGTTACGCTGTTTATATACTGCGACGCGAGGATACCGAGATATTACGCTAGATTGCGTGCTTGGTAAATAAAAATAGTAGCAGTAGACTAGCTACTGCCGGCAGTTAATATAAATTTTGTCAGCTTAATGAATAAAATCATTGCTAACTAGTGTTGTTATTATTATTATGTATCAGCTTTAGATCTAATGTCAAGAAATCTTTAGCTAAAAAATTAGATATAAGATAACAAAATTGTTTTTAAGTCATTTGTGGAAATAAACTTATTTTTTTTAACAAAACTTTTTACAGCTAAGCCAAGTATCGATATTAATGCTATCGTCTGTACGACATCACTAAAATAACCCAGATTTGTATGTAAAAGGCTTTTCATGTTAAATCAACTGAATATTTTAATGAATAATTCAAAAAGATTTCGGACATTTTTATGTAATAATGGAATTTTGATATGTTTTTAAGCGAAGAAAAAATGGACGTAGGATTGGAAAATAAAATATTATTTCTGTATTATGAAAAAATGCTTTATTTAGGGTGTATAAAAGCTTTACCAAGTGATGTTGGATAACAACAACAACATTGGCCATGTTCAGAACCTGGATGGGTGACCGCTAGGGGTATATTAATTCGAACATTTTTTGTACTTAGGAACGTACGTATAGCCGATAGCACAGAACAACGATAGGGCCACTCCTCCTGCGCGCGCACCCCCCCATAGAAGCGAAGAGGGTAAAAAAAAATTGGTTCCTTATTGACTAGGTATACTATCCTTCAACAATACAATTGGTTTCTTATTGACTATGTATACTACGAGTATATTTCAATTTCACAAAATCTAATCCTACGCTCTATCGCAAACACCCCTCGGTTCACTAGAAACGAAGAGATCCACACCTACCTACGGATGCCAACCGTTGCATAGGAAATAAAAAAGAGTGGGCTGTCTTACAAGCAGCGTTTGCGCCGACACAGCAACCCACTGGCTCAGGCACTCTTGACGAGTCACAAAATGTAAAAAGACTTGTGGTGTCTCCGTCGGGCCTCTTGTGATTGGGGACATACTCGTATTTCAGTAATAACACACCATTACATTCACGCAGTATGGTATAATAATAGTAAACAGATTGACATATCAATGCTACAATCAATAACACTATTTTATCAAGTAGACGTGTGCACCGTAGCGCGGCCTGACAGAGACTGACTGCCTCGCCCATGGTCTCGGTAGTGGTCGATGCGTTGACAGCCATTGTCCAAGCTGGCCACTAGCATTGCCTGCTGTACACCACAAGACTCAAAAGAAAACATGCCCTAGATGGCTTAGAAGAATAATGGGCGCAGATAAGATCAGTGGATCTACGCCCCACCCGCCAATTATAAAGGGTGACTTTTAATTAGTTCTTGATAGAATAAGGTATGAATGTACTCATGATACAGGACAACTTTTCCTAAGGAACATAGGTCGAAATACGAAAACCTTCCATAGAAACTGTATCAGCTGATAGTGCATTTTGTATGGGAGGTCAATTTTGGTTTTTCGTATTTCGACCTATGTTCCTTGGGAAAAGTTGTTCAGTATCATGAGTACATGCATATCTTTTGCTATCAAGAACTAATTAAAAGTCACCCTATATTGCCAATAATCTGCTTGCCAATGACTGATTGTAGACATTTAACAAAAAAAATATTTCAACCTGTTCCTTAGGGAAAGTTGTTCAGTTTCATGGGCACATTCCCATCCTTCAAGGGTTGATTAATTATTTTTGTTGTTACGTTGTATAATTGTTGTGTTTAAGTTTAATTTTGTTGGCTGTTTTTGACTTTGTGCGTGGGCGAGTTCTTGACTCTATTTCGCTCGCGCCGCTCGCGCGGCATTGCGAAGCCATGACCGGACGTCCAAAAAAACTGCGCGGCCAAGTCCGTAGCATTGTATATAGTGTGATAAAGTTTTTTGAAGATTAAAAGTTTCACAGGAGGTCGAGATTTTCATATCACCAAGTGAATAAAAAAGTAGTAGCGGCCGCTAGTAAGGAAAAGATTTGTCATAAATTACACGAGGTACACGTTTTCAAGTACAATACACACACAGGTAAACGCTTAGTCTATCGTTTTACATACAGAAAACTAGAAATATCTACCTATTTTACATGCATTTGATGTTATAATTTTGTTTACTAAACACCTGACCTTTATGTGGACTCTGGTGTGCGTAAAAGTACCGAAAAGGCACGATCCCAAAAGCAAAAAGTCGATATTTTCATTAAAAAATGTGGACTGTTTTTTTCATACAGTCAAGGGCAGGTGTAGCTTGACACTCACAGTAGGCCCCCGTCACCCGCTCAAGGTCACGCGCTATGTGCGGATTATAGCGCGTTCAGGATAAGTTTGGTTATGACTGTTATTTTCTGCGCATGGGTGACAGGCAGCGAACTACACTGTGACAGGCCAATGAACGATTCGCTCGCTTCCCTCAACATGCCGCGCTCACCCCTGCTACGCTAGTACTATTACCTATTATGTGCCCCTGCGACAAATTTTTAGACTTCTGCGCATTAACGGTCAGAGCCACCGCGCACTAACAATTTCTAGTTGGCTGACAGTTAAGTCGCAATCGTACTTTCAATAGAAAAATCGTCAACTTTAAATCGACAAATGCGCGCACTACCATAGGGGTACATACTGATTCACAGATCGATCAAACTATCGGCAAACTAAAAAATCGCTAGTGCGCGGTGACTCTCAAAGCCCAAGTTATTTTGTACGCCGTATTCTAATTAAGTAGCTCGTAACCGAGCCGATCCGATCGCCAGTGGGCTGCCGCATGCGAGACTGAGAGCGCGCACAGCGCGTTCTACATTTTATTCCACCTTGCCTCTGTTTTCCAAAGATTTTTTTAATAAAATTATTCACACGATTCAGAATATTTTCGATAGTAAGATTTTTTTTAAATAAAACAATACCAAAACCTGTACTAACATTATGGTTATGCTGACCCTACCAATGCTGCCATCATGCTAATATTTTGACAGCTCGAAGTGCACAGTAAAAAAAATTGGGTTATACTCAGTCGATGAAACTTTGCTGGGTTATTACACTATATGAGACAAACTTTCTTTAAAAAATCCAAAAAAAATCGGTACTTTTAATTTTTCCATATAAAAATTACAAAAATGTAAGAAAGACATTTCTTGTTATTTTTTTATTTTGATTTTATATTTAATTCATGATACTTTATCATCTTGTCAAATAAAATCTGCCTGAGAGAATTATGTTGGGGTCAACTGTTTTGTTGCCTACACTAAGGGTTTATGAGGTCGGTCATTGGCCCTGCGACGCACATGAGTTGATTATTATGATCTTATATAATAAGCATCTTCTAGCCAAGTTCCATCGTCAACCTCATCTCTGACCTCAGGGCCAGATTGTGAGCAATAAAATCAACGAAGAAATTTCAACTTCCAAGTTGCTAAAGAATAATCCCCTTTTTTTTATTAGTAACATTATTCATTTTCTCTACTCAGTTCTTTAAGTGATTAATCATGAAAAAAGCCGGTTATAAAAATTATCAGAAAGAGGATAAATGAGTAGAAAAAGTACTTAATCCACTCAAGGAAATTAGCAATAAAATGAATTGTGAAAAAGAAAACCGGTGAAGTGCGTGTTGGACTTGGTACCGAGGGTTCCGTAAAATACACAAAATTTCAGTTGAAATATCAGTAAATTACAGATTTTTTTTTTAATCCGACTCGCTGTTACTTAAGGTTGTTTTATTTTAATCACACTAAGTTTAATGCTAGCTGCTATGCTGGTTAATGTTCTATGCTACGGTTTTCACGATAGAGCTAAAAAATCGTAAACAAATGCGTTCTTTGTATGAACACTGACCCTTGGTTATAAAATTTACTTTTTGTAGTTTTTATTTCAACCGGCTCTTTTTAGGGTTCCGTACCTCAAAAGAAAAAAACGGAACCCTTATAGGATCACTTTGTTGTCCGTCTGTCTGTCTGTCTGTCTGTCTGTCTGTCTGTCTGTCAAGACCCTTTATCTCACGAACGGGTAAAGGTATCAGGTTGAAGATAATACCATATATTAGGATTCATGAACCACACAAGATCTGAAAATTTAAATTTTTTACAACGACGCAATCAAAAGATATGGCATTTTATGTCTTCATCTCCATACATTTATTCAAAAATGAAAAACCTACAGGGTACTTCCCGTTGACCTAAAATTATGAAATTTGGCAAGAAGCTAGGTCTCACAGTACAAATAATGGGAAAAGTCTGAAATCATTAAATATTACAACTTTTCTCACAACTAAAGGTAACCAATTGTGGTGAGCTCCCGTTTCAAGAACATTCATATAAGAGAGGGGTCAAGTTGGATGGTCGCTGAGGCGATTTTTGTTTTAGTTCTATTTAAAAACGGGAACACTTACAAACTTGAAAATTGGTATGTTTATAGAACATAGGCTATAAAATAACAACAAATAATAAAATTTGGTCAAGCGCGTGTCGGACTCAAAAAATCTAGCCACATTAACTTACTGAAATTTCAACTAATACAATGTGTATGTGGTGGTACGGAACCCTCAGTGCGCGAGTCCGACTCGCACTTGGCCAGTTTTTTAGGACGCAGGCGCACTAGCAATTATCGAGCGTGGTGATTTCGCGGCGTTCAAGCCATTTAGCGTCGCAGTGGCTATGCAGCGTTTTCGCGGCGATAAAAGTTCAAAAATTCATACAAAAGATGATCGACGCGACATCGCCGCGCCGAAAATCGCTAGCGTACATGCGCATATTGTTCAAAAGACACCGCTTTTTTCAAATCGGATAGACCAAAGTCTCGTTGTTACCCTTGTACGGAACCATAAAAAATCTCTTTGTGGAATAATTTCGGTTAAATTTAATTCATTACTGCGGTAATTATTTCCGCAAGAGGATTAACCTCTTTCTTTCAGTCAATATCCGTCAAATTAAGGTTCAAGTGCTTCTTAATGTAAAAGTATTATTATTGGGTAACCATCTTACATATTACCGTTATTTATTATTTCGAATTTATTTGTTATATTGTAAGTTTATTTTTATATATTCATTTAAGTAAATGATCTGTGGCACCTAAAGACAGTGCATTTACCGTTAATTTATATCTAAGTTTTTGTGGTTTATATTAATGTAACTGTTACTGGTTGTCCTAAAAAAAAAAAAAAAAAAATTACTGGTGAGCGAGGGAATTGTAATACTTCCTCTGAATAACTTTTTAACTACTTTTTACATTACATATTGCATTTATCTTAACAGAAAAAAAAGTAGTAACAAAAAAAATATGAGAAGTGATGTGGTAGAGAAACTGAAGAAAGAAAATTCTAAAATAACCATAATTTTGTATTTTTTTCCTATTTTACTGCTACATTTATTATCTAAATCATATAAAAAAAAAACCGGCCAAGTGCGAGTCGGACTCGCGCACTGAGGGTTCCGTACCACCACATAAACATAATTGTATTAGTTGAAATTTCAGTAAGTTAATGTGCTAGATTTTTTGAGTCCGACACGCGCTTGACCAAATTTTATTATTTGTTGTTATTTTATAGCCTATGCCCTATAAACGTACCAATTTTCAAGTTTGTAAGTGTTCCCGTTTTTAAATAGAACTAAAACAAAAATCGCCTCAGAAACCATCCAACTTGACCCCTCTCTTATATGAATGTTCTTGAAACGGGAGCTCACCACAATTGGTTACCATTACTAGTTGTGAGAAAAGTTGTAATATTTAATGGTTTCAGACTTTTCCCATTATTTGTACTGTGAGACCTAGCTTCTTGCCAAATTTCATAATTTTAGGTCAACGGGAAGTACCCTGTAGGTTTTTCATTTTTGAATAAATGTATGGAGATGAGGACATAAAATGCCATATCTTTTGATTGCGTCGTTGTAAAAAATTGAAATTTTCAGATCTTGTGTGGTTCATGGATCCTAATATATGGTATTAATTTTAACCTAATACCTTTACCCGTTCGTGAGATAAAGGGTCTTGACAGACAGACAGACAGACGGACAACAAAGTGATCCTATAAGGGTTCCGTTTTTTTCTTTTGAGGTACGGAACCCTAAAAACAACAGTTTTTTAGAAAAAACAATATTTAAAGATGTGGTCGTTTTACTATTTTGATATTTTTGAAAAAAAATAAAAAAAAACATCTCTATTTTTTGTGAATTTTGGGGTCACCGTTGGACGTAACAGCCACGTTGCAATTCATGCTTATGTGAACGTTACTGACATGTAAATGAGGTCGAAATTAACATTGACGAGCTTGTAACAAGGTATAACCTTAAAATATAAAATGCATTTTTTGCTGCGTAACTTCAGAGGGAGCTCCCTATGAAGCCGCGAGCTTTTAATGTTAAGTAATAGAGTTTTATTTAAAAATAACAACACAGATATTTAGCCCGCACGCAATGGACAATGCAAGACTATTCTAACAGCTGAAAAAATTTGTGCGCGGCCCTTCTGCGGGCGTTGGGAGGCGCATTGACATAAAAAAAGACGCTCTGCTCTGTGCGTAGTTTCCACAGGTAGTTTCCAAAATCTTTGATCATACTGCGCAAGCCCGAGTGAATCGTGTTACTCTATGATAGCGGTTACATGGTGATTTTGGCATCAGTCTGACTGATGCCAGACTGATGGCAGATGCTAATTCATGACTGATGGTCCCACAAAAACAAAAACATAGCGACTGATGTAAAATTTCTCATCTAAATTTGATCAATCTCTCATCAATCTAACTGATGTCAGAATCACCGTGCAACCGCTTACTATGCTATTACTCCGCTGGAAAGTAGCTATAATGAAAAATGTTTCAAAGTGCTTAGTGCGATTGTGTGCAATATCAATCAAGTGTGGGTCATATCCTGCGATGCATCTTGACTCCCGATGGTAGAACGCAGATGGCGGATAAGCTCTTAGGCACACTTTCTGAAGTACAATTATATAAAAAACCGAGGAGAGACATGCAACTTGGTTGATATTCCGCATATTCGCACAAAGCGTTTTGAAACATCTTTCATAATACGCACGGCTAAAGAGTGGAATTCTCTGCCTGCGTCTGTGTTACCGAGTTCATATAACCCGAATCTATTCAAGTCGCGAGTGAATAGGCTTCTTCTGGGCAAGTTCGTTTCATCGTCGACCTCATCTCTGTCTTCAAGACTAGATCGAGGTCAAGAGTAAGCCCATTGACGATAAAAAAAAAGATCAAATCAAACAGAATTAATCGGTATCAAACTACCTACATTCTGAATTTAATGAAACAAAGTAACCCAAGTTTCATATTAACAAAGCTTTTAGTTCAAAGGCCAAAATGTGATGTCTGTACAGTACCAGAGATCTATCCCGCCTTTTACGAGTATAAACTATGGAAATAGCATATCCATTTAAAAGCGGGGTAAGTGTTAGAGCAAGTGGGTGAAGGGTTGAACCTGTGAAATGGTAAACGATATGCCAGTCAGAGGGTTAAAGTGAGCGCTTTTGTACAAATAGTGGTATTTTAAAAGGTTTTAAAAACCGGTAAAAATGTGGACATACATTCTGAAATCGGAAAAATCCTGAACTTTTTTGTAATGTCGTTAAAATTGTGTCGCAGTGAAATAGTCATATAATTTTGAAGTTGTTAGGGCTTTTGTGCAAAGTCCGTTTTGGGAAGAACCACCCCTAGACAATTTTTTCGTACTTAGTGTTTGTACGGTTTGTACAACCAAAACAAAATAGCACATTGCTCATCGAGAACAGAAAGGGATCGATTCCTAACGAGGGTGTCGTTTGAGGCCTGAGGCGCCGCAATACACCCGGGTTGGGAATCTTACTTTCTTTCAAGTGATGCGCTTTATATTTCACCTATAAGGAAAAAACGACACAAACTTAAAACACAAATTGAAGATTCAAAACTATTATTGTCTTCTGATATTTTTTTATGGCGTTCACATCTCTTTACGAATATTTCACCAATCTCAAATTTTCATTGATATTTGTTTTTAAATTTCGGAAAAGTGCATTTCGCGGACTTATAAATAAAAACTTTTTGGCTTTTGGGATTATGATATTAAAATAAGGCCATCGATTGACATTGATCTAAAATAAAAATAAAAAACAGTACGTTAGAAATGGATTTACATACAATATTTTATACCGCTCAGCACGTTAACAATGGATTTTCATACAATATTCCATCCCGCATATTTGTACTCCTGCAATAACGTATACTCTTCCTCATTTTTTAAAAAAGAACTTAGGTACTTCCTTTCTTTCTAAGCTCGAATCATATCTGTGGTTGCAAATATTGTGATATTTTTAATGATTAAAGTCTTTAAAGATTATAGCGATGAATGTACAGTTTAATATATATATTTGCGTCTAAAACTTCTTATCTTCTTCTCATATTTAAGAGCCGCGCTCTTGTCGGTAGAGCAATCTTCTGTTCTCTGCCAATGATTTGACATCCTGATAAGACTCGACGTTTACCCAGTCTTTTATCTGGTCAAAATGAGTGCGTCTTGGTCTTCCTATTCCTCTCCTACTTTTCCTTCAATAATATTTCTTATGAAAGTGTCATGTCTTATCAGGTGTTCGACCATCGTCCCTCTTCTATTTTCGATGGTTCTCAGCAAGTTCTCTTCTTCTATACAAAATAAATATCTACAGTTTAAAATAATTCAGTGCACGGCCGTTTTCCTTCCAACTTCTATCTAATTGTAATTCCGATCACACTGAATATTACTGGAAATGGTTAACGAGACGCAATAGAAAGCATATTGCATTTGAACTCGTTTAACGGAGAAAATAAAATACAATTTATGAGTTAGATCATCATTTGATTGCCCTAGCCTTATTACGTTTTTAGGGTTCCATCTGATCAACTTCTTTGCTGTACACTGTATAAAAAATACTTTTTCCTTAATAAAATAGTTTTAGCTCAAGTAGAAGTGAAGCGTATGGAGGATTAAACAAAAATATACAAGGTTATTTTTTTGACCTGATTTCCTGTTGCCCACTTATTAGTGAGGTCAAAAGCAACAACTTTTGTTCTACGACTTTGCTAACAACGCACAAAAATTTTTCGACTTCTATACTAAAGTGGTCACGTGACCAACCCATTTTGTATGGGAAGTTGAAAATATTTCGTGCGTTGTTAGCAAAGTCGTAGAACAAAAGTTGTTGCTTTTGACCTAAATGACAAGTGGGCAAAAGGAAATCAGGTCCAAAAAAATTACCTGGTATATATTTTTTTTATTTTTTTTTACAATCTATAAGTGATGAAGATTAGAATCTCTTGTTAGAAGGATCATCTTACTTTTTTTACACCCTGTATATTACATCATCATATCAGCCGAAAGACGTCCACTGCTGGACATAGGCCTCCCCCAAACATAGGCCTCCCCCAAACATAGGCCTCCCCCAAACATAGGCCTCCCTCTGTATCGCGAAAGCTAGATTATGTTCTAGTTTTTTTTACTAAGCAAGCAAGACTAAGTGGTTTAAAATATTTCAAGGTCTTTTCAATCAAAACATTTACTCATGTTACCAAATGATTGGTACAAAAAAATTACAAAAAAGAAATTCAATGCCAAATTACAGGCCAAAGCAATCACTATTATATAGTATAGACAAGTCTTGATAGCTCCCGTAATGCAGTATGTGCTCTGAATAGCAATTACTTCCCGAGTTAGTGGAGACGAAAGCTGAATTATTATGAGGCCTCTGTTTGAATAAAGTGGTCAAGTGACCTCCTTTGCGGTCTATTTGTGAGCTTTCTTAGTTCAGGAACGTATCATGGGCAGTGGTGACCACTTACCACCAGATGGCCCACCTGCTCGTTTGCCCCACTTGTAACATAAGAAAAATGACAGAAGCGTTCGTGCCTACCGTGCGTGCACTCGTACTGTAATGTAACCATTCACACGTCTCACCTGAGTATCTCATAAGAAAGAAATTTTTAAAAATCTGTGTTAATTTAGAAGATAACTATCACCATCATTTTATCATGGTATCAGATTTGTTGAGCTGCCAAAGGCCTCTGATATGGCCCATTAAATTAATGAGCCATATCAGAGGCCATGACGTCATCCGTAGATAGTAGTCGGGACCAATGACTTAAGTTGCTTTCCGAAGCACGGAATCATCTAACTTTTCGAACAGTCAGGTGATTCATCAGGTGATTCTTCCATTTTCCTAACAAAACTAGGGAGGTCTTAGAAAGGGATTTTTGTTTGAAAGTGTACCTACCGATTCCCGTGCTCAAAACCTCCGCATCGAGAGCGGAGCCTTCGAACTTGTGGACCACGGAATAAACTATGAGTAGGTTCTTTACAAATATATTCTGAAAATTATACTAAAAGGTTTTTGAAAAGGAAATTCTGCTTTGTAAAATGCCTTTATTAAAATTCCTATTTATTCATTTCGCATTGTTTGAAAAAACGTGTAAGGAGAAATTCTCTCTCGATTCATTATAGAAGAGTGCTTTCGAGAAATTAATAATTATAAATGAAATGAATGGATGTTTTATTGCGTTCATGGGATTTCATTAAGCTTGGCATTGTACACAATTAAATATATGTAAAGAGCGCTTGGGTTGTTCCTTGTCGCTTCTTTTTAGGGTTTCGAACCATATTGGTAAAAACGGAACCCTTATGGTGCGACTTCGTCAGTCTGTCTGTCGGTCACACCTGTATATCTCAGCAGCCACTTATGATATCGACATGATTGCCCAACTTAATTGAAACTTGATAGAATAAAAAAACTGGCCAAGCGCGAGTCGGACTCGCGCACTGAGTGTTCCGTACTACCACATTATATTAATTAAATTAGCTGATTTGAGTTAATTGAATGAATGGTAAATTGCTGTTTACGATTTATGACGTATTAAAAAAAACTAGTTACTAGATCTCATTCAAACCAATTTTCGGGGGAAGTTTGCATGGTAATGTACATCATATATTTTTTTTTAGTTTTATCATTCTTCTTTTAGAAGGTACAGGGGGGGATACACATTTTACCACTTTGGAAGTGTCTCTTGTGCAAACTAGGCAGTTTAGAAAAAATTTATATTGTAAATCTTAATATCATTTTTGAAGACCTATCCATAGATACCACATTATCACCCCCACATGTATGGGTTTTATGAAAAAAAAATGTTTTGAGTTTCAGTTTTAGGTATGGGGAACCCCCAAAATTTTTTTTTTTCTATTTTTGTGTGAAAATATTAATGCGGTTCACAGAATACATCTACTTACCAAGTTTCAAGAGTATAGTTCTTATAGTTTAGAAAAAAGTGGCAGTGACATACTGACGGACAGACAGACAGACATGACGAATCCATAAGGGTTTAGTTTTTTGCCATTTGGCTACGGAACCCTAAAAATATTTCGAATATTGTAAAGGGGGCCCAAATGGGGGGGAAAAGTTATGTGGGGGTCGAAAGTGGCCTAAAATGGTTCGTGTAAATATACACACGGTGGTGCCTCGCCCTTTTCGTCTTTCTCCATGAGCATCGAAGTAACACAATTTCCAGCAACGTTCTCATCCTATGAACATATTCACTGAGACGATAACGAAATATATTGAAATATGGGAGTAACACGACGCGCCATAACGCAATATGATGTATCGGAGTCTGTGAATTTATTTTCACACCTTTATGTTCCTATTGTTGTAGCTTAATTTTGTTTTCTGGTTGTGTTATGGTTAGTTTAAGATAATAATAAAATTCTTTGTAAAAATATCGTTTAGTTATAAGTAATACTAGAGTCTTGAAAAGGAGTAATATGAGGTAAGTTCTTGGCTCGAATCCCCGATGGTTCACTATCAAACAGAATATTTATGACATTACAAGCTGAGTCTCATGGATAATAATTAATATCCCTTTTGAAATTTGAAAAAAATGTTTGAATGTTTGAGACTCTTAAAAGGTAAATTTGTGATTTTGAATTTTTCGGGTGATATTTTATCATCTTCAAGAATCGGACTCCAGATGCCATTGTTATTTTTAATGTTCTCGTGAGGGATCGTCGACAATTCGAGCTGCCCTCTTTTGGATACGATTAAGAGGAAGTAGTTGATATTGAGTTGCACCAGCCCAGAGTTTTGAGCAGTACTCCATGTGGGGCCATACCTGGCCGTATCTTATAAAATATAGGCCGACGGCTCGACATGAAGCAGCGTTTCACTCTGTTGAGAACTCCAAGTTTTTTTGAAGGCCAGGTTGGCTTTCCTTTCGTCTGGAAGATCTGGATGTTAAATGTCCAATCTGATAAACCCGTCCTAAGCCTTTATACACTTACAACAATTCTGGTCAGGTTTAGACAAGTGGTTTTCAATAAGCGCAAACGCTAGTAGAATAGAATTAAAACGTATGGGGGGTTACATTGGCTGTCCCGCAACATTTTGTTAGCTTATACATTTTTATTACATTCTACTGGCGTTTACGATTACAGAAAGCCATTTGTCTACGGCCCCAGCACTTTTGCGTTTTTTGTGACGTATCTTTAAGACGAAGTTCGGATTCGTTAGCCACATCTAAGATTTTTAGAACCTCACTCAAGACAACTGAAGGAGTCGCTCTCGCCGGACACGACGAAGAGATGGACCTATATACATGATTATACATGGACATGTATGCCTACCCTGAAGGAAAAGAGGCGTGATACTGTGTATGTACCTATGTATTCATGGATATGTAAGGAGCCCCGTAATAAGTGACAAATATATTCAGGGCTGAACATACAAGTCACGTATGAAAAATATTTCTAAAATATACACATTAGTATAAAAGTGAAATTTTCTAACAAAAAATTATGCAAAAACTAATAAAAATTATATCCCCCTTTACATGACGCACTCTCACAACTCCGAATTACGTAAGCATGCACGCCCGCCATTTTGTTGCACACAGAGCGTGTGTTAGTGTGAGTGATAGATGAATCAACATAGCGCGCGTGGGTGTTTGTGTTGTTAGTCAGCAGTTTTTCCTTTATATACCTCGTGAACTAACCTGCAGATATTTCTCATTTTTTGCAGACGTGATCAGTATAACCTATATTATCAGCCCTGAAAACGTCCGACACTGATTACAGACATTTTATACAAAATATCTATCGCAACTTACGTTTGCACCGACTAAATTCTACGAATTACAATTAGCTCGTTTCACAAGATATCTCCAAAAGAGAATTCGAATAATATTAATAATTCAAAGCGCGTACGAATCTTCCCTGCTCAAAGTTTAAATCAAATTCTGAGATATAATTAAATATTATATCTAGGTAATGCCATAAATTATACATCATCATTCTGTCAGCCAAAAAGACGTCATCATAAATTAAACATTAATTTGCCTGAATTCACCTATAGTATTAATCGACCGTCACAATTTAGGCGCATGACATTTTGACAGTTAACAGCGTCGACGGCGGCAAGTCACTATGGACTAGATAAGTACTATACGTACAAGGTTACTATACTATACTACTAAATAGGTAGAAGAGGTGCGGGATGAAGGCAGGGTATGGGGTACATCTGTCATGCACCTAATTGTAACGGTCGATCACCATTAGACGTCCCCATCTGCTATACCTCATGAATTTCAAGTTATATTTATGTTACTGTTATATATTTTTATAAATTGAACTTGTTTTCTCTTTTCTGTTCATATTTTTCTATATATTCGGGTAGTTTGTCTTTTGAAATATTTTTTTTATTTAGTTCTTTTTAGGTCTATTAATGAAAGATTCGTTCAGTTAAGAATTTGAAGCATTGGTAAGTTAGTAAATAAGCTCTACGGTTGAGTAAATTTTTATTGTTATTATTTTTTTATACCCTATGACATTCCCACAATGAATACAAATCTAACGACACCTCACATGTTGAAATCTATCAAGTCGTTTAGGCTGCAGAGCGTGACAAAGAAATCGACATACACACATACATACATACATACTTACATACACTCGAAAAACATAACCTTCCTGTTTTGGGGCAGTCGGGTAGAAATAGATAATAGTAGTGAGCATAGTTGATTTCTTTTTACGATTCATATAAAATCTCATGAGTTTGGAAGTTATTTTATTTACGTACTCGTATCTCTTCTGTTTACTTATCTGTTACAATTGTGAGTGTATCCCATTATCTTGTAGTACCTGGGTGACCGAGCTTCGCTCTTTAATAGCCGCCTTAGTATTAAAATATCATGCAAATGCATGAGCAAGCTATACTACCCGCCAACAGATGGCGCTGTAGGTTTCTGTCTAAAACGCGGTATTACAAAACAAAACAAATTTAATTTCCCAGATATAGCTAGATCACGCCCAATCAATTTTTCGTTAGAGCCGTTTTCGAGAAACCGGTAACTTTATATACAAAAAGTGGTCGTTTAATAGTATAAGATGTCTTGACAAAAAATAAAAACAGTAAGATCTAACAAATATACGTCGGTTCTACACGTAGATATTGTATTCAAGTGAAGTGGGTATTTCACGTAGTCCGTTAAGATTTAATCTCGTTGCTGGTCTGTTTACTTATCTGTCTTGGTACACTTCTATCTGACAGTTATATAATAAACATGTTCTTTATAGTTCGAATCAATGGTTAGACATTTATCTTGAAGTTTCAAACACCTGTCTAAACACCTATCAAATTAAACTGGATGGCACTGCGTCGACTAGTATTAGTCATTATCAGTATTATAATGATTTAGTTAGTTTGATATCTGCTGTTAAGTGTTTGTAACAAATTTTCTTTTAAAATATTTCATGTCTTTAACTAATTATAAATTAAAATGTAATTATCTACCAATCGTGATTAGCAAGCCATCTGTCGACACTTAAGACACGTAGTTAAACTTTATATTTCCCTTTCATAAGTCTCTGTTGTAGTTTAGTTTAAGACGTTTCCATTAATTTCATTATTAAATATTTTTTATAAACTTACAGTTTTAAAACTACGAATAGAAACTAATACACTAAAAAAAACTGTACATTTGCCAATCAGTTTTTAAAGGATATTATCTACCTCAGTAGCACATAAAATATGCTGCGAAACTTTCTTCTAACATCTTGTTCCGGCAAGATCATCATCACCATATCGTGCGGTTTGCAAGGTCGATGACCAACCTGACCAACCCTGGTGTCGAAGTTGTTGAGCTGCCAACGGCCTCTGACATGGCTCATTAACGACTTCATCCGTAGAACGTAGTTGCAAGAAACGACAATCAGGTGATTCAACCTGCAATATTCTAACCAAAATGAGGAGGTCGCACAAACAGAGTTTCTTTGACAGCGTCCCCACCGGGGATCGAACCCAGAACCTCCGGATCGAGGGCCGAGCCCTCTTACCACTAGACCACGAAGGCTGTTTTGCGCTGCTGTTCCGGCATGGTAAATAGCGTTCCTTTAGTACCTTTTAGGTGTGACATTGCAGAGGAATCTAGTAGATTGGACTATTAAAGCCAGGAACGTACGGAACGTTTGGAGATAACGGGATACATCTTGTTATGTCCTTGTAGGTAACTCAATTTCCAGTTTAGGTTTATCGTTCGAAATCTGCAATCTGGTGTAAATAAACTTGCTCTTTGTGTAAGCAGATCAAGTTATTTGTACAACAACAACAACATAACATCCCATGAAATGTCCACTACAGAATTCTAGCTTTTGCTGGAAAAATGTGGAGGGGAAGTACCATAGGCACCTCGCTTGTCAGCGTTACGGCTGGCACTATGGACTGCGGTTACAGGTGACCGCAGTTAGTAAGATGGTATGATACACAGGAGGATGTTGTTCCCCATCCTCCAGTTCATAACCCTTAGTCGCCTCTTACGACACCCACGGATATGTATGGGATGACACTATTCTTTTACGGCACCACATGGGTCCTCTTTGCCGGATATTATATAGGTTAATTTATACAATAATGTTTTATTATTATAAGTGCCAAAGTAACTCTATTTTTCTGTAACTTTTTACGGCTAAATAACTTTATTTTAAAGAAAAGAAATCGTCTGGAATTCCACGCACGGCATAACTTTGATCTGACAACCCTATCTCATCGCAGTGGTATTAAAAATACCTATTTATGCCTCACAGTAAAAAAGTAATACCAAACTTTTTTTGTTATTTGAACGACGCGACTAACTTAGTACACATTTTTGGACAAAAAAATGTAGACAATTTTTATACATACCTTTTTACTATGCACCACACTAAATAGGTCACTTTTTGGTTGCCTTGCCTTTAGGATTGCCTAATGTAAGCTCTCCACCCAACACAGCGTGCAATACGCATATCCAATCACCTCTCTGTGACGTCCCTATCAAAAATAGAGGATTCATTAGTACTTATCTAGTCCCTGGGATTCATATATACGCCTCTTATCCCGTCGGGGTAGGATTCGCTCATAATTTTTTTTTTATAAATTGACAGCGCCATCTTTGAAGAAAGGACAGTAAATTCGTAAAGTACACAACAAATTACTAAGAAGTAATCTTCTTAAACTTTGACGTGTTAGTACAAGCGGCTGCTGCTTCGTGATAACACGTTTCGTTATTCCTTTGTTTTTCTTTACAAAATATAAGATATTATACTATGTACAATTAACTTTTGTTATGTATTTGAAATTTATTTAATTTAATTAGTTATGTATATGAAATTATAAAAGGTCAAAGATAAATTTCAAATTGTGTTTTTTTCTAAGAAATAATCATGTTTAATCAATAAAAGACAAACATTTTTTTTACATTTAGGGCTTCTTGTCATCCGGATTTTCCTCCGCGTCCGGATGCGTACCGTCCGCACTTGATCATTTCATACAAGCTTTTCCTGTTTTGCGTGCCGTCCTTAAGCGTGACACGGACTAGCAGCACCCATACGGACCGTCCGCATCCGGACAATAGTGTGTTGTTTTTATTCTAGCGCATGTCATATTCAATTACATAACTAAAGAGGCTATTAAATATTTTTATTTTAACAGTTTCTGTGTTCAGATTTTTCTATAAAGAAGGAAATCGAAAATTCGTAGCCACAAGCAAGATTCGAACTATGGTTCGAACCCTCATCTTCTCCGTACTGAAGAAGTCTCTCTCAACCAAATAGGCTACCGTGAAATTTGTGACTTCTATACATGTTCCCAATTGATCCTTCCTAATAGCTCGTTAAAATAACAAATGGACATTCGGAAGTATTTCATAACTTTGCCTTAATTGCTTCTCAGTTTTTGATAACTTAAATGGAACATTCCAGTAAATAATCTGGTTTTAATATTGTAGGGGTCAACAATATAAGCTAGGGAAGGGAAAATAAGATAAGCTAAAAAAACAATTTCCACCTCCCTTACAAGATGTCAGCTGATGCAGTTTGTATGGGGAATCGATTTTTTTTTCTTTTCTTTTTGTGAATGTTCCTTGGAAAATGTTGGTCAGTTAAATTGACAGAACCACCTCATTAAATAACCAGGCTGTTAAAAAATTAACGCTGTAATTACTTTTTTTATTAAATCCATTTTTCTACACAATTTCACTCACTGGCGATACGGATATAAGTGCTTCGGAGCTACTAGTTGTTCTGCGTGTGGTCCGCAGCTGACTGCCGTCCGGATGCGTACCAGGTCCAGACGCGGAGCGAAATCCGGATAACAGGAAAAGCGCCTCAGTTTGCATTTTTAAATCCATCATCACCATGTTTTTTTGTCTCTTAACGAAGAAAAAGTGGATCAGAAGGCAGACTTTAATTTAGTACTACATTGTACACATATTTCTTTACTGAACCAAAAGCTTCTCAAGGCCCGAAAATCTTCCAAAGTCTGATTAATTTTGCTTGCTCGGTGCGAAAATTTAATAAACGGATTTAACAGAGTTCCGACAAAAATTTGAAGCAGAGATGTTACACTGAACGCAATAATATAGGTCATCATAACATCCCATGAAACGTCCACTACAAGACAGGGAGCTCCCTCCAGAATTCCAGCTTTTGCTGAGAAAATGTGGAGGGGAAGTACCATAGTCACCTCGCTTGTTAGCGTTACGGCTGGCACCGTGGACCGCGGTTGTAGGTGACCGCAGTAAGTACGAGTAAGATGTAAGATACAAAGGAGGATGCTGCTGCCCATCCTCCAGTTAACCCTAAGTCACCCCTTACGACACCCACGGATATGTATGGGTTCATACAATTCTTTACCGGCACCACACGGGACCTTATAATATAGGTACAAGGTCTGAATTCCTTTAAAGACTTATAGCACACCCCGGACACTACATGTTTAGCTTAAGCTGTTAGTGTAAGGTCTATTTTAATAATAAATAAATAAATAAACATGTACCGACCCTCAAAAGGACCACGAGAATCTTGTGGGCGGTTGCGAGCGTGGGGCTGGGCGGTTTACAAGGGGGGGGTGGAGGTGTTACTTCTGTATGATAGTACTATTACTTTCTTCTGTGCTTATAGGTAAATAAAGGAACATGACTCGGGTACATGTCAAATTTTTTCCCCACCCAGATTCAAATTTTCGTACATTTTTAATTTAGTTAAATTATGTCAGTCGTGTGCACATGTACCGCCAAAACTGATGTCTACAATAACGAGATAGATCCGGTTTTAAACATAGTTTTATAAGAAGACTTTAGATGCGTTAAGAGCGAGCTTAGTTTTTTGTTTCAGTCTGAGCGCTAGTCAATAAAGAAGAATTATTTAGAATTAGAATTATTCTTAGAAAGAACAAAATTTGATATAATTTGTTTGACAGAACACTGGCAAAAAGATTATCAAATGTTGATAAATTATCAAAACTATTGTATAGCCAGTGCTTTCAATCGAAAGTCTGCTTTACACGGTGGATCACTGATTTTAGTTCGTAACAGTTTTAAGATAAAGAACCGTAAAGATATTGTTCGACTTTCGGTTGAAAGATGTATTGAAATATCTTGTGTTGAGCTGGACGAGCATGTTGTAGTGTGCGTATACAGACCTCCCGCTTTTCAAAAATTTTCAATGTTCGAGTTAGTAATGGAAGATGTTTTAAAAATAGTGACAAAAGAAAATAAGTTTGTGATAGTGTGTGGTGACTTTAACGTCAATATCTTAGAAAATAATACCTATAGTAACAAACTTATAAGTCTTTTCAAATGTTTTAATTTAGAGCATGTATTTTTTGAACCTACAAGGGTGACGTCATCCTCGGCTACCTGTATTGATAACGTCTTTTGTAATTGCGATTATTTTGAGAAAAGTATCATAAACTCGCTTCAGTCTGACCACTCTGGTCAAAGTGTTACTTTTAATTATTCTCGAGTAACCCAGAAGATAGATATAGAAACCAGGAGCCTAACGAGCGGTAGGTTAGAAAAGTACAAAAACACATTACTAGAAAAACTGCCCTGTCACAATTATAATACTAACAACCCTAATAACTCATATGAAGATTTATTCACATTGATTAATACTGAATTCAGTAAAATTTTCACTATTAGGAAAAAGCAAATTATTGTAAAATTCAAATTCAGTGACTGGGCTACCGCTGGTATTCGCAAAAGTAGAGAGAGACTTTTTGAATTATATGAGCTAAGAAATTATTCAAATGACGACAATTTCATTGAATATGTCAAAAATTATTCAAAATTGTTTAAATTAGTTTGTTCAAAAGCAAAGTCATTTTTTCTTCGGAAAAAAATACAGTCTGCTGATAACAAAATTAAGGCTGTATGGAATGTTATAAACAGTGAAACTGGAAAAGTGAAACCGCGTGACAATCAAATCACACTTCATACAAATCGCGGAACTATTAGTTCAAACGTAGAAGTGGCTCAAGAATTCGAAACCTTTTTTACTAATATTCCTTTGAAAACAACAGAGTCACTCAATTCTTCATCTTCACTTGCTAGCGATTTACTTCAAAAGAATGTGGACGCCTGCGAAACTGAATTTGGGTTCAATCATGTCACCCCTAACGAAATTATTAAAGCCTTTAAAAGTATTAAAATGAAAACTACTGAGGACCTATGGGGAATGTCAGTAAAAGTCTGTAGTGCGATCATTGATACTATATCTCCATATTTAGCTGTTATATTCAATGATTGTGTCGATCATGGTACATTTCCTGACTTAATGAAAAAAAGTAAAGTAGTTCCATTATTCAAAGCTGGTGACAAAAAGGATCCCAGTAATTTTAGACCAATATCAGTCTTACCTGTACTTAGTAAAATTTTTGAGAAGATCATACTCAATCAAATGCTTTCACACTTCAATAGAAATAACTTACTACATGACCATCAATTTGGTTTCACGAAAGGGCGCAGTACAACGGATGCCGGGACTGCACTTTTAAAATACATCTTTTGCGCGTGGGAAAAATCTGAAGATGCTATTGGTATCTTCTGTGATCTATCCAAGGCATTTGATTGCGTAGATCATAGCACATTGTTGCTAAAACTTGAACATTACGGTGTTAAGAATAATTCACTTAAACTACTTAGGTCATATTTGGAAAACAGGATTCAAAAGGTACAAGTAAACAGGACGAAATCACTGGGATCTGTTGTCAAAATTGGCGTACCTCAAGGGTCCATATTAGGGCCATTTTTATTCCTTATTTATATTAATGACCTTCCTTCTGTGGTGAAGAATCTGTCAAAGATTGTGTTATTTGCTGATGATACTTCATTAATATTCAATGTAAGTAGGAAATCACAAAATTATAACGAAGTCAACGATGCACTTGGACAGATTCATGCATGGTTTACTGTTAACAATCTAGTCCTTAACGCCAAAAAAACTAAATGTATTAAATTTGCACTACCAAATGTAAGGTCTACTTCACATAACATAGTATTGAATAATGAGCCATTAGATTTTGTAAATAGTACAGTTTTCTTAGGGTTAACACTAGACTCTAAACTTCAATGGGGCCCTCATATAACGGCTCTTTCTGGTCGATTGAGCTCGGCTGCATATGCTGTTAGAAAAATCAGACAACTTACTGATGTAGCTACTGCAAGGCTGGTTTACTTTAGCTACTTCCATAGCATTATGTCTTATGGCATACTGCTTTGGGGCCGAGCAGCTGATATACATTCAATATTCGTTTTACAAAAGAGGGCTATAAGAGCAATTTATTGCCTGAAGACTCGTGATTCCCTGAGAGAACTGTTCAAGGAAATCAACATTATGACAGTGCCATGCCAGTATATCTATGAAAATATAATGTATGCTAGAAAGAACATTCATCAATTACCAAAAATTTGTGACGGGCATCATTTTAGTACTAGAAATAAGCATAAAATTGATCAACCATATACTAGATTAACTAAAGTCAATACATCTTTCGTTGGTCTGTGTATACGATACTACAACAAAATACCTGACAATATAGTGCAATTACCTGAGAGAAAGTTTAAAGAATGTGTAAAGCAAACGTTATGTAAAAAAGCTTACTATAGATTGGATGACTATATGAATGACAAAGAGGTATGGTGCTCTGATATTCCAGCGAAACACAAGAAACACATTGTAAAAAGCCGACTCTTAAAGTAGGCCGTGCTGCAGTGGTTTCTTGCCGTTTCTTTTACGCTGCCATAGCACGATCCGAAACGGCGTAGACTCGCTCTATTTGCATTGTATTCTGCATGACATTCAATAAGTATTCTGTAAAGAATCTACATTGAATAAATTATCTGAATCTAAAAAAGAATCTGAAGAACGCTCAGCACTATTAACATTATCAAATTGACGTTTCAATTGTCCCATTTCGGGCGCCAAAAAATGCTGCTTTGGCAGCTGAAAACGCTGGGCTGCCTATTGGCGCGAGCTGCTTTGGAAGCATTGGCGCCCCAGCGGCTATGCCAATTTTTTTATTTCGCTAAGGTGTATAACTTACGCCCTAAGACTTGTGACAGGTCAAATAACGGGGTAAACGGGTAAGGCTTTTTCACAAACTCAAAATAGTTTATTCATTGTTGGATATTAAAATATCTTAATGACGTCAGATAAACTACATCGCTTCACAAACAAACTGGCGCCATGGTGGGAAAAAAAGAAGCGACAATAAAAACCCACTCGCTCTTTTAATTATATTTGAATGTACATAATCATAAACAAATCATAAAGGCATAATCTCTTAAACTATATTATATGTATGTCGTCTTCTATTATTTATGAAGTGTTCATTATCGAATTGACGTTTCCAGCAAAACATTTTAACGCATTATTAACGCCATACATTTGTGTACTGTTTGACACATAGTATAGTGCTTATGTACTGCTTAGTGCCGTGAGCAACAAAGGATGCAAAAAACCGGTCAAGTGCGAGTCGGACTCGCGCGCCGAGGGTTCCGATATACCTATAGTATTTTTGGAAGCAATAAAGTCCATTTTCAGGACCGCAAAACTAAATTTGTTTGTAAAGGTTTTTTGCAGATTTCTGAAAAATTGTGCAACTTAGAAAGATCGTTTTATTTTTTCTGTAAAGTTTACATAAACTTCTGTCAACTGTAATTAATTCAGATTTTTCCTTACTCAAACTTCGGAGATAAAGGGGGGGGAAAGGTATTTTTTTCGAAATTTTTCATCATAACTTGAAAACTAAGAAACTTAAAAAAATACAAAACTATATTTTAAAATGTACAAGTATAGCCCTTTCATATGATACCCCATTCGATCTAGTAGCGACAATTTGAAATTTGGCCCCCCCTATTTTGGCCCCCTTTACATTAATAATCATACTTTTTTCAAAATTGTTTCATGTGCATTTAAATTGGGCAACTATATTCTAAAACTATTCCAAATTTCAGGTCGATAGCGTAAGTGGTTGCTGAGATATAGAGGTGTGACAGACAGACGGACAGACAGACAGACAGAGCGGCACCATAAGGGTTCCTTTTTTTACCATTTTGGTATCGGAACCCTAAAAACGCTTAAAACAGTTCTACCGAATACAAAAAAGTGGAGAAGGAGGGCACGACAGAAAATGTAATGAATTAAATTATACACAGGTAACGCGTTCCGCTTTCCATCAGACATATCCAAGGATAACTCCATCAGTTAGCGCTTGCAACTTAAAAAAACAAAGATTTTTGAAAAATATGCTCTGTACTAACAAAACAAGGATGTTAATTAAAGTCGCTACGGATTTCTAGACAACAGATAGAAACACAGACCACCGCAATTCCCCACAAAATTTTGGGAGAACCTCTATTTTTTAAGGACTTCTTTAAAGATACCTTCTATAAACAAACAGTGAACTTCATGAGCTGGTAACTTAGAGCAACGCGTCAAACCGCGCAAGCCCGTCTTTGCGCGCGAAAATCGTGTTACTCTATGGCTGGTACCAATAATAAATTATATGTTAATTGTCTGACCACTCATTGAAGAATGAGACCGTCTGTAACAGCTTTTCAAGTTCTTTTTACTCTTTGGAAATAAAAAAGACTACAAGTTTTTCCAGTAATAAAGTAACAAGCGGTTTTGTACCACTATTTCCAGGAACGCTAGCTCGATTTTTTATCTACGCGAGACGTGGCTGACTTTTAGCGTCGATTTCGAAACCGTCAGTTTCAGTTTTGAAACTAACGTGAATATAGGAAGAGAAATGCAGGAAAATTGAGTTCAAAATTGCTAGGAAGCGGTGAATAGAAGAGCACGAGAGATACAATCGTATGAATATTATTAAAGAAGGCTCTCTTTTCACCAATATCAGCCTCTGTGGTGTAGTGGTTAGAGCATTCAGTTTTAGGTTCTGTGTTCGATTACTCTTGAATAGATTCGGCTTATATGAACTCGGGGGCACAGACACAAGCAGGAGTTTGGTGAATACGTTGCAGGTTCACCTGATTTTCCGAAAAGTAAGATGATTCCTTGCTTCGGAAAGCACGTTAAGCAATTGATTTTGGATACTTATTATGGAAATATTTCATATTTCATTTATTTACCATTTACAGATTGTATACTTAAAACTAGTTTACAATCCACCTCTATGAGGCACACATGGCATTTATAACATTATTAAATTAAAATTAAATTATTATCATAAATTAAATTATTAAAATTAAATTGAAATTTTTAAAACTAAATTGAAATTAAATTATTATTAACTTACAATTAATCATTAATCAATTTCATTATTAAATTTGTCACATAGGTATTCGTTGATATTATAGTACGCTTTTTTAATTAATAAATCTTTTAATGTAGTTTTAAATTTGTTCTCTTGAAGGTCTCGTATATACTTAGGCAGATGGTTATATATTTTAATAGCCATGTAGTAGCAACCTTTGCTGTACATGGTAAGGCGCGGAGCGGGGGGCTGTAATTGTTCGTCTCGTCGGGTTTTGTATCGTCGATCGTTATTGTCGCCAACGAATGGGAAGTAGTGTAGGTGTCTTCGGATAAAAACGCACAGCTCCAAAATGTACACACTTGCAACCGTAAGTATTTTTAAAGCCGTGAAAAGTGGGCGACATGTGTCCCTAGGTGGTGTCTGCGTAATTATGCGAATACAGCGTTTTTGCAGGACTGATACAGCACTAATATCAGTGGAGTTACCCCAGAGTACAATGCCGTATCTTATCCACGCCGCTGCATAACTGTGATAGGCTGTGAGTGCGCACTCTTCGTTTGTACATTTACGTAGTTCACAATAGTCGTCAATAAGCCATTTCAGAGGCCTTTGGCGGCTCAACAAGTCGACACCAGGTTAAAACTTTATTTTACTTGTTTCATACTTTTTATAACAAGAATTTTCAGTAGACCGGTTTTATATTTTGTTTTTTTTTTTCGTATTTTGTACAACGATATAAGATTTCATATTATATTATTCGGCCGCAAAACAAGATAGAAATAGATTTTGTTACTAAATTTTGCGGCCGGCGCTCGTCCGTATTTAACCAGTACAGGTATTTTGATTTATCTCGAAAAAGGTCGTATAAAAAATAATGGAATTTCCAAGCATGTTTCAGAACAACAAATTTTCCTTTTTCATAAGAATGTTAAGAAATGCCCTTACAAGTGTGTCGTCCCCAAAGCAATTAGGAGTATGACTTCAACTCGGTCGCACCTGTTACGTGTTCCAAATGTTAGGAAACAAAGTATTGTAGGGAGGGAATATCTTTCCGTTTTATCGATATAACCGATAAAATTTTCAGTATCATCTCATCCTAGAAAAAAGTTTGTCGAAGGTTATAGAGCGTTAATTTTTTATCACCCCGACTATTTTAAGAGGTAGTTTTGCCCATGAAACTGAACAACTATTAGGAACATAGGTTGAATCATCATCATCATCATAACATCTCATGAAACGTCCACTACAGGACAGGGAGCTCCCTATAGAACTCTAGCTTTTGCTGGAAAAATGTGGACGGGAAGTACCATAGTCACCTCGCTTGTTAGCGTTACGGCTGGCACCGTGGACCGCGGTTGTAGGTAACTATAGATTGTTTATAATCTATTTTACTTTATAATGTTTTGGCTATCGGATATAAATTATAATGTATGTATGTAGATAAATAATATAAATTCAAACTAAAATTATTTACAGCTTTCATTCAAACAAATAATTTGTAAATGCAAAAGTCTGTCTTCAACAGCTAATCTTTTGAACGAAAAATGAAATTTGGTATGAAAATTAATTGAAGGAAGGGGTAGGATAAATAATTTTTTACTCCTTCGGCGAAGCCCAGAAGGAGAGTTATATATTTGACCTGTATGAATGTAAGTATGTATGTATGTCCGTTTCTTTGTTCCCTCATAACTACTAAACGGCTAAACCGATTTTAATATATATTTTTTAAAACAACTAACCCGACTGCATATCAAAAATCTGGTCAAGTGCGAGTTGGACTCGCGCGCCGAGGGTTCCGATATATACCTTTAGTATTTTTGGAATTAATAAAGTCTATTTTTAGGACCGCCAAACTAATTTTGTTTGTAAAGGTTTTTTGCTGATTTCAAAAAAACTGTGAGCTGTAAAAAAATAAAAAAAAATATTTTAGATTGTACAAGTAAAGATCTTTCATATGATACCCCACTCGACCTAGTACCGATAATTTGAAATTTTGCCCCCCCTATTTGGGCACCCTTTACATTAATAATCCTAATTTTTACTTTATTCCTGAAAAAAAAAAAGTTTTTCTAATTTTCTCAAAAATGTGTTCTATATCACTTATACATCATAAAAAAACAAGTCTCCCAAAAATGTCCGTCCGTCGGTCGGTCGGTCGGTCGGTCGGTCCGTCGCTCGGTCTGTCCGTCACGCTTTGGCCTAGCGGCTAAACGAATGGTTCGATTGACACCAGATTTTGAATTTAGGAGTTTTATGCAAATCCATCGAAGGGTTCTAAGTGGTTTCTTGCTGGCTCTCATTTTGAGGGTAGCTGTCATACAACGAAAATGAAAAATTTAAATTTTCTCAAAACCGGCTCATACAATCTTGATGAAACTTTTCATGACCAAGCATCTCCATGTAAGATATCTTGCGCCAGTATCATTTGATCTGTGTAATTTCATATAAGGGGTGTGCCTGTACCACCAAATCGTAAATATGTGATTTACCCAAAATTGGTTCCATTGCGTTTATTAAAATGTTCTAAAATATTAATCCCGGATTGGTTGTCTACCTGACTGGATATTATTTATGATTGTTTTGAATAAAATTTAGTACACAGGGTGTACCAAAAACTGAAAGGGCTTGCTCATTAGACCAAACTGAACAATTATCCATAAGGAACATGTGTAGGTAAATTTAAAAAATCTCCATGCAAGTATCCTACGGTAGTATCCATTGATCTGTGAAAATTCATATAAAGGGTGTTCCAGTACTACCAAAAGTTAAACATGTGATTTACTCGAAATCGTTTGAGGTTTGTTTGTTTTAATGTTTGACAATTTGAATTCTGAATTGATCTGTATATTTCACTAGAATTTTTTTTGTGGAAAACCGTAAATAAAAGTTTTTATTTCCATACTACGTGTATGGCATTACAAATTTAAGTTTGCGGTTGATAGTTTTTCCTTGAGTATTGCGAGAAAGTAAGTGCAGTGCTGCTGTACCATTTATTTCTTAATTTTTTTACGTGCAATTAAGTTGGACACCCATATTCTAAAATTGTTCCAATTATCAAGTCGATAGCATGAGTGGTTGCTGAGATATACAGGTGTGAAAGACAGACAGACACACAGAGCGGCACCATAAGGGTTCCTTTTTTTTACCATTGTGGTATCGGAACCCTAAAAAGAGGAATAGAAGATAGGATCTAGTGTAATCTAGGATATGTGAATTAAAATGTGTTTTTCTGTAATAAAGTGACAAAATGGCTATGTCACATCACTAAAAAGTACGAACATGTTCCTCGTCTGAGCCGCATCAAAGTTATACAACTTTGAGAGACTTTTGAGTTTTCGGCGTGATGTGTTTCGGAAATGAGATTTATACAGTTTCTTTTCATTGGTGATACATTTATTATTATTATTAGGAGCCTTTTGTGTCCCACTGCAGGGCAAAGGCCTCTTTCCTATCTTTATACTTTTCCCT